>OU343222.1:328690738-328800413 GCA_910596185.1 Chrysanthemum makinoi | reverse complement strand
AACGAAAGATGACTAAGGTGCGTGACTTTCAATTGTGGCATTGGAAGTTCTTGTTAACTTCAATTAAGCATAGTGGATACTAGAATCAAGTATGTTAATCTTCATGCTATATGATACAGAACGGGGAGAATTTTGTCGTGACGACGGGTTAACTCTTACCACAGGATTCTTAACTTCCTTAATATTACCCTCATCAAAGAAACCATTTATGAAGTCTACCATAGTGAACTACAATCGAAATTGTTGATGGCGCGGCAAAGAGCTTCATAAGTTCGAGATCACATACATCAAGAAAGTCACGGACGGTTAGATTTTATCGGTTAAAGGCTATAAAAGGCATTGGGTCACCGCAAAACGATGGAATTCTAGAGAGAATGATGTTAAAGAAGATCATCACCGTGATTGATGAAAGTTTGTTCGTAAGGACCGCCTGTAACATTGAGAGTTTTTTGTAGCGGTCGCCCCAACATATCCTCTCACAAAAGCATCAACGCCCGTAACATTCCCGGAGTTATTGGCCGGACTACTACAATGGCCAACCCTTGAGTTGTTTCTTTTTACTTATCACTTGATGTGTGATTTTATGACTATGGCTTGTGCACATATAACACAAGGTACAACCCGCACTTGTAATGAAAGGACCCGGTACGTGATCGCCACAACTATTATAAAAGGAGCGAAGCTTACTTTTAGAGTAAAACTTATCAAAACTGCCTTTTTTAAAGTTTTGCCCAAAAGGACAAGTACTCTCTTATGATTTTCAAACCTCAAAAGTTATATCACTTGTCAGGGGAGTATTTGATTAAAAACTTTGTTCACAAAATTATTCATCGTGGGTAATCTTCCCAAAAAACTCTAAATGGACATATTCGATATCAAAATTTTCATCAAAAATAACATTTATATGCCATTTTGAGGGGGAGAAAAATTATGTGATAAGAAATATGTTGTGAAATTGCCAATGAATCATTGCTACGTACTTAACCAATGAATTGACGAGATCTTAAATGTTAGTAACTCAAAAAGACTTGTCCGTGAGTAACAATTTCAAGCTAGTTCGCTAGTGATAAACGCACCCGCAGCGACTTGTCCTGAAAGTAGAATGTACCATTCGAGAAACTCCCCGTAGACATGAACTTTGACGGGTTTGACAACCTTCTAGGTTTATCCAATAATCTTCAAGGTAGTTATTAGAGCTAGTTGTCATCTAAAAAAATTGACAATGTAACCTTAACTATGAAACGCGAACCTGTTCCGCGGGGATTGTCTATCATGAGTTGATCAATCTGGGTGCGCGCCTTCTTCACCGCAAATTCCCGCTAAAATGCTTAAGCACGTAGTGTGAGGGGAGTATTTCTCAAGAAAATATAAAAACTCACAAAGTATTACAAAATGTTTCTAACTTATAAATACTTTGAGAGATTTTCATGCAAATTGTTTTGTAGGGCTGAGTTATAGTACGTTAGGGAATAATCACTTAATGATCCGGCCAGATTCACCCGGGCTACAACACCACCAATAGTTAAATTAAGTCCTTAGGTATGATTTATAAAAAAAAAATGAGAAAAAAGAGCTGAAGAATTAAAGGAGAAAAAGTAAAGAAAAGGGTGAAATGAAATAGCCTCCGTGATTATTCAACTTAGGCGTATTAATCGGTTCAATTCATATGCTACTGTTGTCACTAGATGACACCGTATTGAAGATTAAAGTCGCCATGGACCCAAAGACGCATGCATAAACCCTCTTACCATTTTCTCTCAACGCTTGCTTTGATTCCATTTCAGTGGAACCCTACGTAACCATCGGCTTTCTTAGAGATTGCCGTATTGGCTACAATGGAGACCTCTCCCTAGTCTCCGCCAGAAAACCAAAGTGCACTATTGAGTCTAGAGCCACAGATTCATCAAAAGATCTCATAGGGTACACTTGATTTTATCACTTCTATCGCTCTCAATAATAAGTGACGCAAGTGATACAATATCGAAGTCCTTCATAGATCTTTGCAATCCTGTCGAGAGAATATATATGAGGTTCACAATTGTGATCCTCAGATTTAATGGAAACTCCCCGCCGTGGTCACCATCAAACATCTCCATTAAAGTCACTGCAACTCCCCCGCGGATTGGCGCTTAGTGCACTCAAACGTCTACAACATATGGGTGATGCTTCGCGTACCTCCTCAATGACTCATCTCAACTATAGGTGTACTGTACATTCGATTATCTCATCAGACTCCAGCCCAGAACATCGTCTTTGAGAATTAGAGTTGTGTTTTCACACTATCGCTAACACTCTCAAAGTTAAAACTTGTAAGCCGGATTATTTCAACCTCCATGTTTTATGTTTTCTTTCTTATGGATGCTTACGGGTGGAAAAGATCGCGTAGATTCTCCACATGCTCATACCAACAACAATCACTAATCAAGTTCTCAAAAGGCAACACAAAGCCGTAATGATTCTTCCAAAGTCAAAGAATCTACAAAGTTTAAAGACCAAGAGAACTACATCGCGATCTGAAATCCAACGCTCAAGAGCCGTGTAAGTTGGAGAAAGACGAGACACATCAGAGCAACGGCTTGACCCGATGCGCATAAACCACAAACATACTATCACTACCATCACAAAGAACAAAGAAATTAAGATGACGCCAAAGGTGCATACTTCCAAAGGAAACAATTCTCTACACCTGGAGATTGTTCGAATCAAGGCACTTCTCTCTCAAGAAAGAAGAATGTCTCGCCAAAGCTAATATTACATCAACGCTTACAATTATATCATCAATCACTAACACTTTGTGGAGATTGTTGGAATCACTCCTAAACTAGAATTCAAGTGTTAGTAATTAATATGTAATAGTTACCTTAATTATGGATTTTATGTTAGTAATCAAGGCTAGGCTCAGTAGGAAAGCCCATGAGCCTATCCAAAGCCCAATAAGGAAAGGATGGGAACTTGGTGTGTTGCCCTAGTTCCCTCTTATAAATACCTCATGTAAACCTTCCTTAGAAGGTTGGTTTTTCATCTCATTTCAATATCTACGCATATCTTGTCTTTCATTCATACGCATATTGTCTTGTCTTGTTCAACGATCTATCTCTTATCTCTAATTCTTATATTGATGCTTGTGTTACAAATATGGTGACCTAACAGTGTTTACCATTAGCAATTGTGACGAGGATTGTAAGGTTAAGTATGCAACATTTACCTTGAAGGACGAAGTGTTTACTTGGTGGAACAACTATCACGATCAAGAGGGAAGTGACGTGAGTTTATAAAGATGACTTGACTCAGCTTTAAGACTCTCCCTCATCAATCTCTACTATCCTAGGAATGAAGTTGCAGTTAGAGATCAAGTTCCGGAACCGTAAGGTTATGGTAATGACATGACCACTTACAATCGCCGCTTTCCAAGAGTTGTCGCCTGCTTGCCTTGATATGGTTCGTCCGACCAAGACCTTAAGATTGAGAGGTATACCGATGGATTGCCTTTAGTTATCGACACGACGCGCCGCTTGCCTTGATATGTCATCACCATGGCCGCTTAATTCGGCAATGAGGCAATCGTGGCTCACGCTGATGGACTCTATGTATTGTAAGTAGGAGATAAGTGGCAAGAGAGGACAGGTGATAAGAGGGGAAGAGGAATGAAGTTAGCTAAAGCGAATGGCAACAAACCACATGACAGTGTTCGCAAAAAAATGGAGAGAAAGGAAGGGGTATGTAGACCCATGTGGTCGTCAGCAACCAAACCCACACCACTTGGTGTAATGCCCAATGTATGTAGGAAGTGGTCGGCGTAGGACACTTGGCCAAGGACTCGTAGGTACCGACCAATTTTATCCACTCAAATCCCATGCTGAGCCGGATCGAAGGCCACTGCCACCTATTTTGATGCGAAAGAAAGGGCACTACAAGAATGAGCCGCAGAGCGGTATGATGAGAGAAACCCCTTAATGTTAAGAGATTTGTAAACCGAAGCCGGAAGTAATGGCTTAAACCCGTGGAAGCGGAGGTTGTGAGAGAACTGTGGAGATCGAGCTAGGAATCAACAGAGAGACATGGAACAACGCTGTATGCTATTTGGAGGAAGGTGAGCACCCTAACTTAGTTACGGGTATTCCTTCTCAATAATCGCTATGCTTCCATACCGCTTGATAATCGTGCGATACGAGTTTTGTAGCACCGACTTTATGCCATTACTAGAATCTCCCAAACACCTCTAGGTTTAGCATATGAATTAGCTAGTGGAATAGGGAGAAGATAGACATCGCATCCGAGGTTGGTACTCAAGTTTCTTAGACCACCCGCTTAGCATAGATTGCCGCTACTGCGGGAAGTTTTGACGCCATTATCGAATGGATTGGTTGTCGAAGAACGGTGTGCATCATCGTCGCGATGAGAAGATCGCGGCGGTATCGCATGAGGAAAAGCTCCATACAAGGAGATCGGATGACTGTGGGAAGTCCTTCCGGCTGAGCATCATCTCTTTATTAAGGCCCGTATACATCGGCAGAGGAGGTTGTTCTTCTTGGCTCAATTTCAAAAGCGCCGAGTAAGGTGAAGATACCAAAGATGTACCCGCAGAGAATTCTCCTGATGTGTTTCCCGACGACTGGCCAGGATTCCACCCGTCCACAAGTGGAATTCCAACAGAGTTGATACCCTGTCGCCACCCCAGCCCGCACCTATCACTTGGCTCCAAGACTGGAGGAATCACAAACAATTGGCGAGAAGGTCGAGAAGGGATTCATTCGACCAAGTTCGGCCACCTGGGGAGCACCGTGCTTTTTGTAAAGAAGAAGGATGGATCGCTTTGGATGTGTATTGATTATGTGGAGTGAGGGAATGACGAAGAATCGACATCCGCCACCTAGATAGATGACTCGCTTTGACCAACTCCAAGAAGCTAGTATCTTTCCAAGATCGAACTATGATCCGCTATTCCGCCTTAGAGTTCGAGAGGAGGATATCCCTAAGACGCTTAGGACTCAAGTATGAGCACTATGAATTCCAAGTGATGTCGCTTGGTTTCACCAACCAAATGTTTTTATGGATCTCATGAACCTGAAAGCCATGTGCTCGATAAGTTTATGATATTCATAGACGACATCTTGATACTCCTATAAGAGGAGCAGATAATGTAATATATTTGAGGCCCATTTAGAAATTGTTGAGAGAGGATAAGCTATATGCCAAGCTCTAAGTGCGAATCTGGATACCGTCCGCATACAATTTCTAGGTCAACGGATAGATAGTCTAGGTGTCCTCATGTTGACCCAGCCTAAGATTGAGGCCATTAAGGAATGGGCGCCTAACAACCCACCTAAGTCTCCGCCCTTAGGTTTAAGGTGCTATTATAGGAGATTCATTGAGGGATTTTCAAAAAAAGGCTAAGGCCACCAAATCGACTACGTGTATGAGCGAAGGGGGGGAGAAGGGAAGAAGAAGCATTCCAAATTGGGAGAGTTATGCAAAGGCGCTCATCCTAGCTTCTTGTCTCGAAGCTAAGACTATGTCGGTACATCGACGCCAGATAAAGGCTTAGGTGCCGCTGATGCAACTGATAAGGTGATTGCTTATGCATCCCGGCCAACTAAGAAGCATGAGAAGAACTACACCAACCCATGACCTTGAGTTAGGTGCTTAGTGTTTGCCCTAGGAGACATTACCAAGTGTAGTGTTTACCGCACTACAAGAGCTGAAGCATATCTTAGATCGGTGAACCGACATACGTATAGCCCATTGGTTAGAATCGCTAGCTGATTATGACCCAGATTTCGCTATTATCCCGGTAAGGCATGTTGTGGTGGCGTAATTAGTTGTGAGAATATTATCATTACTGCTCGACCCTAGGAATGACCATTGTGCTTCACCATCTCAAATCTTAGCCACAAAGCCGCATTTATTTAAAAAGAGAACCGGCCCCACGAGAATCTTCTGCGGAATGGCAAGTGAAAACGGGTTTTGAAGCTTCTCGACGGAACCTTATGCTTCAAAGACGTAAGTTGATACCATTTCATGGTGGAATCCGTGAGTTGATTATGCACGAGTCGCATAAATCAAAATACTTATTCATCCTCGAGCCTATAACATGTATCGTGACCTTAAGAAACTCTACCGGTGGCCTAACATGATGTTTGCCGGCTATAGCACATGTCTTGACTGCTAAGGTGTTCTCAAACACCGTAAAACCCTCGACTCTTAGTTCAACCCTAACTCCCAAAATGAAATGGAGTTAATCATCATGGACTTTATCACAAATTACCAAGAACGCCTAGCTGCAAGAATGACGCCATCCGGTAATCGCGATCGCTTGACTAAGTCTGCCACTTAGCCATTAGCGAGGTCGATAGTCTCGGGCTCCGCTTCCGACTCAGATAGTATCGCGGATGAAGTATCGATATCTATTATTTCCCGAGATAGCCAAGCTACATCCCACTTTTAGAGATCCATACCACCGCTAGAACAAACTCGAGATATGAAAGCACGCTTATCACCCTCAAACCGATGGTCAAAGCGATTTCGATTCTCGGATTTTAGAGGATATGCTTAGAGTCGGTTATCGATTGTTTCGCAAAGGTGGCAGAGACATCTCCTTGGCCACCTCTTGCAACAACAATACATATCATTCTAGCATTGCCCCATTTGAAGTAATCAGTGTATTTTAAAATGTCGCTCTTTGTTGGCTGAAGTTGGCGAGAGTCAACTTACCGGTCTCAACTTCTGTCCTAGAAACCACTGAGAAGATAGTTCATTCAGAATCGTTGCAAAACCGCCGATAAAGAGTTATGCTGATGAGACGAAACCTCAATTTCGTGCTGAGATCGTGGTTATGTTAGGTTTCTCTTGGAAAGGAGTGATTCGTTGAAACGCGCAATCCTCAACCTCATATATTGGTCCCTTTTCAACCCCTGAAGAATCCGACCGTAGCATACTGGAGCTACCTTCGAATTGAGCAGCAAGACAATGTCTTCATTAGTAATTTTAAGAAATGCCTTTCAAGGAAAACATAGTCGCCTTTAAAAGATATCCGTGATTGATGAGAAATTGAATTTCGCTGAGGAGCTGATTGAGATCATGGATCGTGGAGATTAAACGGCCAAGCATAGCCGTATTCCGATTGTCAAGTTCGCTTGAACTCCCAGACCGGAGTTCACTTGGGAACGCGAGAACGCTATCTAGGGAAGTATCCTAAACTTTTCATGACATCAAGCACCCCGAAAGTGAAACCCGGATGGGTTTCTTCTCGGAGGCTTGGAGGCCGTGACAACCGGCAATTTAGGGAGTCTATAATTGGCATATAGAATAAACTAAACGAAGCTTTGCTTTTAACACTATTTTATCAACCATGACTTGATTTTATATCGCCTATTGGTTTTATGGTTTATTTCATTATGGATGAGCTATCACGTGAGTTTTAACTCTTTTTGGTACACTATTCGCACTATAAAAGCCTAAACGAGAAATAATGTAACTTTTAGACCAGAACTCAAAATTGGTAAATAAATAGTCAAAACTCGTGGAAAACATAAATAACTTATAATAGAAAGTCGAATGAATGTCTTGGCACTCTAGAGATAATAAATGATGGCCCCTCCTCCTTTTTCCCTAGTCTGGGCCCCTCCTCCCTCTTTTTATTTATTTTAGGTCCCTCATGCCCAAGCATAGAAAAAAACCACCCTCCTACCCTCTTTATATCTTCACTCTCTTACTAAAAACACACACTAACACCTTTCTGCCTAACTCTCTCTTCCAAATAATTAAAACCCTAACCCTAAACACCATAACGCGCCTCCGACCACAGATTCAAGTGCCACTACGCTGACCACACCACCACCACCATCATCTTAAAGATCTTTTCCCTCTCCAACCATATATGGCACGTGCTATATAGATTCCTCCATAATATCTCCAAATCTTGAAAATAATGATATCTGGATCTTTAGGGTTTCAAGAGGGTTTTACAATTCGTGTTTGAAAAGGAAAAAGGGACTTGAATACGCCTTGTTTGAGATAGAAAGCACGCATAACCCTTTAGGTTCTGATATGTGGCTTACTTTAGGCTTTTGGTTTAAATGTGGGATTAAATCTAATTAACACTTAAATAAACATGTAGCTAGTGTTTGGGTATCGCGTATTGTTGGTTTTTGCATTTTTTGGTCATGTTTTATGTTTTTGATTAGGAATAGTTGATGGGTTTGATGTTTGGTTAATGATTAGAGGTTGATTGATTGTGTTTGGATGTTGTGGTATTGATTTGGGAGTGTTTGATGGTGTTAGGTTAGACGGGCGCATGCACTATGAAACCACGTATGGGTCTTGGGTGGTGGTCGTGACACTACGGGACCATGGTCCGGGCCTATCGAAGTTGTCGGATAGCTTGTTGGTTGATATTGTTGGTGTTTGGATTAGACGCGGAGTCAAAACCTTCTAGAGCTTGTTTGGTTCACGTGGTCTTAACTGTGCGACCATGCCCAACCATTAGGTCATAACATTGGTTCAGACATTTGGTTGGTTGATTGGTTTGCGAGATTGATTTGAGTTGATTTGGGATTGAATTGCGCTATTATGACTTTTATTTAGACTTGATATATATATTGATTGATTTAAAAGCCGAGAGGTCATTGTTAGTGCAAATATTACGATATTTAATCTATACATTCTCATTTATTTTGTTGATGACAAACATGTAACTTGTAATACAAAATGTATAAGTTACTTATAATTATATTTTGTCTCAACACCTCTTGACAACTCAAGTCCTTGTATGCTACAACACAGGTTCGTGCATGTTTTTTATGTTGCGTTATGATCAAACCCCTAACAAAACATTAAAAATGTTTAGTTAAACACTTTATAAAATACATAAACATAAGTAAATGTGTTGCAAAACCCATGACCCATGACCCAAGACCCATACCCAATGTCTAGATACATTGTACCTTGGTGGGCACACAAAACCATGACCCATAGCCGATGGTTTTAACCCATAAACTATGGGTAAAGAGGAGCGTGCACGGATCCCTCAAATGTCCCTGATCCCTTAGAATTACAAGGTGGGATCCCTCCGTGAGGGATCCTTGGGGCGTAACTTGGTTTTGGCCTTTTGCCTATAAATAGCAAGCCACTTCTTACCATTTCTTCATACCTTCACACATAGTTTCTCTCCACCATTTCTAGGATATTTAGATCATTAGGAAACATGTAAAACACCCTCATCTCATATGATCATAATGCTTCTAACTTTCATTTATTGTAAGCATACTCGGTGATCCTCCAAAGCAAGCTTAGAGATCTTGCATTTTTACCTACTGAAGTGATCACCTATCACAAGCATACAAGCACATGAAGATCTTCTACAACAAGCTTGGGAAACTTGTCATCTTCATTCATTGAAGACTAACTACATCATGCTTTGTGTTCTTGATGTTTAGTTTAGGACTTCATATCCATTAGACACATTGTCCTGGATATTGTCTAGTATCATATTCTTGTATCTATGACTAGACTAGATGGTTTATGTGTTTGTGCCATAAAACACAAGGTTTGTTATGTTGGGCTACAAAACATAACGGGTGCCTAGAAGTCAAGTCACAAGGCATTAGTGAAGGGTGCCTAGAGATCGAGTCAAAGGCACTAGTGAAAGGTGCCTAAGGTGTACATTCGATATGGTGTGATTCGATGTACAAGATAGATTAGTATTGGGTCACAAGGATATTTTCATCCTTGTTGATATTGTCATAAGGAGTAGATCTCCTTTGGGTTTAGTTGTTGGTGTAGTGTTGGGTAGTAGTTCCTCCTTTGTAATGGAACTCGGTATCTAGCCTAGTACCGGATAAAGGGTAGGCGACGTTGTTATAGATAGGCATTAGTGAAAGGTGCCTAAGGTGTACATTCGATATGGTGTTTAGCTTAGTACCGGAAAAAGTGTAAGCGACGTTGTGAAGGCTTCTCCGCCATAAGGAGTTGGTGTCGTGTAGTGAAGCAACTCTCGAGTAGGTGACTCGGAGAGTGGAGTAGGCCAAGGAAGGTGTCCTCGTAGTCGAACCACTATAAATCCTCGTGTTGGTTTGTCTATCCTTTTACTTATCGCTTTACTTTTATTCTTGCATTACATTGTTTATTTTCTATGTGGTTGATGTCTATGTTTGTGATACATACTTGGTATTTCATATAATCATAAACTATATTTAACACTTTACATATTATGATACGCTTGATCAAGAAAAAGCAACCGGACTAATAATGGTGAAACTTGATTTATAATGAACCATTAATCTTGTGGAATCTTATGTGATATTAAGGGGTTGGCCTTACATGCCGTAATGCGTTAAATGCATCCTCGCGTCTAGATTAGAAAATGCAATGGTTTATACTATATTTGATATAAAAGTTTTAAGTTTGAAACGAAACCCGTATTCACCCCCCGGTTTTCCCCACGTTACAGTCATGACTCGTGCTTGTGGACACGAAACGAATCACGATATGAAACTAATATTGGAATTTGACGAAAGGTATATATGAAAATGCTAATAAACCATGAAACATTAATAATAAAAAGGCTTTTATACCAAAAATATCGATAACAAGACTTATCTTGTTATTTACTATTTTAAATAGAAACTAACGACTAAAAATGGAAAGGTTTTCTAATAAATAATTAATTAATGTTTCGAAGTACACGCATCTAAATATGCCAATTATGGGCATTTAATACTAGTTTCAAGTATTTATTTACTTACGTTGTGTGCATGGGTTACGGATAACCTAACATTAATAGTGTTGATCCACGTAGGTAGTAGACTTATTAGGTTGACGAATCTAATAAGAGCCCGCTAGTACGTTGGGTAACCTTATTAATGGGTGAATTATCCTTATGACTCTTTAGGATGCGACATCGATTTATGGATAAGTTTAAGCGACACGAATAAATAATTGAGTTTATCGAGTTGACAAATTCAATAAGGTCTACTATTTATTCCGAAACTTATTGGACTATGGAGCTTATAAACTTAGATGTCTCATTGTGTTGCATTGAGTCACATATTGGTTGTTTGAGTGCATTCATGGTATCATATTGAGTCGATACACCTACATGAGGATACCAAACACTAGAACTGTGAAACGAGACATTTTTGGAAATAACGAAATGGAATACATTGGGGTAGATAACATTGATTTTGGGAAATATATATTAAAATTGGTTTACATTAATAGGTTGTGCAAGAGTCGATAGTTGCCGAGCGAAATGTGATTACTGTTATCTTCGCTAGTGTTTATTTGCGTTGTGCTTGCTTGAGGTGAGTTTCATAGCCCCATTTTTATCTACGTTTTAACTAAATTGGGGTGAGAATCATGCTACTATTTTTGGACCTTTAAAACTATTTAGATTTGCTTATGTGCTTGACCGCTTAGATAGATGTTTGGGCCGCTGCCTTAGACTAGGGTAGCAATCCTAATTGCTATAATCTGTTGTAGCTAAGAGTAGACTTCTACCTCGACCTAGTCCGGGGTTGGCAATTGTTCTAGACTTTGCCACGGCGGCTGGACTAGAGTCGTGGTCTGCGTGTGATCACCGGATGATATGGATTGTGATTTCGGATATGAAACGGTTTGTGAATGATGTATATCTATCTTAAGTCTCGCATAGCAAATCAACTCCTACAGGTCCACATGTTTTTATTGAATTTAAACCTATGAACTCACAGTTTCCAATCTTTATGACCTTTTAGCATGTTTTCTCAGGTATTTAAATGATGTTTTGAGTACGTGTTCGGTGGAAGCTTAGCAAGGAGGCATGGTTCAAGGATCATATTTGACTCTGATAAATTATGGGGACCTGTTTTATTAAATCATGTTTTGGGCCTAATATTTATACTTTTGGATTAATGTTTTGAATATTTAAATTTGGGATTGGTTTCGAATGAAAATGACTATCTTGTATGCTATACTTGTGTGAGATACCAATCAACACGCTTGAAAACTTGATTAAGTCTTCCTTCTTCCACACTGAGATTTGGGGTGTTACAGATTTATCTGGTGGTCAGTTGGATATTGTTCTTGATTGTTTATGCACTTGGTTAACTTTTTAGCTTTAATGTATGATGGCCGTATTTTGTGTTATGTGGAAATGTAATTACTTGTTAGGCCATCATGGTAGTGTAACAACCTTGACCAAACTATTATGTAGTATGTTCTAACTTTAGATTCTTTTAAATGGTAGTAACTATGTCTCCCAGATGGTTATGAATTCTGTTCTATTGATGAGTTTACCTTATGTTTATGCAGATGGTTATGAATTTGGTTAGATTTGACTTTTATTTGTCAACATTGTTATGAAGTATTGATTTGGGTTAGTTTTGGCTTTATTGCCTTATGTTTATGCAGATGGTTATCAATTTGGTTAGGTTTGACTTCTAATTGTCAACATTCTTATGAAGTATTCACTTTTGTTAGTTTTGGCTTTATGCACATGCTTACTAAAGAAGACACAGATTCTTATACATCACCTCAGACATAGTTTGTAGTTTTTAGGTGATGCAGTCATAGACTTTGCAATAAGAGACAGTCCACACAAGATGTAAATTATGCACACAAGAAGGTTGGTCAATCTATGAAAATACAGAAACATAACATGGTTCCATAGATAATGCAAATGGATATAATTCCAAATGCATAAAATTTCATATTTTTCAAATCATGATAATTAGAATTAGACACACACATATGTTTTTAGAGTATATAACTTGTCCATAGCAAATGTACTAGATGAAACATTTTCTACTTCAGTAACATAACAACAATGACCTATGGTGAGGCCATGATTCTTTCCAGTTCAGCCTGGTGCCTAGTTATTCTTCGTGTAGTTGGCTTTGACGAATCAAAAACTGCTTGCACACCACTTGAATGGACCTGTGATTGAGACTGTGATTCATCAGGTTGCTGGGATTGAGAATGGGATTGATCATGTATGCTGGGATCTTCAGTATCTTGATCTTGAATTTCAGATTGAACACAAGTTCCTTCAGTTGCGGCATCTTGACTTTCAACAACACCTATAGCTTCAACTTGTTTAACTACTGCAACTTTGTTACCTTTTGGATGTGTCTTCTTTGCTGCAACCTTTTGAGGCACTTGTTTACCTTTTCCCTTAACATTTGAACTTTTTGGTTTAGGGCCAGCTTGACTACCTTGAGTTCCACCCTGCCCAAGACATGTTTTTCGGTTGTGTCAAGCAATACCACAAACACTACCCTTTACACTCTTCCAAGCCTTAGACAACTTACCATTCTTCACAATCTCTTCAGTTTCAGGAGCCTTCCTTACTCTTTTTCTAGTTCCAGAGCTAGCCGCACTTGTTTGAGCTTTTGGTGGAATAATTGTTGTGGGCACAAATGATTTTTCTCAATGCTCATTGCTAGTTATGGGTTGGACAAGTTGTTTGTAGGTTGCTTCCCAAGTACTAAGATAATAACAAGGATGAGCCCATGTTTCCACATCTCATACTTGTTGTCCATTTAAAGGCATATTCCAATTGGTAGCAACAACATGTTTACATGGTAAACTTGTTATCTCCCATCTTCCTAAGTACAAGACTTTTCTACAACATTAACAACACATTGGTCTCCCCATGGTCTACTCACCTGAAATTTATCTCCCCCATTCCATAAAACATTATACTTAACAACATCTTTCTTAATAGCATCTAACATGTGTTGTGCAGTTGGTGTTAGTGGCCCATTACTCTTTTCAATCACTTTCAGAACATGCATTATTCTCTTCATATAGTATTCTCTGGTGTATTCTAAGTTTGTAATAATTGGTTTGTTTATGACTCTAATTATTTTCCCATAAAACACTTGACACATGATATTAAGTAACACATCAGAATGAGGTATCCCTAAACAATACAAATAAAGTTGTATTACTTATACATTTCATATGGTATTAACATATACCAGTTAAGTTACACAAATAGATGACTTACATAAGAAATGTGGCCTTGAAAAATGTATTGGTGGTATCTTACATAACCAAGCATGGGCAGGTTGACAGTTGAGGCTGTTATACATCTCCACAAATGGTTTTTGAAGGCCCTACCTTTCGATTGAAGTTTCATATGCTCATGAATGCTTCTAAGACAAGATTTGTGCTCTGCATTTGGAAAAACATATCTTAAAGCTACAATGATATCCTGCACAAAATCACATATATTTAGTGCTTGTTTAAAAATAGAGAGATTTGAATTCAGTACCAGTTTAAGGGAGTACCTTTTGCATGTCACTGATAAAAAGTGAAGATAAAGTTTGGCTCAAGTGCAAGATCATCAGATAAACAATGAAGAAATCAAGTCCATGATCATATGTTTTCTGATTCTGAAAAAGCATAAGCTAATGGGTATATAGTTGTTGCTATCAATTCCCACAGCTGTTAGAATTTGACCCTTCAAAGGACCATCAATAGGAAAAGAATATAGCCCCAAAAACTGTCTCTGACATGCTTTAAATCCTTCCTTCAATGCACCTATACAAACATACATTCTCTTGAATTATCATATTGGAAGAGCCTCATCTGCAGGACGTTCCACCTTCATTCTAACTGTTGTATTAGGGTTTCTCTTCTGCAACTCTTGAACATAATCTGTCAACATGGTAAATTGTAGCTTTAATTCACCCCTGATGCTTGTTACTGCTATTTTTCTGGCCCTTAAAACCTTCTGCATTGACACTTGAAGCTCAAATTAGTTGGTAAGTTAATTATAAACAGACTTGCTGGAATCCTTGGATTGGTTTGAATTTGTTCTATTATTTGATTTGAGATAAAGTTAAGATCAAAAGCTCTGACTGCCCTTGATTGCAAACATGTGTCTTGATCATTATATTTTCAGACTGTCCAAGGAACGTTTTCACCATCCGTGCCGACAAACAACAGCCATGGGTAGAGTAACTGGGAAGAGTCATTTTTGCTTGCAATTTATGCATTTATAGCCCCTCTAGATAATGGACCTATATATGGGCCTATACCTAGTCCAGCACTTTCACTTGGTCCTGAAGGTGGAACACAACCCCTACATCTGACCCTTAATCTTTTTTTTTTGTCATTCTTTAGCAAAACCAGATCCCTTCTAGTTTCTATTGAATGCTCTCTTATCCTTTGTTTGACTTGGTTTGCAGTAGCAAAGTCTTGAACATGGTAGAAGAATGTGGTATAAACACTAGAATCATAGTCTGTCCTAACCCTTGGCACCTCAGAGCTACTTTCTTCTGAGTCAGAACCACAAGCAGTGTAAAAGGGATCATCATCCGAGACAGGTACCTCATTTTCCAAATTAATGTCATCACTTATATTTGTAGATGTTTCGGCATGTAATAACTCAGTATTGTGACTCCCTTGGACCAAAGTAAGTTGTAAATCAATCTCCTGACAGCTATTCTCTTCATTTTCTAGAATTGAGTCATCACTTACATTGCCTAAGTCACTAGTCTGAGTCACTTGGAACATAGTAACATCAACATCAGGCTCCTCAAACCTGTTATTGCCATCAACAAGTGATCTTCCTACTTTCTCTAAATGTTTATCCTGAGTCACTCAGAACAGATTAACCTTAAAATTATCAGGCTCTTGAATAGTATTGTCTTCATCAATAAGTAGTAATGTACGATCACTGTTATCAACAGGTTGGCTTGCAAAGGACATGTCAAGGTTTGAGAAAACATGCTCAATGTTTGGCAGCTGACTAGATTCTCCAATACAACTCACGTCCATAGGTAGTTGTGTTAGTTTCATAAAAGGCTCAAGTACAGGATCATTATCAAGGTCATCTAAACCAATCGTCAACAACACGATTGGATAGCAGCACTAGCTACTTTTCTACTTTCATCATCCATCTCCCAAAAACACAGTTTTAATAGATTGTGGGGACACTTCAGACAACTCTAATCTTGTCTTACCTATTTCAACATAAACATCTATCAACTTATGGTCTTTGACAATGTCTTTCAACAACTCAAGATTCACAGGTTCACGAAAACTAAATAACCCATCATCCAATGTACTACCAGGCTTAACAAAGTAGTTGAATTGATTTGTCCTTCAGCATAACCGATTTCGGTCATGAGAGCATCCATTTCATCAACAAATATGTCATTCATTTTAACATAATCAACTTGACATTCCTTACCAGATATTCTACCTGGCAAGTTTCTGAATGTACCATTGTGATAAAACCACATGCTAACGACCACGATCGACTACCATTGAAAACACATAACAAAACATCAACACATTATCTTACCATAATGGAAAATACCTTAATCAATCATACAAACATATCAGTGTAAACAATTATCACCAAAAACACTTACCATATCTCCTGATTGCAGAGTTTTGCTCTACCTCATGGTCATCAAAGAAAGGTTGTTCTCTAATTTGCCATAGAGTAAATCCAAGGTTGGGGCTTGATAATTTCTTACTTAGATTAATAGATTTCATGAGTGACATTGCATTAGCGTTTTTGGGTAGGCTTCCAAAACAAGTTTGGGGATGACCAATGAGTACACGGTTTAGTTATATTAGACATTGTTAATACAAATAAGCCGTAAAAATGTTTATTTATATTTTATGATCTTCTAATGTTTTGTCAATAACAAACGTAAAATCATTTTAACGAAACAAATAAAATACGTAAATGGTTTGAGACAATAGTTTACTAACACACTTACGTTTTCATATAAAATACTAAACAAGTAATAGTGTTTTCATATTATAGTAATGCATATGTATAACAACTAGTGTTTACATAATGGGTATATATATATATATACATACTTAGTATGTATTGTAATGGGTAATGTAATGGGTAAGAATATAAGTAATTGACCCATTAACTAAACACATTGAATCTAGTTAGGTAAAACCCAAAGTCCATGACCCATACTCATGGAGCATAATCCATAACCCATGACCCATTGCACGATATCATGCATGAAGTCATGGTTGGGTATTATCCATGGATCATGATCCAAGACCCATGACCCAATGTCTAGATACATTGTACCTTGGAGGCCACTCAAGGCTCATATCCATAACTCATGACCCATAACCCATTTAGGAGGAGCGTCCTATGGATCCCTCAGTTTACACTAGACGGATCCCTCATGTAAGGGATCCGTGGATCCGGGGAACAGTAAACAGTTTTTGCCTATCAATAGTAAGTCATTTCTTTGTTGTAAACCACCCCTTTCGCACACTTTCTCTCTTTGTTTTGTAAACTCTCTAACCTCAGATCCAAAGGATCTTTCTATGTAGTTTTGTGTTTGTGTGATTCTCTAGGTTCCTCTTAAAGGCTAGATCATCACCTCTTGAAGTCAAGCAAGCTCAAGTCCATGAGTTGCCAAGCTTCGTCATCATCAAGACTACTGAAGTTCTCTTGTTGATAGTTCTTTCTTCCTCCTTAGAAGTGTTGTGTTTATGGCATTAGTGAAAGGTGCCCAAGGTCCGAGTCGAAGACATTAGTGAATGGTGTCGAAGGTTCTTGTAGAAGGCATTAGTGAAAGGTGCCGAAGATTCGTGTAGAAGACATTAGTGAAAGGTGCCGAAGAGTCATGTCAAAGGCATTAGTGAAAGGTGCCGAAGAGTCGTATCAAAGGCATTAGTAAAAGGTGCAAAGGGTGTACATTCGATATGGTTCATTGATGCGTTCGCACGAGGTTTTAAATTTATATGCAAGAATTACCGGTTAACTAGGAACACATTTGGGCAAGTATACCCTAGTCAAGTTGTCGTATAGTATATGGTAAATTAAGGTCATCCCAAGAGACTTGGTTGCACTACAAGTGTCGTTTGTTTGTTTAAGCAAGTAACAAGTTGATGGTTATGATTGTCACAGATCAAACCAACAAGAAAAGCAATATAAGAACAAGCAGGTATCAAGGTCGTGGTTATGATTGTCACAGATCAAACCACTAAGAAAAGCAAACAAAGAACAAACATGTTTAGACACATGATCACAAGGATATTAGGATGTTTAGTTTGGAAAATATATATTATTAAAGGTAACCTTTCGACCTCTTGAACCAATAATAGTAGTCTAGTGTTTTATAAATCAAATATACATAAGCCTCAATCAAATGGTCATGTCATGAGCCTTATGCCTAAACAACAAAGAAATAATCCGTGAAGTTCCATTTACTTGAAAGATAATGACAACACATATTCAAAAGATTCCTTTCGACCTTAATCCAAATTAAACCTTTACTTGTTATGTTTATTAGTTCTCTTGCACAATCGTTACAAAGTACAAGACCAAAATCATTTGTCACTAATGAATTGAAACTAACCATTGTTAAGAATACTTTCATCCATTGAACTCAACAATAATCAACCAAATCAATAAACAAGAACAAGTTCCAATTCAACCAAATATGATGTTATCAACATATTCCAAACAAACACTACAATTATCCAAACATCCTTTTATCACAAGTTCTCATATGAAATAAACAAGTATGAAGACAACATTCACAAGAATCACATAATCAACACAATCAAAGAACCAAACATGAACAATAGCATTCAACATCATAAAAGTAACAAGCATTTACCCAAAGTAAGATTACATTAGGCAAGGGTGAAGGATTATAGCACTCCTTCAAGCCTCCAATCAACTACAACTTCTAACCAAGCATACTTCTGGAAATGGCAGAGGTTTGTGGTCTTTTGGGAGAGATAAATTTGGTGGAAATTCGTCCTTAAGGGTGGAGGCTAGAATTACACGCAAGTTGGGATAGGATAGTTGGTGGAAATTCGCACCATAGGGTGGAGGCTTGAATTTCACACCTTTGGGGAAGGTAAGTTGAGAGAGATTGAAAGATGTTGTTTTAGGTGGAAATTCGTCCTTAAGGGTGGAGGATCGAATTTCACACCTAGAGATGGAGTGGTGGGTGAAAGGGATGAGAAGGATGGAGAATGGATGATGAAATGAGGTTGCAAAGGCCTCTATTTATACTAGAACCAAGGCTAGGGGTATTCAATGCTCAACTCGGCCTCCAAGGAGCTTGGAAGGGACTAGAAACTGAGTGGGAAGGACCTAGAATCGTTTGGGAAAAGTTTGGAGTCTTTGTAATGAAGAAATGGCAGAGACAGGCCTTCCAACCGTCTCGGTTGGTGTTCATGACTGCTCTCCAACCGGATCCGGTTGCGGGGCCCGACCGAACGGTTGAGCAAGTTGGCAGAAAATGGTAAACTCCAAAGTTGTATATCTTTCTTTTAGCTTTCTGTGGCCGTGAACCGGGGGTCAAACGGAGTCCGTATGCAAAAGTTATGGCCAAAATGGTGAAGGTGTGTCGGGAACAACGAGGCTTCCAATATTTCTTCGTTTAAGCTTCTTTTCTTCATTTCTTTCTCGTTTTCCTTCTTGAACTTTATTCTTAAGTCTTTGGACCATTAACTTGATGACTTTATCTTCTCGAATATACTCCACAAGTCTTGCTTTTGACGGGAATTCTTCGAACATGGAGAAATCTTCATATTTTACTTCTTTTTCCGTCTTTTTCTCCACTTTCCTGTACTTGGCTACAAATGAACTAGCTAACGCACTTTTGTACGATTAAGCATCAAAAGCATATGATTATAGCCAAATAATACACATAAAAGCACAGATAACGCTACTAAAACATGCACAATTTGAGCGTTATCAAATTCCCCCACACTTAAACTTTGCTTGCCCTCAAGCAAATCTAAGAAAAGAAAAATTAAACTACATACCTAAATGACAAAACGAAAAGAAAAATTTTGAAAATTTGAATTTTTTTGGCTTTTTTTTTTTTTTTTTACTTTTTTTTTATTAAATAAAAGCGAAAAATGAGCGCAAACTCCCCCACACTTAAGGTTTTGCTTGCCCTCAAGCAAATCTAGAAATTAAGAAAAATAAAACCCACATGGTGCATGAAATATGATTAAAAAAAAGCTTATGTTCAAACATTACGTACAAGAATATAATAGATCTGGCGCGCGTATTCTTAATTAAGTCAAACAACGGATGGTCACTAGAGTATACCTCGGATGCGGGCGTTATTCGCATAACGGATGGTCACCAAAAATATGCACTAGATCGCTGGCGCGTCATTCGATCCTTCAAGAAACGGATGGTCACTAAAAATATTCACGCACTTCATATTTTCACAAAGCCAAAAGGGAAGGGATAAGGCATGGAAATATTTATGAAATTGGTGTTAAAAGAAAAGAAATAAGAATAAAGTCAAGTCTAATACCCATGTTGCTAGTCACGAACAAATCACAAACCCGAAAATGATTATAGTTACAATCTTCTCTTCACATATCGATCACCAAATATATATATTACGTCTTAGCACATTGCTAATCGATATCTCAAACATACTTCCTCTTCCTTCATCTACATAATAATATAGCACATTGTCATCACATATTTTTTTTTCATATTTTTTTTCGATGACTTATTCTTTTTTTTTTCTTTTTTTTCAATTTTTTTTCACGTCACATCCCCCATACGCCGTTATAAGCATACACCACAAAATACAAATAAGAAGGTACTATCGTCTTTGTCGGAATGGCACACAATAATGGCAAAGTCTTTGGCGAACTCATAATCATAAAAAACAATCCAATCATACCAAGCAACTAGCAACCAACCATTTAGACATTGACAAGGGGTTAGGCTAAGGTTTAAAGGTGTAAAATATTTTTGTATTTTTCTGGATTTATCAAAAACGAAAAGGATGGCTCAGAGGGTGTAACTAGGGGTATCTAGCGCTAAAGATGAGCGCTAACAAATGGGTCCAAGTGGGTGGTTAACTAACCGATGTGGCTAGCTAATATATCATTAGATGTAAACGGAAGGCCATTTGGTTTTATTCCTAAGGTTACCTCTTTATCACACAAATACACTTATATCACACGAATGTGATCTTACTGCGGTCTGGTAATGATTTACAAGTACAAGTTCTAGAATAAATGAAATCACCGGCACACTCATAGCAAAAGATTCAAGCATAAAAGATGTATGCTATATATGAAATAGGCTAAAATCCTCACAATTTAGTGGAAGGGCTATAAAATGTGCTAGCAGATGTTATCGATCCCAGAATGGATTGCAATATTAATCGGGACACATCTCAAGTTTTTCAAAATTACCGATTTCACCAGTGGATTGATCCAGTTATTCTAATATATTATCCTATACGCGTGAAAACAACTAGATCACAAAGGCAAACAAGTTCACAAAATTTTAAAAATTGACCCAAAAATTTGGAAATTTAAAAACTAGTTTTGCTTTTCTTATAATATTTCCCCCCACACTTAAGTTAAGCACACAAAAGAAAAATAACTTAATAACTATAAAAAAAAATTGCTATTTTACTACGAGAAATTTTGAAAAATAAACAAATTACGACATTTTTTTTTTAAAAAAAACAAAAACAAAAAACAAAAAACAAACATGACTTATTCTTTTCCCACGAGTTCTCGGTAGCTCCATTGAAACGCACAAAGAAGCGGAGAAGTAGGTCAGCGCGAAGCATATTAAAAACCCAACTTCTTTAGGGAATGGGAGACCTATACCTCTACACATTGTTTGTTTACAATGGGTGAGCCTTACTTTCGAGGGACTAAAAGAAGTCAATTTATAAAATCATTTACCAAACACACAAACAAAGGAAAAATAACAAAGAAACAAAATAAAGTAATTGCGAAAACTTCAAAGCATGTAAGATAGGGAAAATGAAATAATAAGCCCAAGAGAAACGAAACTTCCCGGGCCAAAGAAATCATGATCGAACTCCATATGATAAGATGCTAAGCAAACGCTAGCATAAGCGTGTGAGATCAATCGATTCCTCATCCAAACGAACATGTCCAATCCCAAGTATAACGTCACCAACAATCCAATCTCCACGAGCTTATTAAATCAGCAAAAACAAAATAAACTACAAAAAAAAAACGCGTAAAATTCTAAACTCACTTTCGTAGGCATCACGGTTGCATTTAGCGTATGCAACAAGCCTTTAAAACCCCTCGGTGGCCCGAGTGGACGAGTTATAGTCTCGTGAGGGTTTCCAGCGAACATACTCACAAAGTTCAAAACATTTTATTTTTAAAAACATGTACTTATTTATTTACAATGTACTAAAATTTAACAAAATTTAAAATGCAAAAACCAAATTTAAGTAGAATAAAAGAAATGATACTCTTGCAAAAACAAAAAGACATTTAAACTTATTTTATCTAAACACAAACACACAAAAACTAAATACGAAAAATGATTTTTTTTTAACACAGAACACACAACCGGATCGGTTACGGGTGGTGACCGATCGGTTGGAGAGGTTTGGGTGGTCCAACCGTTCGGCTGCAGAGGCAACCGATCCGGTTAGATGATTTTGGTCAGCTTTGGTGGCTTTTTCGCAAACATTTACGAGCACACTTAGAAAGCAATCATTGAAACGAGCATTTTTAGAACACATGAAACGAAATCCCAACATCAAAAACTTGATTTTGATGCAAAGATCATTTGAGCAATTATGAGAAAATGAGAGATTTTAAGAAAAAGACAAGCATTCAAGCAAACATCATGAGCAAATATCAAGAGCAATCAAACAAGAGCAAAGAAACAATCATTCATGAGCAAGATCAATATATCAATAAAACAAACTAGCAAACAAGCAATCAATCAAACAAGAAAACAATCAAATGAGCAAACAAGTGCAAAACAAGTCCCCGGCAACGGCGCCAAAAACTTGATGCGTTCGCACGAGTTTTTAAATTTGTATGCAAGAATTACCGGTTAACTAGGAACACATTCAGGCAAGTATACCCTAGTCAAGTTGTAGTATAGTATACGGTAAATCAAGGTCGTCCTAAGAGACTTGGTTGCACTACAAGTGTCGTTTATTTGTTTAAGCAAGTAACAGGTTGATGGTTATGATTGTCACGGATCAAACCAACAAGAAAAGCAATATAAGAACAAGCAGGTATCAAGGTCGTGGTTATGATTGTCACGGATCAAACCACTAAGAAAAGCACACAAAGAACAAACATGTTTAGACACATGATCACAAGGATATTAGGATGTTTAGTTTGGAAAATATATATTATTAAAGGTAACCTTTCGACCTCTTGAACCAATAATAGTAGTCTAGTGTTTTATAAATCAAATATACATAAGCCTCAATCAAATGGTCATGTCATGAGCCTTATGCCTAAACAACAAAGAAATAATCCTTTCGGCCCTTATACTTTGATGTTATTAATCCGTGAAGTTCCATTTACTTGAAACATAATGACAACACATATTCAAAAGATTCCTTTCGACCTTAATCCAAATTAAACCTTTACTTGTTATGTTTATTAGTTCTCTTCCACAATCGTCACAAAGTACAAGACCAAAATCATTTGTCACTAATGAATTGAAACTAACCATTGTTAAAAATACTTTCGTCCATTGAACTCAACAATGATCAACCAAATCAATAAACAAGAACAAGTTCCAATTCAACCAACTATGATGTTATCAACATATTTCAAACAAACACTACAATTATCCAAACATCCTTTTATCACAAGTTCTCATATGAAATAAACAAGTATGAAGAAAACATTCACAAGAATCACATAATCAACACAATCAAAGAACCAAACATGAACAATAGCATTCAACATCAAAAAAGTAACAAGGATTTACCCAAAGTAAGATTACATTAGGCAAGGGTGAAGGATTATAGCACTCCTTCAAGCCTCCAATCAACTACAACTTCTAACCAAGCATACTTCTGGAAATAGTAGAGGTTTGTGGTCTTTTGGGAGAGATAAATTTGGTGGAAATTCGTCCTTAAGGGTGGAGGCAAGAATTACACAGAAGTTGGGATAGGATAGTTGGTGGAAATTCTTCCTTAAGGGTGGAGGCTTGAATTTCACACCTTTGGGGAAGGTAAGTTGAGAGAGGGATGTTGTTTTAGGTGGAAATTCGTCCTTAAGGGTGGAGGATCGAATTTCACACCTAGAGATGGAGTGGTGGGTGAAAGGGATGAGAAGGATGGAGAAGGGATGATGAAATGAGGTTGCAAAGGCCTCTATTTATACTAGAACCAAGGCTAGGGGTATTCAATGCTCAACTTGGCCTCCAAGGAGCTTGGAAGGGACTAGAAACTGAGTGGGAAGGACCTAGAATCGTTTGGGACAATTTTGGAGTCTTAGTAATGAAGAAATGGTAGAGACAGGCCTTCCAACCGATTCGGTTAAGCTCCAACCGTTTCGGTTGGTGTTCATGACTGCTCTCCAACCGGATCCGGTTGCGGGGCCCGACCAAATGGTTGGAGCAAGTTCGCAGAAAATGTTAAACTCTAAAGTTGTAGATCTTTCTCTTAGCTTTCCGTGGCCATGAACCGGGGGTCAAACGGAGTCCGTATGCAAAAGTTATGGCCAAAATGGTGAAGGTGTGTCGGGAACAACGAGGCTTCTAATATTTCTTCGTTTAAGCTTCTTTTCTTCATTTCTTTCTCGTTTTCCTTCTTGAACTTTATTCTTAAGTCTTTGGACCATTAACTTGATGACTTTATCTTCTCGAATATACTCCACAAGTCATGCTTTTGACGGGAATTCTTCGAACATGGAGAAATCTTCATATTTTACTTCTTTTTCCGTCTTTTTCTCCACTTTCCTGTACTTGGCTACAAATGAACTAGCTAACGCACTTTTGTAAGATTAAGCATCAAAAGCATATTATTATAGCCAAATAACACACATAAAAGCACAGATAACGCTACTAAAAACATGCACAATTTGAGCGTTATCATGCATCGATGTACAAGATAGATTAGTTTGGGTAAAAGGATAGTAAAGATCCTTTGATGTTGTAATAAGGAGGGTGTCTCCTTTGGGTTAGATGTTGTGTAGTATTGGGTAGTAGTTCCTCCTTGGTAATGAAGCTCGGTATCTAGCCTTGTACAGGATAAAGTGTAGGCGACGTTTTGATAGGTTTGGTTCTACCTCGTGGAAGAACCCGGTGTCTAGCCTTGTACCGGATAAAGAGTAGGCGACATTGTGAAGGCTTCTCTGCCACAAGAAGCTTGTGTTGTGTAGTGATTACGAACTCTTGAGTAGGTGACTCGGGGAGTAGAGTAGGGCAAGGAAGGTGTCCTTGTAGCTGAACCACTATAAATACTCGCGTTGTGGTTCTGTGCTTCTTACTCTTTATCTTTACATTTTCTAGTTATATGTTTATCTATCAACATCCAACATACACATTAAATAGATTGACATAAGTCGATCTAAATAGTTTAAAACAAAGTTTTAATCGGTAAAACTATTCAGCCCCCTTCTAGTTTTCCACAATTGGTACCAGAGCTTCGTTACCAAGTTTCTTAGAGTATGTTGTACTTTAAAAACTTGATACGGTCCGTGTATGATTGAAAACTACAAAGAAGGAAATCTCATAAAACAATTTTTTTTCTGTTGGATAGTGATAGATTATTCTAACAATTCTACTTTAAGAAATCTTCTTGCTAGGACTATTCCAAATTCTTCATTTCTATCTAAATAAAAATGGAGTCAACTCTCAAGGAAGAATCCAAAAGTAATCGCAACCTACTTCTACCAAGTACAATGGATTACTTTAAAAGCTCATGAAGTATTTCGGGTATATGGTCTCTAAAAACCATATCAAGAGGTTTGAGGTATGTTTTCTTACCCACAAATTAGTTAATATCTATCGATAGTACGCTTATGTTGATGATATGTGTTTAATATTGTTTTATATAACTATATGAGCACACGAATTAGGATGTTAATTTCAAGTCTCTTAAAAGTCTCTCTTCTCTACTTTCCTTACTTACTCATCATCAGGAATAGTATTCCTCGTTGATTCTCTAAAAGATCGTCAAACTCACATCGTCTTCACAAAAGAAACTCTTGATGGTTAACTTATCTAATAAACCAATTGACCATCAAAACACTTTGACCAAGCGTCTATTCAAATAGGAACCCCATTCTACAAGTGTTGTTTTATAAGCTATTGTATAACTTATTACAAAAATAAACGCCAAACACTCCTTTTACGTACGTGACGGATCCCACAAGTTGTACTAGCCGGATCCCTAATACAAGGGATCCGGGAAGCAGGTGTTGTAAATCGATATACGATTTTTAAAACCAAAATAATCCACTTTCCCTCTCCGCACAAACACAAAAACGACCTAACTTCTGCTCCCATCTCCATAGAGCTTCATATCTTCAAGCATCTCATTCTTGAACATCATTGTAAGTAATTACACTCATATGTTCTATTCATCATCATCTTCTTCCTAGGGTTTATGGTTTAGACTTTTCAATTAAGATTTAATTGATTTCCAATTGGAGAAATTAGGTATTGCAAAAACTAATTATAAAAGGGTTCTATGTAATTGAAGAGTTTTCAAAATAACATTGTTAATACAAATCAAAACCATAAACCCATCTTGACAAATTTTACCTAATTAGAATATTAGTTTTCTAGGATCAATCATGCCCAAAGCTACCCAACAAGATCATCATGACACCGTCCACTACCTCTCTAGATATTATCGAAAAGAAGAGCTTTCAAAAACCAACCGCAAAATTTTCAAAAAGCTTGAAAAACGACTTATCCATGAAGGTCGTGTTGTTAAGGAATGTTTCCTTGAAAATTGATGAGTGTGTAAATACTCATCATTTTTAGTTAAATCTGAACTGCAAAACGTTTAAAAATGCTCAGAAATGCATCAAAACACTGAAAATATTCCAAAAGTGCATTTTATATGTTTTAGATGCAAAATGTTCAAAATCGATGGAAACGAGCAAAGTTTGCATAATTGGCGATTTCAGTCCCCTGGACTTTCAAAATGGCAAAATCAGTCCCTAGGCATTTATTTTAAAAGAAAAGTCACCAAAGGTCCTTTTGTAATCATAAATTGTCATATTTAGTCCTTTGGTGGAAAATCCAAAAATATTTGGGAAATTACAGTTTTGGTCCCTGAATTTTTAAAATGGTCAAAATTAATCCTTGGAATTTCACAATTGGCAATAATGGTCCTTGGATTTTTGTAGATTGTCAAAACAAACCCTTGGATTGCTCTTCATAATTTACAGTTTGGTCCCTGGAATTTTAAACTTTACATTTTTGGTCCTTATGCTATTAATTCCACAAACCAAACGGACCTAGTATAATCCCAAGCCCAAACATAAAACCTTGGCCCAAATCCTTTACCCGGTCCAATATCCCAACCCGACCAAACCCAACGTTTAAAATATAATAACCCGCCCCTAAACACGTCTTCCCACATCCTTGTCCACCTCCAGCCACTAACACAAGCCTACCAGTCCACCCCTACTTCACACCTTGTCTCCCCCCTCCTCACCTACCAACCCATCACATTTAATGCACCCTCTCCCTTGTCCCAACTGGCTTGTACCAGTTTTGGCGCCAAAATCCACTCTATGGCCAAGATCAATTTTAAAGCATCCAATGGTTAAGATTAGTGCTGGGAAATCTTCAGAGATGAGAGAGAAACTGTTTGGGTGTATAAAAGGCCAAGAGGAAGCAACATGAAGAGTAGTTAGTTTATTTATATTAAATGTATGTCGTTTTTTTAGTTTATCTTGTCTTAACTAGTTTTCATTTGTATTTTCAAGCTTAATTGTATTAAAAAAAGGTGTTTCAGTGTATTCAAACTATTATCAAGTTTCAATTTAAGCCTTTGGTCACATTTCATATTTTATCTCAACTGTTGCAAATTTCCATATTAAAATCTGTTGTTAAAGTTTCAAGAAGCCTAATTATAAGCTCAAACAAACCTCCACTAGCTTATTAAAGCTTTTTGCAAGCTCACTTTTAAGTTTCAAGCAGTTTAGAAATTGGTCAACACAAGTTAAACTTGGAGCAAAATTGGTGCAGGAATGATATGGGTTGTTTGAGGAACTTGAAATGGGTAGAATTGGAAGCAATGGGTTGGATTTGATAGGTTAGTGATCTTGGTTTCACTATTGGCAAGCCATTGTGGCTAGGGACACTTGTAAGTGTTTTTCAACAATTTTTAGCATAATCTGTTTTAGTGGTTACTAGTAGCTAAAACACTTAAAGTAGTATTAGGGGTATTTAAACTTAGATTGATCATTAAAACATGTTGGATTAGAGGGTAGGGTAGTTTCGGTTTTAAAACAGGTTATAAAGGTGTGTTTGGCTCTGATGATTTATCTGTCTTTTAGGTACATTCAGTGGTTAGGCCTTATAGTCTCATGTTTGTTTAGTTCATTTAGCTTCTTATCTGTATAAGTTTTTGCACCATAATTGTATGAGAATCATCATAATCCTTCAATGTTGAGATTTATAATGAGCAGACCCTTGTTTTGTGTTCAAATTCAATAAACATAGCTTGCACTAGTGTCATTACATCATATTACTTCATTTTCCAATCCAGATCAAAACTCAAGAAAGTCAATCTTTCAGTTTTGCTTAAAAAGTCAAAATGCACAAAACCGTTTTTCAACTAGTAGGAATTTTCATGGATTCATCTCGGGTCAATGTCGTGTAAATTGTGGTTTTAAAAAGCTCTCTTGGTCTATTTTATTATTACCATTTTTCTAGATTTTTACAAATTTTTCTTAAGCTCTTAACTAGCTTGATAAAATGGTGTTAAATCCCACTGTAGAACCTTGAGCACTGCAGGGGTTATCAGGGTTTTGCAAAGTCTGACAGTCTCATTTGAGCTCACCTAGGTATGATATTTGGTTTATAAGGTCTCACCCAGGTCTAGTCTAGGTTCCATTTTTTGGTTTTCAGTTTCTAGCTTATTCTAGTGCTTATTTTCTTGCTGCAAGTAGGCACCCACAAACCGCTTTAGCCTTATGCTCAATTTCCTCAAACTGTTGAGTGGTGAATCAGAGGTTTAAGCTTGTTGTTATTTGTTACATTTTGGGTCTTATAGTATATCTAAGCTTCGTTTCTGTGGTTGTCATTTGGTAGCTTTTGGCTTT
This sequence comes from Chrysanthemum makinoi, assembly GCA_910596185.1. Lineage (NCBI taxonomy): Eukaryota > Viridiplantae > Streptophyta > Magnoliopsida > Asterales > Asteraceae > Chrysanthemum > Chrysanthemum makinoi. The sequence continues at coordinate 328,771,394 of OU343222.1, read as the reverse complement.
TAAAGTGCTTATTACATAAGCACATTCCACATCGATTCCATTTTCCTCCACATAACCCCTTCTTTTTCTAATTTTCCTAGCTTCCTAATATTATTTCAGAGTTTTCCTGAAATTTTCATATTTTTCCAAGTTGATTTGCTATTTTTCTTGATTTAATTTAGTTTTTAAGCATTTTTAATTAGTTTTAAATACAATTAATTAAGAAAAGTCTCAAAAAAATAATTTTTCATTTTTCTTAAGTTTAGATAAATATAACAAGACAAAAAAGTATTTTTCTAGATTTTTCTTAGTTAAATTTGTATTTTTAAGCCATTCAAATAGTTTTAAATAGTATTTAATTCCTAGAAAATAGAAAAATAATCAGAAAAATACAAAAATAATTTTGAAAATTCTATTTTGATATTTTAGATTTCTCTAAGTCTTAATTTTATTTTTCTAGCTTAATTTCCTATTTTCTTGTATTTTAGGTTATTATTTAATAGTTAAAAATAGTTTTTAATTAATAATAATTAGATAATTAGTTATAAAAATAATTTTCTTTTTCTATAAATTTTATTTTATCATTAGGATTGTAAAAATGTCATTTTCATATTTTTAGGGTTAATATTGTGTAAGTTTCACGTTTTTATTTGTACGTCGCGTAGTTTTGAATTTCAGTTTTGTAAAACATAAAACAAAACATCATTTTAATTATAGTGATAGCGTTTATTTAATAGTTTTTATCTTTTTAATTTCCTTTAATTTGCATTTAAGCCCCTTTAGTTTATGAGCTTTTTCTGTAGTTATAATAATCACAATCCTTTTTTCCGTTCAAATCTCGATCACTATATCGTTTGGTGATTCTTAGATAGCTCGACATAACGACCTGGGAAACCCTATACTCCTCGATCTTCATTGAGTTCGTTTCTGAGCCGTTTTAAGTTTGTTACGGTCGGCCATTCACAAGTGGCCGGCTTGAGTGATAAAACTTGACTGTTCGGGACCAATCAAATTTTACGGCATGCGAGGGGAGTTTGTTGATTATCTTTCGTTTAGTGATTAGTGATTTGGATATTCACTCATTGTTCATACCATCCATCTGTATATGTTTATATTTTCTTATCCAAAAATACAAAATACTCTTCTCATTCCTCTTATCCGTATGATTCTATTTCTCTTACCCCTCGTACCATTTGATTCTACTCTTCTTTAACCTCAAAACCGTTTAATTCTATTTCTTTAACCCTCTACATGTTTAATTCTCATGGCGACGATCGATTATCCTCGTTGTTTCCACTGCAAAAGCCATATGGAAGAGGATCGATCTGTTGCGAATCCGGATTGTTTATGCAAGCAATGTGGAAGGATAGGTGCAAGCAAATATTGTTATTGGTGCGAATTATCCGATAAAAACTCTCTCGATGATTCTCCAAGTTTTTTCCGACCATCGCCACAACTCGATGAACCCGTTCAAGAACCGGAGACCATAACGGAAGTGGTGGAAATTACTAGCTCTCAGAGCACACCACTTGTCCCACCTCGGATTTTTCGAATGTTCTTCGAGACTTGATAGTCATCTGGATCACCATGTTGGTTTTGTTGATTCTTTGAATAAACTGATTCCTCTTCATAACTCTCAAATAGAATCGTTTATTCCTTGTAAAATCGGTTGTGGTGAGCCTCTCTTTGGTTCATTCCCCGTCGTTGTGTGCGTGTGTACAATGTGGTAATGATATTCATAACGGGAGTTGTTTGTTTTGTGGTTCAAGGAATTCATTTGATTATGATCCTAATCCGAACTCATTTAACGGACCCTCAAATTTTTCCAATTACCCACCACAGCCCGACTTATCTTCATATAATCAACACTACTGTTGTGAATTTTGTGGAGGTCCTCACCAAGGATTTGAGTGTCAATCCGGAAACACGTTTGTCTATGAGCAGTTTTCCGGTGATGCTCAGAACTTTGGTTATAACCAAAATCCATATGATTCACTGTCCGGACTCAACTTTTTCTTGTTGTAAGTCTTAATGGAGGTCCCCATTTCAGCTCTGATTGTCAAATAGGGAATCCATTTCCTTGTAACAATCATGACTCTTACAGGTTTGAAAATTTCCAACCTCCAAAGACTATACGGTTCAAACTCCACGAGCGTTGTCTCAAGAAATCTCCCAAGATTTTGAAACCGCAATGAAAACACTTGAGGATATGATGAGTAACTTTAAGAATCAAGTGAGTGGTGAAAAGACCATGGGAGAATTGCTAGCCGAAGAGCGAGAGGCCCGCCAATCTAGGGAAGAATTATTAGCCCTAGAGCATGCAGCTCTAAGGCGGTCCCAATTTCTTAAGGCGTTTCTATATGATGATGACGAGGAGGGTTTTATCCTTTTAAGAATATTATTTCTCAACCCCTGGTCGGCTTGATATCCAGCAGTTGAGATTCCATCTCAAACAAGCTGCTATCACACCGATATTCCACTCACTCTCAACATGGGGGACGAGCATCTTGACACGTTCACGAAAAGGAATCGGACGAATTCATAAAGTCTAGTGTTGAGAACCTTGTCCCAATCCCGAGAGTCACGGGAACTTTGATCATATGTGTGATTCTTCTTTCCCTCTTGAGTGTTCAAATGATCATTTGGAAACTTTCTCCGATTTTAGCGACGATTGTGCTTCCTATGGAAACATCGAGTACGTTGAGGCATCACTTCCACAATATGATGTCGATCCCCTTCGAGGAGTTCTCGGTGAACTCACTCACATCAATCCACTCTTTGATTTTGAAGCCGATCTAGGAGAGACTGAAAGTCTCATTGATAATGATCGTTCACTCACTTCTTATCCCAACAGTCCAATAGAGAATGTTGATCACTTTGTTCTCGAAACATTCAAAGCTACTTTCACCAATCCTCTATTTGAATTCGAATCTGAATTCACTTCAATTTCTGAGAATCCACTATTTGATACTCAGATTGAGGATAGTGATGAGCCTACAATGGAACAAGAATTCACAGATTTACATCATGTGAATGATTCTCTTCATGAGGATTTCGCCGGTGAACTCACTCATATCATGACTACAGGGAGTATGATTGCTTGGATGGCAAAAATCATGATCGGGGAGAAAAGTTCTCAATCATGAGAGTTTGTATTTCTATGACAAATTTTCCGACCCTCGCTCGAGATGCTTTCCAAACCAAAGAGCTCAACCGATAAAATCCAAACGAGTGCAACTGCACTTGATCCCGAGGAAGAAGATCTTATCATGATCGTCATCATGATTTTCCTTCTTTTCTTCACCTACACTGTGACTTCTTTTCTTCTTCACTCCTTCGGGAATGAAGACACTATCTTTGACCCCGGCATTTCCATGTACCATTATATTGAGCCGGGAATATATCTCATCGGTGTGGAACTTTCGCGTACTTCAATGTTTATACAAACATCTTGAAAGAAAGTCCGATGGAGATTTGCTTTTTCCACTTTGCTTCCCCATGAACAAATTAATTCGGGGTCGAGTCAAGCTAGCGTCTCGGTAATCAAAAAAGATACGCCATATGGGTTTTCACCCATATTTCCGACTTCTTTCTACTTTCTACCACCTAGTGTGGGGAGTTACCCACATGTTGTGTATATATATATAAAAAAAAATTCAAAATAATGGCGTAGTATTTCCCCTTTTCCGTTCTCGCCGCATAACAGTAGGTACTTTGAATATTGAGGGCAATATTCATTTCTAAGTGTATGGGGGAATTCTCACGAATTTTATCATAATTATATCACTAATTCCGTTTTTGGCCAAAAAAAATTTTTTTTTTTTTGGAGTAAGTGTTCTACACTTACTCATTTGGTTATCATCCTGGTCTAATAAACAAAAGGATTGGCTAATCCAAGAGCAAACGGCTCTTGGTAAAGATATCTCAAATCCGTTGACGGCTTGCAATTTGCCCATAATTGTATGGTATTCACCACCATATCCTTAAAAGTGAAGAGTTGGCTAGCCCAAGTTTATGGCTTGGGGTAAAGGCAAAGGAAAAACCATAATTGGTAATCAGCTCACCAAAGATAATATTGATAATTTATCTTAGAGTTGGCTAGTCCGAGCAACGGCTTCGGTAAAGACAAATCAAATCCGTTGAAGTCGGTGGTTTGCTCAAAATCACATGGTTATCGGTGTACCATGGTTCTTACTTGAATGCCAAACATTTGGCTACTCGAAGTAATGGCTTTTGGTAAAGAGACGCAAATCCATTAAGTTTTTCTCAAAAGATTGCTAGGGACTAGCAATAGTGTAGTGTGGGGGATTGATAAGTGTGTAAATACTCATCATTTTGGTTAAATCCGAAGCGTAAAGCGTTTAAAATGCTCGAAATGCATCAAAACAGAAAATATTCCAAAAGTGCATTTATATGTTTGAGATGCAAATGTTCAAAATCGGATGGAAAACGAGCAAAGTTTGCATAATTGGCGCCAGTCCCCCGACTTTCGAAAATGGCAAAATCAGTCCCTAGGCATTTATTTTAAAAGAAAAGTCACCAAAGGTCCTTTTGTAATCATAAATTGTCATATTTAGTCCTTTGGTGGAAAATCCAAAAATATTTGGGAAATTACAGTTTTGGTCCCTGAATTTTTAAAATGGTCAAAATTAATCCTTGGAATTTCACAATTGGCAATAATGGTCCTTGGATTTTTGGAGATTGTCAAAACAAACCCTTGGATTGCTCTTCATAATTTACTGATTTGGTCCTGGAATTTTAAACTTTACATTTTTGGTCCTTATGCTATTAATTCCACAAACCAAACGGACCTAGTATAATCCCAAGCCCAAACATAAAACCTTGGCCCAAATCCTTTACCCGGTCCAATATCCCAACCCGACCAAACCACGCTTTAAAATATAATAACCCGCCCCTAAAACCCGTCTTCCCGACATCCTTGTCCACCTCCAGCCACCAACACAAGCCTACCAGTCCACCCCTACTTCACACCTTGTCTCCCCCCCTCCTCACCTACCAACCCATCACATTTAATGCACCCTCTCCCTTGTCCCAACTGGCTTGTACCAGTTTTGGCGCCAAAATCCACTCTATGGCCAAGATCAATTTTAAAGCATCCAATGGTTAAGATTAGTGCTGGAAATCTTCAGAGATGAGAGAGAAACTGTTTGGGTGTATAAAAGGCCAAGAGGAAGCAACATGAAGAGTAGTTAGTTTATTTATATTAAATGTATGTCGTTTTTTTAGTTTATCTTGTCTTAACTAGTTTTCATTTGTATTTTCAAGCTTAATTGTATTAAACAAAGGTGTTTCAGATTAAGTGTATTCAAACTATTATCAAGTTTCAATTTAAGCCTTTGGTCACATTTCATATTTTATCTCAACTGCTGTAATTTCCATATTAAAATCATTGTTAAAGTTTCAAGAAGCCTAATTATAAGCTCAAACAAACCTCCACTAGCTTATTAAAGCTTTTTGCAAGCTCACTTTAAGTTTCAAGCGTTTAGAAATTGGTCAACACAAGTCAAACTTGGAGCAAAATTGGTGCAGGAATGATATGGGTTGTTTCAGAACTTGAAATGGGTAGAATTGGAAGCAATGGGTTGGATTTGATAGGTTAGTGATCTTGGTTTCACTGTTGGCAAGCCATTGTGGCTAGGGACACTTGTAAGTGTTTTTCAACAATTTTTAGCATAATCTGTTTTAGTGGTCACTAGTAGCTAAAACCTGTTTAAACAGTAGTATTAGGGGTATTTAAACTTAGATTGATCATTAAAACATGTTGGATTAGAGGGTAGGGTAGTTTCAGTTTGCAAAACAGTTATAAAGGTGTGTTTGGCTCTGATGATTTATCTGTCTTTTAGGTACATTCAGTGGTTAGGCCTTATAGTCTCATGTTTGTTTAGTTCATTTAGGTTCTTATCTGTATAAGTTTGTGCCTGCATAATTGTATGAGAATCTGTCATAATCCTTCACTGTTGAGATTTATAATGAGCAGACCCTTGTTTTGTGTTCAAATTCAATAAACATAGCTTGCATTAGTGTCATTACATCATATTACTTCATTTCCAGTCCTTAAATCCAGATCAAAACTCAAGAAAGTCAATCTTTCAGTTTTGCTTAAAAAGTCAAAATGCACAAAACCAGTTTTGAGCTCAACTAGAGGGAATTTTCATGGATTCATCTCTGGGTCAATGTCAGTGTAAATTGTGGTTTTAAAAAGCTCTCTTGGTCTATTTTATTATTACCATTTTTCTAGATTTTTACAAATTTTTCTTAAGCTCTTAACTAGCTTGTTAAAATGGTGTTAAATCCCCAGTGCAAGGAACACTGAGCACACACGGGGTTATGAGTTTTGCAAAGTCTGCCAGCAGGTCTCATTTGAGCTCACCTAGGTCTGATATTTGGTTTATAAGGTCTCACCCAGGTCTATTCTAGGTTCCATTTGTTGGTTTTCAGTTTCTAGCTTATTCTAGTGCTTATTTTCTTCGCGCAAGTAGGCACCACTTAAGCCTTTTAGCCTTATGCTCAATTTCCTCAAATCATTGAGCTGGTGAATCAGAGGTTTAAGCTTGTTGTTACTAGTTGCATTTTGGTTCTTATAGTATATCCAAGCTTCTGTTTCAGTGTGGTTGTCATTTGGTAGCTTTTGGCTTTTTTAAAGTGCTTATTTCATAAGCACATTCCACATCAGTTCCATTTTCCTCCACATAACCCCTTGTTTTTCTAATTTTCCTAGCTTCCTAATATTATTTCAGAGTTTTCCTGAAATTTTCATATTTTTCCAAGTTGATTTGCTATTTTTCTTGATTTAATTTAGTTTTTAAGCATTTTTAATTAGTTTTAAATACAATTAATTAAGAAAAGTCTCAAAAAAATAATTTTTCATTTTTATTAAGTTTAGATAAATATAAAAAGACAAAAAAGTATTTTTCTAGATTTTTCTTAGTTAAATTTGTATTTTTAAGCCATTCAAATAGTTTTAAATAGTATTTAATTCCTAGAAAATAGAAAAATAATCAGAAAAATACAAAAATAGTTTTGAAAATTCTATTTTGATATTTTAGATTTCTCTAAGTCTTAATTTTATTTTTCTAGCTTAATTTCCTATTTTCTTGTATTTTAGGTTATTATTTAATAGTTAAAAATAGTTTTTAATTAATAATAATTATATAATTATTTATAAAAATAATTTTCTTTTTCTATAAATTTTCTTTTATCATTAGGATTGTAAAAATGTCATTTTCATATTTTTAGGGTTAATATTGTGTAAGTTTCACGTTTTTATTTGTACGTCGCGTAGTTTTTAATTTCAGTTTTGTAAAAACATAAAAACAAAACATCATTTTAATTATAGTGATAGCGTTTATTTAATAGTTTTTATCTTTTTAATTTCCTTTAATTTGCATTTAAGCCCCTTTAGTTTATGAGCTTTTTCTGTAGTTATAATAATCACAATCCCTTTTTCCGTTCAAATCTCTCGATCACTATACGTTTGGTGATTCTTCGCATAGCTTCTGGGACATAACGACCCGGGGAAACCCTATACTCCCCTGATCTTCATTGATTTCGTTCTTGAGCCGTTTTAAGTTTGTTACGGTCGGCCATTCACAAGTGGCCGGCTTGAGTGATAAAACTTGACTGTTCGGGACCAATCAAAAACATCGACATTCGTCAAGTCTTCTCGACAATTAACTTTGATTGTCTCCTAGATATTGATGAACAAATTTTTCCGGTCTTCATCTTTGAGTTTTACAAAAGTGTTAGGATCATTCGAAACAATGATGAAAGCATCTCAATCACTTTCATTATCAACAACCAAACCATTACCTTACCCCTTAACACCTTTGCATAAATTCTTCGCATTCCATGTGAAGGAATTTTTATGTATTCCCAAGATTGGGCAATATCTGCTCAATCCTTTGCACTAGAACCCAAACCAATTTATCGCACACCTCTCGATGATCCCGCAGTTGTTCGTGACACCATCTTCAAGATAAGAGCCGACCAATCTCGCCTCAACCGCAACAAAGAACTCATCCACCGTGATCCCTTTTAAATGGAACTCTCCGAAATGATTCCCATCTATAGAAAGTGGGAAGAAATTCTTAGAGAAGATGTCATTTGTTTGGTCGGGAATAAAGACCATCCCAATGCATGTCTTGTCCAAATGATCTATTGCCTCATTCACCAAAGACCATTTAACCTTGCCTATTACATGGTGAAAATAATAGTAGGTGTGTTCAAAGTCAACACCATGGTACTTCCCTATGGTATGCTTGATTCGCTCGGGAAACCAATAATAGAGAAGTGTAGTATTTGGGTAACTCAAACGTGTTAGGTTTGAGTACCGAGATCGTTCCGAACGAGGGTTGAATGGAATTTCCAACTCACGTCGCGATTATCGGGATTTGAATGGAAAAGGGGAATAATTTGATGTTTTCTAAACTACGGGGCAAGGGAAGCATAAAAGGGAAATTACACTACGGGGAATCCTAAATACGCGAATAAAACTAAAATGTAATAAATGAAACGTAAATAAAATGCAACTACGTCTAATCTAAATCCTAAATATGAACTAAATTTACTTTCTAACTAAAAATGATATTAGAAAATTAACTAAGAATTAAAACTATTTTTTAAGATTTTTCTCGAATTTATTTGAATTAAAAACTAATTTTTAACTTTAAAAATAGAACTAAATAACTAAAAATTATGAAAATGAGTGGGAAAATTATGAAACTACTTTTCAAAAATCTAAAATAACTCAAAAGACTTTTCAAAACTAATTTTGTATTTTTCTGATGATTTTTATATTTTATACGAATTAAAAACTATTTAAAACTAATTAAAATGCTAAAAATTACAAATTAAACTAGGAAAAATCTGGAAAAATTATTTTTTGCTTTTTATAATTTTCTTAATCTAGGAAAATTGAAAAATTATTTTTTGGAACCTTTTCTGAATTAATTGTATTAAAAGCTAATTAAAAAGGATTAAAAACTAATTTAAATCAAGAAAAATAATAAACAGTAACTAAAAATTATGAAAAATTCAGGGAAAATCTAAAATATTATTCTAAATCTATAAAAAATGAGAAATCATATGCTAGTGTGCAAGAATATGAAGCTCATGAAACTGCCTATGAATAAGCACTTGAAAATAAGTTATAAGCTACCTAAGTGCACCAACTTATCACATAAGCTAAAATATGCTAAAACTACTTAACAGAAACCTATATCAACTAATCTAAACCTCTAGATTGCAAGCTAAACTGAAATGACTTGATTGATCATGAACTCCAAACAGCCTCTACCTATCTACTTTAAGCTTATCCAAGCGCTTATTGAAAGAGCTAAAATGAGAACCGAGTGTAGAACTCAAGACCACCAAGCTAAGAACTGCTAATCCAAATTTCACCTAAAACTAGCCCAAATGAGGCTTCTACAGATCTTTAAGTTCTTGAGATTATCATTAGACTTGTACGTGGACATTCTCGAGAAAATGAGACCAAGTTAAAGCACTTCAAAAGTTATTTTAGAAAATTTATAAAAATAAACTAAAAATATCTTGAAAATCACCACCAACTGAAGTTATGAAACCCAAAATTTCAAGAGATCGAGAAAATGTGCTTATTAAAATCTATAAAGTTTCATGCATAAACCATTTTTTCACTATTTTGACTTTTTATCAAACTTTGAAATTTTGACCAAACTGAGTTTTGAGCTAAATTTTATGAATGATAATGATGATTGATGATGTACTAAACCTGATAAAAGCTATTTCTATGTTTTCTAAGCCTAAATGCAAAGATTGAGTGCTTGATTTGAACAGTCATGAACCTAAGAGAAAATTCAAAAGGACTTCGACTTTAAGTATATGCAGACTTGAAATAAGTATTGAATTGAATGTATCTAGACTAAATGAAGCTATGCTAACTGAATTTATCCACAAACTACAACTCTAGCTTAAAATACTATCAAATCCAAACACTAGTTAATGTAGCGATGTAAAGCTCAATTAACTAAAACTTTAATCAAAACACAGCAACCTTAGATCTATACTAATCAAATTAAACTTAATGAAGCAAATATGACAACTCTAGAGCACTAACATGGATCGATCTATAAATGCGAGAAATGACGGATAGGTGCAGAAAAATGAAAGCAGATAATGAAACAAATTCGTAAAATAGCACTTACAATAGTCCGGTCACAATGACCTGCTTTATTAAACCACTAACCTATCACTTATATCAAACCCAAATCCTACTCAGATTCAACCCATATCGAGCGTATCGTCGGCAATTCGGCATACATCTGCGAGTTTTGACTTATGTTTGGCTAAAGAGTAAATTACGAGTAGTGAATGTATGACTGATGAATAAGCTAAAACAAGCTTATAGAAGCTTTTATAAACCAAAACAATAGCTAAACACTAATATAAAAGCGATTTGAAATATTTTTTATTTTTCAAATTTTTCAAATTTTTTGTGAATTTTATTATTTTGTGAAATAGTAAACTTAAGACAATTGAAATTAAACTAACTTGATTAAGCGAAGTATAACAAGAATAATAAAACAGTAATTTGAGAATTTAATAGAAAACTAAAAACAATTTCATTAATTAAAATCTAAGTACAAGTAAAGAGTTGGAATATAAAAATTAATTAAAATCTTGATTTAACTACAAAACTATTGTACTCTCTACACTCTCTCACTAAAAACTACTTTCTATCACTAAAACTACTTTTTAAAGTTTGTGAATGAAGATGTCCTATTTATAGCGAAGCTGAGAAGATTCAGGAAGAGAGCTTGTGCTTCTTTGAGTGCTTTGGTAGCCCTTGGATCAATCTCCACCTCATCCCGGCAATATCGCCTTGGATCGATTTTGCCACATCTCTTGCAAATCGGAGGCCGGGAAAGGTGAGATAACACCCGGATTGCCAAGTGGCATCCGTGTGTCGAGGGTGTCGAGGCGAAAGTACGAAAGTACCCTTAATTGGTTTATTTTTTGTGAATTGAAACAAAGGGTATATTAGGGTTCTTGGTTCTTTGGGGATTTTGGGGTGTTCTTGGCGGGTTTGAGGGAAAAACGTTTGTTTAATATTTTTAACCATGTTGGCCTGTTTGACCGGGTAGGAATAAAAGCAGGCGGGTTTGGGGTAAATGGGTACCGGGTTTAGTGTTTAACCAGATATGGATTTTGGGCCTAGGTAGACTTGGTAAGTTTATTTGGGCCAAAGGATTGGACTAGGACTAATTTAGTGATCCAAGTAAGCTTATAAGGGTTAATATTGTACAAACTGATTTTGGGGGCCAAAGGTGTAAATTCGAAAATATCTTCCAAGGGCCATTGTTGTCATTCTCAATTAATCCAAGGACTGATTATGTAAATTCTGAAACTTGAGGGTATAATTTGCCAATAACTGAAAGTTCGGGGACTATTCGACAATTCTTGCAAACTTGATGGTATCTTCAAAAATCATCCTCGAGAGAATAAAAATCTTCACGGATGCTTAATTGACCTTCCGACCGCTCACTTTAGCTCTCTTAATCTCTCGTGCTCGGGTTTTCGTCTGATTTGGCTTCTTTTTGTATGTTTCATTATATCCGTACCTGCACAAGCACAAACTCAAGAAACACGCAAATATTAAGCATTAACGGCTCTTTCTTGGTTATTTTGGGTCTGATTTTGATAATGAAAAGATATGTGTTTAAGCACATATCAAAATACCCCAGGCGAAACCATTGTCGTGTCCCCACGCAATGAAATCAACTCACGCTTCTATAATCAAGGATTTCAATCTCTTTCTACTAGACCTATGAAGAAGTAGCAAAGATTCCTCAAAAGAGATTAAGAACCCTTAATTCTAAAAACGCCCCGTTTACCTTTTTTATGTCACATATAGATATTACGATTAAGCACATTCTGATTATGAGTGACGGTTTGTTGAACTTTCATGTCGATCAATAACTCCAACATTTTTCAATCAACACGTTAGGATCACGGAGTAGAAAACACAACACAGCGTGAAGTGACCATACGGATAGAATACATCGTCCCTGATTTTTCACAAGTCCCCAAACTAAGCGTAAAATCGAAATCATTGTTAAATATGATTCTAGATGCTAACACTACCCATGGAAGTTACTTGTGTAATTGCCTTTTGCTCCCATTTTCCTATTTTCCTCTAGATTTTTTTATTTTTTGTGAGAAATGAATTTCTTCATATGTTCTCGTTTCGATAACTTTTATTCCGATAAAGATATAAAGCTAAGCCGCTAATTAGTTATCCATCTTCCCTCGAAAACCATTGCACACAAGAATGAGGTCCACATCAAGGTCCTAATTTAACATGATTTAGAGAGATATCTCCCGGATTCAAAGTTTGGCTTAACACTTATTTCAGCACATTTGTATTTTTGCAACTTAGGCCCTTGGTCTTTTCAACCACTAATTCAACGGGATTACCGTTTTATCAGGAGTCTTATTATGACTTTGGATTTTCCTCAACCTTTATAGAAGTCTATGACAACTTTTATGGCTTTGGATTTTTCCACTTTAATACATTTGGGCTTTATTTCATGTTAATTTTTGTGCCAAACTCCGAATCCTACGGCTTTTATAACAATAGAAACAATAGCAACAAACTATCAGGAATCAGTTGTCTATTACACCGCAACACTGACAGTACCTTGATGTGTACCCAACTCTCATGGGCAAAGATTCTCTAAAGAAGAATAAAGAACTAACTATCGCCAAAAACTCAACATCTCTAATTATTATAAACAAATATGGGGTGAAACAATTTTGTGGGAACAAAAAGCCATAAGTACCTTCGATGGGCTCTAAAGAGAACCATCTAATCCACGCTTAGCATCTAAACTCATAAGTAACTCTATCATTTCTCGATCTCCGCAAATTTAAAATCCCAAATAATGAGATCCGCGGATGCTTAGCCGATAATTAGATTATCTATGGTTAAGGGAACAAGCTAGGGCTCAACACGCCCGGTCAAGTCAGAATTCCATTCCTACTCTCACCAGCGGAAAGTCAACAAGGTGTCAAAACATATATTAACTTAGCAAATGCTTCGTAAAATAATCTCAAGTCTCGCATTTTTAAAGTCACTTATTAGAAACTAGCACATTCTTGTTTAAGCTTCGCATATTTAAAATCACTTAGGGAGACTTGCAAATTCTTGGCCTTGTGAGCTAGAATCGCATTTTATAGCCTCTTGTCTAAGCAATTAGCAAAGGCTTTTTCAAGAAAAACGCATATTTAAAGTAACTTCTAAGAAACTCGCAAAGACTTTTCGATCATAAAACTAACAAAAGCTTAAAAAAAATTAAATTTTGCTCATTTTTGCACATTTTTTCATTTTCTAAGGAAAAACGGGGTTGCGAGAGTACACGACAAAAAATAAGCAAGTGCGGTCAAATCAAATCGAAGATTACCCTACCCCAGACTAAAACGAAACATTGTCCTCAATGTTTAAAAGCAAGGGTATCAACGAAAATCTAAAAGCCGTTTATTAAGTATGCTAGAAGATAAACGTTAGTCGATAAGATTTAGGATATCGGATTTCCATAAGCAACGATCTTGAAACTCGAGTAGAGAAACGACAAACTTCGAGCACGAGAGTCTTCATATCGGGAAAATCCTACACAACATCACAAACAACCAAACACGAGAAATCGAAGAGGCTAACTCCTTCACGTCACTTATAAGAAAATAGAAAGAAGATAGAAGGATAAGCATGGGGTGCCTCCCACGAACGCTGTTTTGGTTACCGGTCGCTAGCTTGATTCGATCCCAATTCATTTGTCCTTGGGGAAGAAAATGGTAGAAATACCGGGGTCAAAAAGCGGTGTCCTCATTCCCGAAAGAATGAGACTGGGTGGGTTGGGTGGAGAAGAAAATGGGTGGATAAGGCATATCATGTAAGAAGGATCCATCATTCGGTGGTTTTGGGCGAGACGAAAGGATGACGGATCAACATGAGGATACTCAAAGAAAATGGGAGCTCATGGTAAAGGATAAGAGGTTTAGGCTCACAAATGAAGGCATCCATCCGAGGATCCTTATCTCCCGAAATGATTTTAACAAAAGGCTCATCAATGCATATCCCGGGTTTAAAGATTTTGTCTTCACATGTCGACTCAACGGGATAAAGGATGGTAGACTCGTCAGAGAGAGGAGAGTCAAGAAAACCATCAAGAACAACCATATCCCCCTCGGGATCATTCACAATATCCTCAATACCCGGTGGTATTAAGTCATCAATCGCATCCTCAATGATCAGGTCATTTGTCGGAGTATCGGATATTTCGTTCAAAACTTTGCTCATATCGACCTCGAAGTAGAATCGCTCAAGAATCGGAGGATAAACATCGGAAATAGTGGGATTGCCACTAATCTCTTCATCAAATCGGAAAATCTCAAGCTCGGGTAAGAAGTCGCTATCTTTAACGGAGATAGGAGGCGAACTTGAATTATCGTTTAGGGCTTCAATCTTGGAAATGAGAAGATTAACATTCAACAATGTTTCACGTAATGCTTCATCCTCGATCTCTATATCATTAGGCTCAATCTCTTCAACTTCCGGCTCAAAATCGTTTTCTTCTTCAATAATGACGGGCTCAGACGGTAAATCGTCGATAAAATCGATGTCTCCATAAGAATCGTTATCGGAATCGGAGAACATCTCATCATGATCGCTCGTAATATCAAGAGAAGGCTCATCACAAATATCATTAACAACCTCGGACTCTCTTGGGCTTGGGACAAGGACCTCAACATTAGACACTTCCGTTTCCGGAATAGTACTAAGATGCTCATCCCCCATTATGAGAGAATCAACGGGTTCAACAATGTTTGAAGAAATAGAATCATCGACCTCTTCCAAAAGAACGTCACTTCTCTCAACCGACGTGAGTGAAGGGGAAGGGTCGGAAATGAAAGGCTCAGAACGGGGTGGGATTGCCACTCGGAGGAGTATAATCGTCATCGAATCGAATCGTAATAATAGGTAGTTGGGCGATGTTGGATCACTTTCGCGGCTTCTTCCCTAATAATTCACAATAGGTCTTCGAGGAGGATCTTCTTTTCCGTGGGTAATTTTATCAAGAAGATTCTTAAGATCACTCATTATTTCCAGAAATTGTGGATTAGACATTAGTGAAGGTTGTGGTTGAACTTCTTGGTATTGTGGAGGTGGGTTATAAGGATAATCGTAATTGTTACAAGGAACTTGTTTGTAAACAATCGGATTCGCATCGACAATCGGAATTAACGTCGGACCTCCACAATACTCACAACAGTATGATTGTTGTGACGAATAAGGGTAAGGTTCATAACCAAAGGTTGAATTGTTAACTTGAGCTTGACATTGAAAACCTTGGTGAGGACCACCACAGTACTCACAAGAGTATGATTCCGGCTCATGGTACAGAGGTTGGTTAGGAAAATCGGTTGTCTCATAGTAAGGATTGTGGTGAAACTCGGTTCCAGATTTTCCATTGCTACAACCGGGACAATTCCCACCATATTCGGGTCCTCTACACCATATGCACAAGAGTTGATAAATCGAAGAATTATCCGGATAAGAGTTAGCGATTTCCACCATTTCCGTGATAGGCTCGGGAGTCACTTCGGGCTCAGAAACATATTCCATTTCCCTCACCGGAGAAGGAGTAGGAATCGAGGGTTCTCCAATTATGTCATTATAAAGAGCACTCTTTTGTTCTAGCCGTGCATAAAGACGAGCGAGATCTGGATTTGGATTAATAAAATTCTGGCATACATTACAAAATCCATCTCGACAATTATTTCCGCACCAGTCGCAAATACATTTTAAACATCGATATTGATTTTCTTCCATACGGCTTTGGCAATGAAGGCAACGACGATAAGAACATATCTCGGGTTGTGGCGAATGGTCAGAAAAACTTTTAGAGTCATCGAGAGATTGTTTGTCGGCTAAGTAGCACCAATAGCAAGATTTTTTAGAACCGGGGGTGTCCACATCGCTCACATACACATTCTGGATTAAGACAACAATACTGATTTTCTTCCATACGGCCTTTGCAATGAAAACAATGACGATAATTGATTGTTTCCATGAGAATTAAACATATAGAGGGTTAAGGAGAAAGAATTATCGGGTTAGAAGATAAAGAAGAATATTTTTGGTTTTTTTAAAACAAATTTTGAAAAGGAAAATCTTTTTGGGTTTTTATAATTAAGAAAACCTTGAAAACACAATATTTTTGTAACCGTCACGTCAACCGGTGCTCGGTAGCTCTCAAAAGTACGCGCAAATGAGCGGGAACGAAGAGTGGATCGTTCTTGATCTGCAATTTAATGTCAAGACTTTCCTTATACCGTGTATAGGTTGTACTTCCGAGGTGAGCCGACGTAACAATTGACGTTTCAGTTTCTTTTGTTGGTTTTTAACTTTTATGGTTTTGTAAACACTCTAGGAAGAATGTTTTGGTTTTAGATGTTTTGGGTTTTCAAAATATATATTTACAAAACGACGGTAACTTCACTTTCGGGAAGGATCTTCAAATGCACGCGATTCGAGGCGAATCTGAAAACTCGCTACAAGCCCTCCCGGCAGTGGCGCCAAAAAATTGATTCGCTCGGGAAACCAATAATAGAGAAGTGTAGTATTTGGGTAACTCAAACGTGTTAGGTTTGAGTACCGAGATCGTTCCGAACGAGGGTTGAATGGAATTTTCAACTCACGTCGCGATTATCGGGATTTGAATGGAAAAGGGGAATAATTTGATGTTTTCTAAACTACGGGACAAGGGAAGCATAAAAGGAAAATTACACTACGGGGAATCCTAAATACGCGAATAAAACTAAAATGTAATAAATGAAACGTAAATAAAATGCAACTACGTCTAATCTAAATCCTAAATATGATCTAAAATTACTTTCTAACTAAAAATGATATTATAAAATTAACTAAGAATTAAAACTATTTTTTAAGATTTTTCTCGAATTTATTTGAATTAAAAACTAATTTCTAATTTTTTTAAAATAGAACTAAATAACTAAAAATTATGAAAATGAGTGGGAAAATTATGAAACTACTTTTCAAAAATCTAAAATAACTCAAAAGACTTTTCAAAACTAATTTTGTATTTTTCTGATGATTTTTATATTTTCTACGAATTAAAAACTATTTAAAACTAATTAAAATGCTAAAAATTACAAATTAAACTAGGAAAAATCTGGAAAAATTATTTTTTTGCTTTTTATAATTTTCTTAATCTAGGAAAATTGAAAAAATATTTTTTGGAACCTTTTCTGAATTAATTGTATTAAAAGCTAATTAAAAAGGATTAAAAACTAATTTAAATCAAGAAAAATAGTAAACAGTAACTAAAAATTATGAAAAATTCAGGGAAAATCTAAAATACTATTCTAAATATATAAAAAATGAGAAATCATATGCTAGTGTGCAAGAATATGAAGCTGATGAAACTGCCTATGAATAAGCACTTGAAAATAAGCTATAAGCTACCTAAGTGCACCAACTTATCACAGAAGCTAAAATATGCTAAAAGTACTTAACAGAAACCTATATCAACTAATCTAAACCTCTAGATTGCAAGCTAAACTGAAATGACTTGATTGATCATGAACTCCAAACAGCCTCTACCTATCTACTTTAAGCTTATCCAATATTTTATTGAAAGAGCTAAAATGAGAACCGAAGTGTAGAACTCAAGACCACCAAGCTAAAACTGCTAAACCAAATTTCAGCCTAAAAACTAGCCCAAATGAGGCTTCTGAGATCTAAGTTCTTGAGATTATCATTAGACTTGTGCACAGGACATTCTCAGAAAATGAGACCAAGTTAAAGCACTTCAAAAGTTATTTTAGAAAATTTATTAAAATAAACTAAAAATATCTTGAAAATCACCACCAACTGAAGTTATGAAACCCAAAATTTCAAGAGATCTGATCCAGAAATGTGCTTATTAAAAATCTATAAAGTTTCATGCATAAACCATTTTTTCACTATTTTGACTTTTTATCAAACTTTGAAATTTTGACCAAACTGAGTTTTGAGCTAAATTTTATGAATGATAATGATGATTGATGATGTACTAAACCTGATAAAAGCTATTTCTATGTTTTCTAAGCCTAAATGCAAAGATTGAGTGCTTGATTTGAACAGTCATGAACCTAAGAGAAAATTCAAAAGGACTTCGACTTTAAGTATATGCAGACTTGAAATAAGTATTGAATTGAATGTATCTAGACTAAATGAAGCTATGCTAACTGAATTTATCCACAAACTACAACTCTAGCTTAAAATACTATCAAATCCAAACACTAGTTAATGTAACTGATGTAAAGCTCAATTAACTAAAACTTTAATCAAAACCTGCTTAACCTTAGATCTATACTAATCAAATTAAACTTAATGAAGCAAATATGACAACTCTAGAGCACTAACATGGATCTGATCTATAAATGCAGAAATGCGGATAGGTGCGAGAAAATGAAAACAGATAATGAAACAAATTCGTAAAATAGCACTTACAATAGTCCGGTCACAATGACCTGCTTTATTAAACCACTAACCTATCACTGATATCAAACCCAAATCCTACTCAGATTCAACCCATATCCAAAACTGTATCAGCAATTCAGCATACATCTGCAGGTTTTGACTTATGTTTGGCTAAAGAGTAAATTCTGAGTAGTGAATGTATGACTGATGAATAAGCTAAAGCAAGCTTATAGAAGCTTTTATAAACCAAAACAATAGCTAAACACTAATATAAAACTGATTTGAAATATTTTTTATTTTTCAAATTTTTTTCAAATTTTTTTGTGAATTTTATTATTTTGTCAAATAGTAAACTTAAGACAATTGAAATTAAACTAACTTGATTAACTGAAGTATAACAAGAATAATAAAACAGTAATTTGAGAATTTAATAGAAAACTAAAAACAATTTCATTAATTAAAATCTGAGTACAAGTAAAGAGTTGGAATACAAAAATTAATTAAAATACTGATTTAACTACAAAACTATTCTACTCTCTACACTCTCTCACTAAAAACTACTTTCTATCACTAAAAACTACTTTTTTTAAGCTGTGAATGAAGAGGTCCTATTTATAGCCGAGCTGAGAAGATTCCAGAAGAGAGCCTTGTGCTTCTTTGAGTGCTTTGGTAGCCCTTGGATCAATCTCCACCTCATCCCAGCAATATCTGCCCTTGGATCGATTTTGCCACATCTCTTGCACCAATCAGAGGCCAGGAAAAGGTGAGATAACACACGGATTGCCAAGCTGGCATCCGTGTGTCAGAGGGTGTCAGGCGAAAGTACGAAAGTACCCTTAATTGGTTTATTTTTTGTGAATTGAAACAAAGGGTATATTAGGGTTCTTGGTTGTTGGGGATTTTGGGGGTGTTCTTGGCGGGTTTGAGGGGAAAAACGTTTGTTTAATATTTTTTAACCATGTTGACTGTTTGACCGGGTAGGAATAAAAACGGAGCGGGTATGGGGTAAATGGGTACCGGGTTTAGTGTTTAACCAGATATGGATTTTGGGCCTAGGTAGACTTGGTAAGTTTATTTGGGCCAAAGGATTGGACTAGGACTAATTTAGTGATCCAAGTAAGCTTATAAGGGTTAGTCTTGTACAAACTGATTTTCAGGGGCCAAAGGTGTAAATTCTGAAAATATCTTCCAAGGGCCATTGTTGTCATTCTCAAATAATCCAAGGACTGATTATGTAAATTCTAAAACTTGAGGGTATAATTTGCCAATAACTGAAAGTTCAGGGACTATTTCTGACAATTCTGAAAACTTGATCGTATCTTCAAAAATCATCCTCAGAGAATAAAAATCTTCACAGATGCTTAATTCTGACCTTCCGGCTCAGCTTTAGCTCTCTTAATCTCTCGTGCTCGGGTTTTCGTCTGATTTGGCTTCTTTTTGTCTGTTTTATTATATCCGTACCTGCACAAGCAAAAACTCAAGAAACACGCAAATATTAAGCATTAACGGCTCTTTCTTGGTTATTTTGGGTCTGATTTTAATAATGAAAAGATATGTGTTTAAGCACATATCAATGCTCCTAACACGACTCCGTGAGTATGTTAGTGCAATGCAACCTTCTCCTATCAATGATGATCATTTCTTGCCAATCATGTTATGGTACCACTCACCAAACAACCCTCTAAAAGGCTCATGATCAATGGAAAAGGCCCTCGTGCTCTCTCGAACTCTTCGAACGAAGAAGAAGAAAAAGTCAACCTCGTTGCCAATGTCCAAATCGATCCCATAACCTACTTTGAACAACTCCCACTCTTCCAAATGAGTCTGAAGAATTCAAGCAACTAAAGGGGATGATCAAACGCCTAACTAACTACCTCATGACTTCGGGAAAGAAGAAGAGAAGAGATTGACGAAAGAGACATTAGGCTTGTCTTTATGGTTATATTAGACATTTTATGTTCATTGACAAAGGTTTCTTATGATTATGCTAGATTTACATTTGTTACTTCGATGTTTGAATTTTATCACTATTACTCGTCTTTATATTATGATTGTGTGGGATATTTACTTGTTTTGATGGTTACTTACAGTAGAAACTTGTAATATTAGTATGCATCATCTAAGTGCAAAGTATGCACACTTTCTGTAAGGCTACTGATCTGCAGGAGCTGGATCTCTCACCTTTAACTAGCCGGATCCCTCCATTAAGGGATTCGTGGGATCCGGGCAGACAGTAATGCAGTTGCAGACCTGCATACGTCAAACCATTTCCCTAGACCACTTTGTACTAGCTTAACATTAATCTTTAGGATCACCCAAGTCTTCCTCAAGATCAGTAGGTCTCATACTCACTCCTAGTTAACTTAGGATCACATTCAAAGTGCTTTTGATTTATCAATTCACCTAAACTCACCATATTTCCACTCCAATGCTCACACATTGTTCCTCACATCTCAAAACACTTAGCTTGATATTTCTCTCAATTTTAGCAAATTAATTTTAGTCGTCCTTACCTCAAAATAGGCCAAAAACAGGTTTTTCATTTATTAAGATTTTTAAAGAATTTTCCAAATTTCTTTCAAACTACCATCTGATCTCTAGGATCATTTAGCTCCACTTGACACTCTCATATTTCTTAGTGTCATCTTAGATTAACCATTGGTGCTCATAAAGTCTCATTTTTTTCCATAAAAGGCAATCATTAGCTACCATCAATCATTTCTCTTTATCATATAATACCCTTTTCATTTAAGACATTCAAGAAGACTGAAACACTCAAAATGTGTAGGTACTAGACCTCACAAAATATCATTTTCCTCTTTTCTTGGTTGCTGAGAGCCAGATCCCTAGGATTAGCCTAGACGGATCCCTCATTGAAGGGAACCGGCTAACAGATTCAACTAAGACTAGCTAAAAAAATCATTTCAAGCTCTCCTTGCCAACTTGAACACTCCATCTTACCTCAATTAACCTTCTTGATCAGTACAAATCTGAAATTGACTCTTGTGCATGCAAATCATTACATTTCAAAGGATCTTAGTGGTTTAAGCCTTGAATGCACTTGCAAAATCCTTCGCTTTATAAACCATCTTGTTAGGACCTCTAAGTCACCATCTACAAATTAATTCTCAGCAACTAGAAGCCTCTATCTCACTAAGCTTTTAAATCATCTCATCATGAGGAAAGCTCCTAGTGCTAACTCATCCACCAAAGGACCACCCAAGAAACTTGCTCGTGTTGTTCACAAAATTTCTTCAACCGAATCATCTCCCGTTAAATCCATAAACGCTAGGATTTCCCCTCCACCAACTCAACCAATCAAACCAATCCCTAAAAGAATTGTTCCTACAAAACTACCATTACCAAACACTACTATACCTCCTATACCAAACACCCCTATTTTTACTAAACCATCACCATTAGTGCCTAGAGCCATATCATTCACCACTCCACTTTCATCTCCACGCCTCTACAATTTAGAGGACTTGCCTTCTAGGCCATCTCATCCTCCGCCATTACCAACATTCTCTTCAATTGAGATAATAACGCAAAACCAAGGTGTTGAATCAGCAATAGCACTGGTTTCCTTTTCTCCATCACCCTTAAATAGTCCCTTTTGGGTTATGAGGAATCATCAAAGTCAACCACCCGATCACATGGAAGTAGATACCTCTCTACCACCATCCTCGACACATATTCCACCACTACCACCCTTGGTTGAACTACCTCCAAATGAGCCTCCACTATCCCTCCTACTTTTGTGGAACAACCTTCCATCTCAAGCCATTCCATTTCTACCACCACCATTTCCGAGCTATGACAAAGATTGTTATCATTGTCAACATGTTGAAGGCTTGGTACATGAACTATGTGAAGAGAAACGTTTCATGTTTTATCACCTCCTTGAACTTTTCGATGAGGTCAACAAACCTAAACAACCTTTAGCTTAAGAATTCAAGTGGTGTCCTAGTCTTAAGCTTAAATTAGATAGTTTAGGAATCTTAATCCATGTATTGCTCATTCTCTTAGTTTTAGATATATGTAGATCATTTCTTGTGTTTTTATTGAATGAGAGTACATGTTATATGCCATATTGTCTTGAGAATATGTTTGATGTCTTAATACATAACTCATTTTGATGTTAACATCACATTTTACATCACTATATTGTTGTCATAAGTGTGCAGGCAGACGGATCCCTGAGTTTAGCCTACACGGATCCCTCCCATTGAGGAACCGTGGGATCCGTGCAACAGAAGACCCTTTTTATTACTAACTTGAGTCTTATTTGTAGGAAATTATGCATCATATACGTGTTTTCTAACATTTGTTTTGTAGATTTTCAATATACACATGAAGACTTTGACACCCTTAGCTGGGGGAGTTTCTTGTCAAAGCAAAACAATTGCAAAATCATTTGCAATACTTTCACATAGGATTACATTAACTACATGATGTCCTCCTTGCATAGGAGACTCGTTAAGGGGGAGCATGTTCGTCAAATAGACGAAACCATTTTCAAACAAAATTGCAAAGCACTCGCTTAGTTTTTCTAATTACTTGACACCCTCACAAAGGGATGGACCAGTCAAGGGGGAGCTAAGATGAGAATTCTTCTCATCTCTTACTCTCTATTTTTCATATTTTTAATTTTCACATGTTTTTCTTCAAACAATGTGTTAGTCTCTTTTTGACGCTCTTTTTGTTTCGACAAAAAGGGGGAGAAGAGAGTAAAAACTCCAATTCAAACTTTTACGAATTTTAGTTTTTCCTTAAAATAATCTTATGTTTTGTCATCAACAAAAATGGGGAGATTGTTAATAAAAATAAACCGTAAAAACGTTTATTTATATTTTACGATCTTCTAATGTTTTGTCTATAAAAAACGTAAAATCATTTTCACGAAACAAATAAAATACGTAAATGGTTTGAGCTAATAGTTTACTAACACACTTACGTTTTCATATAAAATACTAAACAAGTAATAGTGTTTTCATATTATAGTAATGCATATGTATAACAACTAGTGTTTACATAATGGGTATATATATACATACTTAGTATGTATTGTAATGAGTAATGTAATGGGTAAGAATATAAGTACTTGACCCATTAACTAGACACATTGAATGTAGTTGGGTAAAACCCAAAGTCCATGACCCATACCCATGGAGCATAATCCATAACCCATGACCCATTACATGACATCATGCATGAAGTCATGGTTGGGTATTATCCATGGATCATGATCCAAGACCCATGACCCAATGTCTAGATACATTGTACCTTGGAGGCCACTCAAGGCTCATATCCATAACCTATGACCCATGATCCATGATCCATGACCCATAACCCATTTAGGAGGAGCGTCCTACGGATCCCTCATGTAAGGGATCCGTGGGATGCGGGGAACAGTAGACAGTTTTTGCCTATAAATAGTGAGCCATTTCTTTGTTGTAAACCGCCCCTTTCACACACATTCTCTCTTAGTATTGTAAACTCTCTAACCTCAGATCCAAAGGATCTTTCTATGTAGTTTTGTGTTTGTGTGATTCTCTAGGTTCCTCTTAAAGGCGAGATCACCACCTCTTGAAGTCAAGTAAGCTCAAGTCCATGAGTTTCCAATCTTCGTCATCATCAAGACTACTGAAGTTCTCTTGTTGATAGTTCTTTCTTCCTCCTTAGAAGTGTTGTGTTGATGGCATTAGTGAAAGGTGCCCAAGGTTTGAGTCGAATACATTAGTGAATGGTGTCGAAGGTTCGTGTAGAAGGCATTAGTGAAAGGTGCCGAAGATTCGTATAGAAGGCATTAGTGAAAGGTGCCGAAGAGTCATGTCAAAGGCATTAGTGAAAGGTGCCGAAGAGTCATATCAAAGGCATTAGTGAAAGGTGCCAAGGGTGTACATTCGATATGGTGCATTGATGTACAAGATAGATTAGTTTGGGTAAAAGGATAGTAAAGATCCTTTGATGTTGTAATAAGGAGGGTGTCTCCTTTGGGTTAAGTGTTGTGTAGTGTTGGGTAGTAGTTCCTCCTTGGTAATGGAACTCGGTATCTAGCCTTGTACCGGATAAAGTGTAGGCGACGTTGTGATAGGTTTGGTTCTACCTCGTGGAAGAACCCGGTGTTTAGCCTTGTACCGGATAAAGAGTAGGCGATGTTGTGAAGGCTTCTCCGCCACAAGGAGCTTGTGTTGTGTAGTGATTACGAACTCTCGAGTAGGTGACTCGGGGAGTGGAGTAGGGCAAGGAAGGTGTCCTTGTAGCCGAACCACTATAAATACTCGTGTTGTGGTTTTGTGCTTTTTACTCTTTATCTTTACATTTCCTAGTTATACGTTTATCTATCAACATCCAACATACACATTAAATAGATTGACATAAGTCGATCTAAATAGTTTAAAACAAAGTTTTAATAGGTAAAACTATTCAACCCCCCTTCGAGTTTTCCACAGACATAATAGCGGGAAAATGAATTAGACGTATGCTACAAAGTACATTGAGAAAGAGAAAAAATCTTCACGGTTAAAAGACGATTATACCCTCAAAACAATACGCATAACGGGATTTATGAACATATAACGGGACGTTGACCTAAGAATTACGGGTCAAGGGACTAGTTTGACCTCAAAATCCCAAGGTTTGAACTACCGGCGGCGAAAATTTCAACTTTTGGGCAAATACAATGGTTTTGGACAAGTTTAGAGACCAACGGTGTATTTTTGTCTTCACGGTTAAAAGACAATTATACCCTCAAAACAATACGGATAACGGGATTTATGAACATATAACGGGACGTTGAAATGAGAATTACCGGTCAAGGGATGAGTTTGGCCTTAAAATCCCAAGGATTGGACTACCGGCGGCGAAAATTTCAACTATTGGGCAAATGTGATGGTTTTGGACAAGTTTAGAGACCAACGGTGTATTTTTGTCTTTTCTTATTCTATTTGATGACAACTTTTAAAATGTTTTAGTACTTGACTTTATCTATATACGAAAATACTTCAATTAGTAAAACATTAAGGGCCCGTTTGGTATGAGTAATGTGTTCAAAGGATTAGCATTTAAAGTAAAAATGATATGTTTGGTTGAAAAGATAAGGTTGAAAAATTGGACTCAACCCCGCATGTAGGGGGATACACAAATCCGGATATACAAGACTACTTTTAACTGACACAAGCCTCTTTTTTTTTTTTATTATTATTATTGTTTGTCACATACTTATTTTTTACATTCATTTATATCCACACAAGTATATATAGAGTGGGACCCTTTTACTATTTTAATAATCAAACAAAATTTTATATAAATAAAATTATATAAATTATATATTTTCTTTCTCTTACATCAAATCCAAATCCTAATCCTAAACCCGTCTACAAACCAAACGGACCCTAAGTAAGCAACAGTCAAATCATATTTTGTTTAAATAGTTATCATTTTGACCATCTAAGTCAAATAATGCTTTTATCATAGAATCAAGTTGCATTATCACTTAAGCAAATACATGTAATAGGAATCAAACCATGCAAAAAAGTATTTGTAATAAACAAAATAATACTTTTAGGCTTTTAGTTGTGTTAAGACCTAAATGTTTTCGAGTTTTGAAAGTGAAAAATTTTGGCAAAATTGTTGGAAAAGACGAGAAGACGAAAAAAAATTGTATTTTGTGTTGTCTGGTTAAATAAAGAAAACGAAAGGAAGAGAGATAGAAAAAAAAATGCTTTTATATCCCAGAATTGAAGAGAAAATGAGAGACAATACAAAATTTTACGATTACACATCTGCTTTTATACATATACTAGGACGTATTTTTTGACCGTGCTAAGCACGGCCCATTGTGGTACGTGTGTCAAGTTTGAAGGTGATCATGCATTGTGCCAAGCAAAATTGTCAAAACTAAATCTATAATAAAGCATAAAAGCTTAACTAAAACATCTAAATGGCCAGCATTCGTTTAGACTAATTTTTAATGGTAATGTTGTACATGACACTTACGTTTTCAACCCTTCACATCGTCTTTCAATCACGAAACATTTTGCTATAACTCTCATCTCCATCTATCTTCTCAACCTTTTCCATTTATATAAATAAACAACCAAAATACATTAAAACAAATTTATTCATATTAAACGATGATACCATGTATCATTGTTTTTCAAATATTAATAAAACAAAACTCTTAAGCTACATTATATTGTTCTCTATTCCTAACGTCAAGTAGTATGTAGTAGTAAAAACTAAAAACAATTGTTTGAGCATAACAAAATCCATCTCAAATATAAAAGTATCATTAAAGTACAATCTTTTGGCCACACTCCTATCGTACTATCACTCAACCCACTAATAAAGAAAACGGAAAATTCTCTAATTGCCCCGGTTGCCCAACCAATTTACCTCAAATGCTCCACTTTTTTTTCATTTCCCTTAATGCCCCATGGGCAACTCTCCCAACTCCATATTTGAGCAACTATCCCATATAAATGACATGTGTCCTATTTTGTGGGGCCACCTTGTACTTACATAGTACAAGTGTACTAGAGCTCTAGTTGGGCAACTTTGACTTTGAATATTGGGCAACTGACATTTTTTGTCTTTTAGTACAAAAGTAAGGTCTTTTTTTAATATAAAAAAGTACATATATATTGGGCAACTTAGTCCCACACATATGTATTTTTGGGCAACTTCATTGTATTGTATTGATATTTGTATAAGTAGTGTTAGCATTTTACAAAAACATTTGCACAATAAGTCTAAACTTAGTTTGGGAGTATTAAAAAGAGGATGACGATTATAATTCCCTGGAGACACCCATTTTGTGTGAATCCCGTTCCATGATACCGCTTATTTTTTGATAATCAAGCATGTGCCATACTTTTATATACAAAATACAACTTTTATAAAAAATACAAAAATACAATTTATGCTTTTTATACATTTCCCTTAAAATACATTTAGCAACTACCCCGACCCACCACCCGCTTTAGATCCGACAGTTATATCCGTACGATCTTGCTTATATCATCGTGGTTTCTTGATGTCCGCCCGATCAGAGCTGATGAACAGTAGAATGTACAGTGTTCTCCACCTCATGGTTAACCCACCTCCTGCTGTCTCCCTGCTTGAGATTGGGTGTTTTAATCGATTTATGGTTAATTTGTGTTTTTATTGAAATTGTTATTTATTAGATTTTGGTTTGGTGATCATAAGTTTTTAGCAGATATTTATGTGGGTCATTGAGATTGCTTATTTGTTAAGTTAACACCTAATAATGATTCAAGAATAGAACCTTAAGGTTTATTAGGTACCCAAATCTACTGAATTCTCATCAACTTCTCAACCTACGGGTGTGGTTGTGGCCATTAAAGTTTGATTCCTAAAACTAGACTGGATATAGCAACTTTCAAGAAAGGCTAATTTTGGTCACCTTATTTTTTTTATATTCAGTTTCAGCTAAAAATGGTTGTGATTGTATAAAATTTAGCAGTAACTGATGGTGATATGTTATTGTTAGCGATATTGATATGGTTGAGAAAACATTTTCCTACGTGCTTGGGGTTCATAGGACAAACAAGCAGTTTTGAAGGTTGTTTAGGATCGTTTATTTGTTAGTGAAAAAAGCTTTGATTTACAAACTTCGAAAAGCTTATATCAAATCACAATAAGTAGATACGCCCTTTATGGAATACTTGATTATGTTTCAAAGATAGCTACGATACAATGATGTACGATAAGGTTATGGTTACGGAATTATCTAATATTTGAAATAGAGATGTAACGACAATTAGTTGTGTATTTGAAAACGATGTGGATTGTGTTTGTGGCAGTCTCATATTAGAATGGATTGAATAAGTTTACAAAGTAGTTACTTTGAATACAAATTCCAAGTTTTGTATCGTTTTGTGTCTATATTTGGTTACTTGGTGGTTCATGCATATGTTTTATTTTTAATAGGCTGCGAAAGAAGGTGGTGACAAATGGAAAGAATGAATGAGCTCGAAATGATTCCAGGTATACCGCTACACCAGATTGTTCATTTGTTGGGGTCATTAATCTAAGTCAATTGGTGATATTGCACAGTTTGCGTGGGCGTGGCAACACCGAGTGGAATCGTTAGCTATTAGAAAATAGTTATTGGAAGGTATGTATGGTACAGTTTGATATGCTACCAGTGGAGTGCACTCTACCTGCAATCAACAACCGGTAGCTGTTGGTATCGATAGTCCGTATGAGAAAGGAAAAGAAGGATATATTTTCTCGAGTTTGGGACATATTGGTTAGGTTACACGATGATGATTTTGAGAAGCGACTGCACCTCAGATGTAATCTTTAGTAGTTTTATATTTTGTTTTTTTAAATGTATCATTTGAAATATGTAAGTAATGAGTATATTTTTTGTGTTTGATCTTTTTATAGAAGCTGTAAGGAGATTGATGATTCAGACAGATGGGAAAGAAGAAAGGGTCTAGCGGTAACCGGTTCAATGACTTATCCAGATCGAACTGGTCAACCAGTGGCATGTGTGGTTATGGTGATAGTTGTAGGTCTAATCATCCAACCAATGTTGATCCGGTAAAGATAAAAAACCTTTTTGTGAAGTATACGACTCGGGTAAAGAGCCTTTGCCATGGTTGTAAGTTTTACGGGGCCGTGTCTATATTTGTGTGGATACAGATTCCAGAGAGCGAGAGGGTCCACGGAAAAGGCCACAAGAGAAGGACAGGCACCCACCTTTATCGGTTGTTGCCCATTTGTAGTTGTGATTAAATAGACGGGTCAGCATACCTTGGAAACGGGTTGTGTATTCCAAACAGTCCCTTTTGGTGATACCCGGTTCAAAGAGCCCCTTATAACTTTTCAGAAAAATTATGACCAAACACGCCTCTTACGTTTAAGATAGTGTCGAGATCTTAGTGTTTGCCAATATGAAGAGTTGTGCACAATTCGTATGATAAAGCGTTTTCAATGATTTCCCGTGTGACCATGGTAAGCCACTAATTAAATTGCTTTGATTTTGATTAATTTTTTGGTATGATTTTTTAGTAATGTTAGGGGATTGCTAGGGATCATGCAGTCATGGCGAATGGCAGAGTCATAGCTCCTGTTGGGTTAAATATGGTAGCACTAGCAGCTCAAAGGCATGTTGTTCCTTTTTTCGTCGATCTTGCAGGCATTAACAAGGTAATTATATATTTGAGGGTCCAGTTGTTTTGTGAATTCACCTCAGGGTTAGTGTAATATGGTTGTACAACTACTAAATAGTCTTATTGGTTAGCTTATTTATCGAATAAACATGCTGAGACAAAAGTTTACCTATCCTACATATCTATCATTTGCTTTGACAAATGTATTTAAAGTAAGGTTCATGTATCACCTGTCCTTAATTGCTCAAAACAAATCTTGCAGTTCAATATGAGAATCTTTTAAACTGTACTTTTGACACTATTAGCCATAAAGCAAGTCTCAAAGTGCCATTATTTATTAAATTTATTGAGTTTGTTTTCTAACAACCATAATACTCGCACATTAGTCCCCGGTTATACTAGAATTTTTATCGTTTTTGTGACTTCTGCGTAATATATAGCTTCTATAGCTTATTATCTTGATTACTTTGAACCTCGCTATATTTTTTGCATAGAATTCAGTATTATTTTTTGCCTTATTCAGATCAAGAGATACCTTGTCATTTTGGCTTGTCAAAGTTCATTGAACCTTTTATGCAGAATCCATACTCTCGTTAACACTCTATTTTTACATTTCAACTGTTTTCTTGGGACTTTGTGTACAGGCTATAACCCAAATTATGGCAATCCTGAAGCTAACTATGCAGGGAACCCTTACCCTGAAGCCAAATATGCAGTGAATCCTTACCCTGCAAATTATGGCATGAGCTCTACGAATCAAATAAATCCTGTAAGTCATCTCGTAATTTTTCTTTCTTTCTTTGTGGTGTAGTGTCTAAAACATCCTCACTCGCACACTTATCTCTTTGATGTTGCCTTCTGCTTTTTTAATTTAATCATAGAAGCTGCTCTTAAAAATATTCAATCTCTTTGGGGCTTATTTCTTTACTGCTGGTTAAAAATATCAGGTGCAGCCTGGTGTGGAAGCTTATCCTCAGTATGTGCCTGGACCTGGATCTTGGGGCACGTATGATATGCAACGGGCTCAGGGACACAGATAGACTATCTCGTGCTAGGTTGCGATCTTATAGATTACGTGGCGGAGCTATGGTACTTTGAATTGATGTTTAGGTTTGTTTGAAATGTTATCTCACAAGAGACCCTTATTTATGATATGCCTGCTATTATGGATATTGTTGTTCCTGAGTGTTTTTGGTAACCACTGCTAGTGTTACTAGAAACCACTGCTAGTGTTACGAGAAACCACTGCTAGTGTTTTTGGTAACCACTGCTAGTGTTACTAGAAACCACTGCTAGTGTTACGAGTAACCACTGCTAGTGTTTTTGGTAACCACTGCTAGTGTTACTAGAAACCACTGCTAGTGTTACGAGAAACCACTGCTAGTGTTATTTCATTCCACTGCTAGTGTTACTAGTATATTTTGGTAACCACATACAAATATAGCGGGTTTGTATGCAACTAATGTCAACCAAAAGCAAATTTGAATTCAGGTTTATCCGACACTGCTAACTCTAATTATTCCTGAATAAAAGCTGCATGATAATCTGTTACTTCTTGCAACTATAAGACCATTTGCATTACGTTAACTTGGAATTACATAGTTGTTTGCCCCATCTGTGTTTAGCCAACTTTTGGCTTTTAAACCTATTAACTTACAAGATGCGTGATGGTGATTATGTGGCAGTGGGTGCCGAGCGGATGCAAGTGAAGCAGCTATAATATTATTGCCATCAAATATTACCGTATTCACTCTTGATTTTTCTGGGTCTGGACTCTCTGGAGGAGAGCATGTCAGTCTAGGCTGGTATGAAGTAAGTGAATCACTATTCTTGTTTTTCTGAAAGAATCTTAAGGTTCATGGACTAACTCATGGTGACATCCTTTTTATCTTATACATCTATTATAGTTTGTTATGACATCCTTTTTTTTTAATTTGATTTTAGCGTATATAAGTGTTATTTGAAGTTAAAAGGATGCAATGATAATAATTGTATATGTTTCTCATCTATGATAACATCGTGCATATTGTAAGTCCCACTTAGCATAACTATTTTCTTGGAGTGTCGAAGCAACAAAAATCTTCACCCCTTAAGCTGGTATAAGTTGTTTTATGTTATAATAAGTCACTATGAGCAGTTCAAGAATATGTTTTTGTGCTTTAATAAATATGATGTATCTGGCCAGATACATCATACATCTCTTTATTACTGATGTGATATTTTATGTAAGAAACTGATACAACTCTTTTTTCGTCATTGTAGTCTGCAAAATCATCTTTTGTTCCAGTTCTGTTTGGTCATGCTGTTGATACTTGCGTTTACTTATTAGTACAGATGATCTCCTGTGTTCAAACTAAAGTTAATCTTCTGTTTTAATATTAGGGGGGTTGGTTTTCTACGATATTTCCAGCTAAAACAGTTACCGAATTTTCTTCTTGCATCACCAATTCTCTCCATTGCACTCTGCTCGATCATCCATTATGTGAAGCTACAGCCTAACGTCTTCCTCACACTTGGTTTTCAAGTTGCTACAAAAAATTACGAGGATGCAAACACTTCTATGCTTGAGAGAGAAACATCAAGAACGACTCGAGGTATGAATCTGAAACATTAAGTTTGCCTTATTGACTATGCAACTTGTAACACTTGGTTGATATATATTACTATTGTGACAATTCCTGTTTTAAACAATAACAATTATGTTTGAATCATCTTATTGAAACAGATGATCAGGCTCTTAGAAGGAGAAAGCGTAGCACCAAAGAAGAGGCACATGTTGTACTTTCCAACGACATATCAACAGACAATTTGGGGAATTTCTCAATCATCATCATACCATTCATTTTACATTTGGGGTTCATGGTGGCCACAGCATTTTTTGTCATGCATGTTCAGGTTAGTAATACACCTTATATACATGTTACCATTACATGTATGACCTTTTGTGCAATATATAAAAGGTGTATTTACATCATGTTTTTGTATCTTAAGTTATTAGACCATTTTGTTACAGGTTTCAACCAGATTCTTATCTGCGAGTCCCCCTATCTATTGGTTTGCCTCGTATGTATTAGCCTCTCCCAGTACTCAGATGGGCTGGCGATACGTGATCTGGGGCTACTGTGCTTTCTACATCCTTATCGGCAGTCTGCTCTTCTCAAACTTTTACCCTTTCACTTGAATCCCTCTCTGGGTAAAGTACCTGCAGCCGAACAACACAGAGATCGCCATCTTTGGCATTTATTACCGAGTATCTCATCAGTTTATCTCGAGATTATTGCATGTCTGGGAATTCACACTTGTACAAAAGAATGCTCATTTAGATTCAGAAAACATGTAGCAATATGATTGAGTTGAAGAGGTGATGCGCGGATCTAGTTTAGAAGGGGTACTAACTTCAACCTGTTGTTGTTATGTTCACACAACTTTTGTATCGTACTTCACAGTTGTATAAAGAAATGCTACTTTAGATTCAAAAAGCACTTGCCATTTGAATATTGATACCAAAAACTATAATGTATCTAATCGATGCAATCTTTAACTTCCATTGAAGTCAAATTTTAATGTTGGTACAAGATTCTCAAAAGCTTTGGTGCTAAAACCCTATGTACAAAATACTAGTTTGTTACATACAAGTTACAGCAAGCTGGTCATATGGAAGGACCAGACCTAAGTACTTTCTCTAACTTTCCAGCCTTGGCATAGTCACTTTCTGTGAGCGGGCCAGCAGGAAAAGGTGTGATCTCAACAGTCAGATGTGGTGTTGGGAGTTCATCAAACAAGGCTCGCACATTGTTGCAGCATACGGTTTCTCCATGAGCACTCTCCCTTCTAATTTGACAACCCTGCAATCATAGCCGAAAATGCTAAGTGTATAACCAAATTCATAAAAGAAACGTGCCCGAATGGAAATGGTCCAGAAAACTGGAAGTACATACCTTGTGAGAGGTGGCATCTTTGAAGTGATCATCGTCTGAAAGTAAGGAAGCTATGGCTTTGAGAAGACGACGACCTTCGGTTTTTGAAGGAATCCTGTAGTTTCTCCTAAGGGTACCCTTTGTTGTTGGGTGCCATTTGCTAACTAGTTTTCTTTTATCTGCTGCTTCTCTTTCTGCCCATAACAAAATAAGATGTATCCTTTAGCTGAGTTTAATCTCTTAGCAACATGTCGCATATCCTTAATCCCTTATGTGTGTGATTCATGCGAATCATGTGTTCTCCATGGCATCATTTGTTTACGAATAAGATTTGTTGATACTTTAAACGAGTATTAGGGGATGTTTGGGTAAGCTAATTTATGCAGCTTAAGTACTTGTTGCATCCGTAAAACCCAGTAAGTTGTTCTAAATATCCAATCAGCTTATAGATTCACAGCTTATTTGACACAAATAAGTTGTTTTATAGTAGCCGTGACGAAGGAATGGAGGTCCCATAAGCTGTTAATATAAGCACAAACCCTTTTAAACAAGCTAACCAAAACATTTTCTTTTGACTATCATTACTGTTTCATTAACTGCAAAGTGCAGGCAATATAATGTACAAAACAAGGAGTAACTAAAATAACCACTGGCCTGGTTTGCCTCTAAACTCTTCAAACCACTTAGCAAAACCCAAATCATCACCATTAGTCTCAAGCTCTACAAAGTCATCAAACAAACAATCTTGCAACCTTAAATTACTAAAAAAGATGACAAGAGTATTAATAATACATCAAGCTCAACTTTCCAAATAACCACCAACAAACAATATATGCTACAAACTCTAACAAAAAGACAATAAAAAGAACATAGTTTTTATAAAATTTAAAAGATCAAGAACCTGTGTTAGCTACAAGTGGATTAGAAGGAGATCCAGCCAAACCAGCTTTCAAAAGAACATAAAATATACAAACTCTTCCAGCCCACAAAACAGGTGCCTCAATCAATCAATGAGCTTTTAACACTTGATCTTCCAACCCCACTTCTAAACCCCCTACTTAATGGTTTGGATCGTGATGATCTGGGCAGCAGTGGGGGGAAAGGGTGTGTTTGTGTGTGTGTTTAATGTATAAAGTGGAATGAAATGTGTAATTTGATTATAAAATGTGTATTTTGTATTTTGTATTTAAAGGTATTTTGTATTTAAAAAAGTATAATTTGATTTTAAAATGTGTATTTTATATTTTATAAAGTTGTATTTTTGTATTTAAAATTATGGCACAAGTATCAATACAATAAAATAATATAAATATGTACTTTCTAACTAATCAGTTGCCCAAGAATACATATATGTGGGACCAAGTTGCCCAAGATATATGTATTTTTTAATAATAAAAATAGACTTTACTTTTTTACTAAAAGATAAAAAATGTCAGTTGCCCAATATAGTAGGTCAAAGTTGCCCAACAGACCAAGTCTTAGCTTTGTACTTTGTAAGTACAAAGTGGGCTCAAATATATGATAGAGTTGCCCATGGGACATTAAGAGAAGTGAAAAAAAATAGGGCATTTGGGGTAATATTCTTGGGCAACTGGGGCATTTAGAGAATTTTCCCTAAAGAAAAAACCTTGACCAAAGGTCTCCACCCATTCACCTACGACACATGTCTTAAAATATGTCGTATTTTCCTTCTCAAACAGTGTCTTACTGTTGCAAGCTGAGTTGTCTGATTTTAGAGGCAAGACCTCTTTTTATATAATCCCTAAAGAAAAAACCATGACCAAAGGTCTCCACCCATTCACCTACGACACATGTCTTAAAATATGTCGTATTTTCCTTCTCAAACAGTGCCTTACTGTTGCAAGCTGAGTTGTCTGATTTTAGAGGTAATCCCTAAAGAAAAAACCATGACCAAAGGTCTCCACCCATTCACCTACGACACATGTCTTAAAATATGTCGTATTTTCCTTCTCAAACAGTGCCTTACTGTTGCAAGCTGAGTTGTCTGATTTTAGAGGCAAGACCTCTTTTTATATAATCCCTAAAGAAAAAACCATGACCAAAGGTCTCCACCCATTCACCTACGACACATGTCTTAAAATATGTCGTATTTTCCTTCTCAAACAAATGCCTCTTCTGAAGTCGAAGTTGTTCGATTTTAGAGGCAAGACCTCTTTTTATATAATAGTACCAGAAAGTTTTTAAGGCTGTACGTAGTAGAGCCCAGAGCAACTTACATCGACATTTTTAAAACACGATAATAATCATCCGGTTATACGGAGGTTACTGGGTTTTATGTTTTTGTTCTTCAGATATTTTTGGTAATTTATTTTTCCGTATCTTATTATAGTTTTTTCATGGCATTTCATTTTTTGATATTATAGAGTTATAGCACATGATTAATCCCATTTTTAGCCAAAAAGAAAAAAAAAAGCACCATGTCAATGAAAGACATACACATACTACACTGAAAAACCTCACAACCTAGTGGGAAATGATGTAGATGTTCTTATTATGTTTCAAGTCTTGTTAGATATGTTTTGATCTTACGTGTTTTTATTATCTTTCTTATTTAGATCATGATTCTTTAAAAGAAAGTCATACAGATTTTTGAACTATACTTATCAATCGTATATACATTTAGTAGTGGTGCATGTCTTACGAAAGCCTTTCATTAAGATATAAACTTGTAATGATGAATGTCTTGTGAAAGCTTTTGATGACATATATGTTTTAATTCAAGATTGATAGAACTTTCACCGATGAAATGTATGTTCTAATTGAAGATTGATAGAACTTTAACCATATATATATTTATGCTCATATAATCATGCAAGACATATTTACAATATTTTTTTTCATATGACATACCCCTAACTTTAACTTTAACTTTAATCGCAACTAAAAATCATATCTCCACAATATCTTTACTCCCACTTCTTTACATGTACAACCCCACTATAGAGGTGCACAAAAAAACCGGTTAACCGAACCGTAGCCGAAAAGAAACCGAAAAACCTAACCGGTCAAAACCGGTTTTGACCCAAACCGGTCCGGTTTTTATCCAAACCGTCGGTTTGGAACCGGTTTGGGGTTTTGGAGACCGGTTTTTATTAACCGAATAACCAAACCGGTTCGGTTAACCGGTTTGGAACCGGTTTTTGTGGTAGGGGATTTTTTGGTTTTTGAATTTTGAAATTTTGAATTTGAATTTTGAAAGAGGGGAGCGGGGATTTTATTAAAAGTTGTTAAATATTTACGATTTTGCCATACAAATGTTAGTATAAATAGATGTGTTATGTATTTGGTTAATTACCACTTTCAAGCAATCAAAAAACACTCCAAAAAATCAAAACCGAAAGTATTTCACTAAACACTAATGGAAAGTTCAAACACCAACAACACCACCAACACCGAAGTTGGTTCAACAAGTGCAGCGACGGTTTTGAAAGTTTTACCGTGTGACCGTGTAAAAGATCCATGGGAACACTTCAACT
This sequence comes from Chrysanthemum makinoi, assembly GCA_910596185.1. NCBI lineage: Eukaryota > Viridiplantae > Streptophyta > Magnoliopsida > Asterales > Asteraceae > Chrysanthemum > Chrysanthemum makinoi. The sequence goes on along the minus strand of OU343222.1, from coordinate 328,734,313 downwards.
ACGCCCTAATGTCGGACGGTAAGAAAAAGGCTCAATGCAAATATTGCTTGAGTATATTGTCTAGCGGTTCCAACTCGACGTTGAGGGCTCACATCAAACAAAAGTATTGCAAGGCACTCAAATCGGTTCCGGAAGCCGGTCAATCGTCCATGGCTCGAGACGGGACTATTTTTGCATACGATCATGATTTACTCCGTGAAAAATTGGCCGGTTTGGTGATTCAACGTAGTTTTCCGTTCAACCACTATGACCACGATGGGACGACGGAGGTGTACCATAATTATATGCAACCGTAGTACCATCATGTAAGTCGTATGACTCTTAAACGCGATGCTATGAAAATTTGGAAAACGGCTAAGCAAGATTTAAAAAATACCTTTTTAAATATGGATGCTTGTGTTAATTTAACAACCGATGTTTGGGCCGGTCCTCATAATTTGCCATTTTCGTACCTTTGTGTTACCGCACATTGGGTTGATCCCGAAAGTTGGCAAATGATGAAGCGAGTCGTAGAATTTGAAAACTTTCCGGTTCCTCACTCCGGAGAAGCTTTATACAAATTGTTGAGAAATGTGTTTCATAAGTTTAACATGACAGAAAAAAAAATTTCAATAACGTTGGATAATGCTAGTAACAACACAAATGCAATGGGTCGACTAAAAATGGAATATGAGCCACCTTGTAATGGCGAATTTTTTCATAGTCGATGTGTTTGCACACATCATTAACTTATCGCAAGCGGGATTAAAAGATCCGCATTTGAGTGAAGTGAAATAAGATTTTAAAAGAATGTTAGTCGATGTTTTTAAAAAGGGTAATAAAAGATATAATGCATACATTCGGATGTGTGAAACTGCGGGGAAACATTGGTTACAACCTTGTTGGGATATTGAAACACGGTGGAACTCCACTTATCTTATGTTAATAAGTGGTTTAAGACAAAAGGTGACCTTGCAATATTTTCATGATGAGAAATTGTCGGGGAGGGTAGGTGTGCTCCATTTAGTCAAGATAATTGGGATACTATTGAAAAAATAACTCGACTACTTGAAGTTTTTTACAACGCAACAAAAAAATTGTCGGGGTTTATTATCCAACGGCTCATTTGGTACTCGAGCAACTATTCTTGATGTCTTCACAAATCGCCGCATTTGAATTTAATGGTGGTGTTTATACTAGCATGGTTTCCGGGATGAAAGAAAAGCTGTTGAAATATTTTGAAACTTTGCCACCGTTAATTACTTGTGCGGCCGCATTAAATCCATGTTATAATGTAAACGGGGTGGAGGTTCTTATTGACTCGATTGTGACTGATTTGGGTTGTTTCGCGTCAAACCCGAACTATGCTAATGATGCAAAAGAGTCCTTTGGCCATTCTTTTAAAAGTTTGTGGCAATATTATTTTGAAAAATATGGCAACCCACCTCCTACTATGACGGAGTCTTCTTCATCATCATCAAGGGCTTTTAGAGGGAATCCGATACTTGCTTTGCATAAAAAGATAAGAGAAAATCCCAACAAACGGTTAAGAAATGATGGTTTAGCGAACAGTGAATATGAAAGATATATCACAACCGATTTTATCTCACATATTCCTTGCTGAACAAGTTGAAAACTTTGATGTGTTGGCGTTTTGGAAAGCAAAGGAAACAATGTTTTCCGTTCTATCCCGAATGGCTCGTGATGTACTAAGTGTACAAGCTACTTCGGTAGCTTCGAATCCGCTTTTCAACAAGTGGAAGGGTTTTATCAAATCTGAGAAACAGACTCACACCGGCTTCTTTGGAGATGTGTATGGGTTTGAAAGATCACTTGGACGCAATGAAGCGAGTGCAACATAAAAGTAGTCTTGATGATGCCGGAGACTTCGAATGGGAGATCTACGTGGAAGAGGCACAAGCGGGTGAAATCGAGATGCTTTCCGATGAAGAACTAAGGCAAGATGCAGCTACTCAAGAAGCTAGGGGATCCGATGACGACTATTAGTTTATGTATTTCCTTTGATGTATTATGTTTTAAGTTTATGTATTTCCTTTGATGTATTTCTATTAAGTTTATGTATTTCCGACGTTATAAATAAAAGTTGAAGTTTATTCAGTGTAAGTTTGAATAATGTTGAAAAACGAAAAAAAAAAAAAAAAAAAATCCGGTTCCGGTTACAAACCGGTTCAAACCGGTTATATGTTTTAAAAATTTGAATTTTTTAACTAGGCGGCAAAATTTTTTTAAAATGAAACCGGTTACAAACCGGTTCAAACTTTTGAAAATTTGAATTTTTGAACTAGGCGGCAATTTTTAAAAATTCAAAACTTTGAAACCGAACCGGTTAACCGGTTAAAAACCGGTCCAAAACCGGTCAAACCGGTCCGAAATATTAAAATTTTAAAATTTCAAATTTTGATTTTTTTTTTAGCGGGAAGGCGGGTAAACTTTCAAAATTTGAATTTTTTTTTATATTTACATGTTTGCCATTGTAAAACTAGTATAAATAGATAAAATGTGTTTTTATTTCTTTGAAACTTTTATACTTACATTTTTATATTTACATTTTTACTATGGCTGATGCTGATCCTGCACCACCTCCGCCACCCCCACCACCGGTGATTGTTCAGATTTTACGGTAAAACCGTGTACCAAATGTTTAGGCTCAGTACATGTACGTCGAAATGTCGGATGGCACGCGAAAGGCTCAATGTAAGCATTGTTTATGTTTATTCAACCCCACTTCCAACACGGCGTTGAGGGCTCACACAAAGAAGTATTGCCGCCAAGCACCTGCAGTTGATGCCTGATTCGAGACCGCGAGTCGACGTTGAGTAGCTTATCAAGTTATCGATGTTTTATGTTTATGTTATTATGTGTTATGTTTTAAGTTTATATGTAATGTGTGATGTATCATGTATTCTCCGTTTTATTAAATAAAAGTTCTAGTTTATCAATACACAAAACAAGAAAACTATGACAACGACCGAAAAAACTAGAACCGGTCAAAACCGGTTAACCGGTTTAGACCGGTCCCAAACCGGTTTGGACCGGTTGGGTTTTTCACCCTCCACACCCGGTTCGGGACCGAACCGGTTAACCGGCCCGACCGGTTTTTTTTCTCGTTGACCCAAACCGGTTCGGTTTTGACCGGCCGTCAAACCGAACTCGAACCGGTTAACGGGAATGTGCACCTCTACCCCACTATCATATGTCTATTAACTGTTCCTGAAACATTTTTTCTTTTGCACGGCCTTTTTTACTCCTTTATTTCAAAAGTACCTGAATGAAATATTTGACCGGTAAAAGTGCGCTTACGAAGACTCAAAGACTTTTCACTCTTCTTCACACCATACTATTTTTTATAATTTTGTTCACATGATGGAATAACAAAACTCTTCATTTGATCATCTCCAAAATTTGTTTTGACTGAAACGTGTCATCGGTTTGTGTACTTAGGTGGCTTATTTTGAGCACTAATGTAATGATCATAGCACAAAATTTATCGGTTTAAACTTCATAACAAAACATATAATACTCTTTATTAATAAAACACGTCATAGTGTTATTACAATTAAAGCATATAGTATATTGTTTAAGATTATATTTACAGAAAGAACTCAGATAAATTTATGATTAAAATAGTATCAACAAGTTACCATTTATCTTTTTGGGACATGAGAAGGTATTGTAGTTGGAGGCTCGGAGCACTCCTTTGCTTGTTTCCTGTTTCAAAGAAAAAAACGAAAAAAGGCAAATTGACATCAAACTGGAAAAGGAAGGTATTTTGTGACTGAATACTTTTTGTTTTCAATTTGATTTTTTTTTCCTCTTGTAAAAGAATATCACATAAAACTGGAAACTTAAGTACTACTTACAGTTATCTTTTTGGGTCACGAAAAGTCACCATCCTCAATATTATGAGATGCACACCGGTCTTGGTAGAGCAAAAAGGATGGACAATAATGATAATAATACCTAAAATAATCAAAAAAAAAAAAAATAAAAAAAGGAAATAGTAAGTTAGTATAAACCCCTAAAAAATCTCTGAATAAAACTCAAAACAATACTTTAAAAGAGAGCTGGACATCTCACCGTATCAAGCATAGAACATTGTGGATCGACATTCACGTTCACTCTACCTTATAAAGTTTCACATGCGTGTGATAGTTCAGATGATACCGACGAGTTTGGAGATATGGCTGATAACGAGTCTACAGATGACGATATTACTTGTGGCTTTTTCCAATTCCAGCCACACACTTTAGGCTCTTTGTTTAGTTCTAATAGATGTGGAATAAGTCACAAAGATAGAATTGGTCCAAAAGAAATACTTACTTCAATGGATGATGATTTTTCTAGTTTTGACAACTCATCAGAACCCGAAAACAATATTGATGATAATACCTAAAATAATAAAAAAATAAAATAAAAAAAGGAAATAGTAAGTTAGTATAAACCCCTAAAAAATCTCTGAATAAAACTCAAAACAATACTTTAAAAGAGAGTGGACATCTCACTGTATCAAGCATAGAACATTGTGGATCGACATTCACGTTCACTCTACCTTATAAAGTTTCACATGCGTGTGATAGTTCAGATGATACCGACGAGTTTGGAGATATGGCTGATAACGAGTCTACTGGATGACGATATTACTTGTGGCTTTTTCCAATTCCGACCACACACTTTAGGCTCTTTGTTTAGTTCTAATAGATGTGGAATAAGTCACAAAGATAGAATTGGTCCAAAAGAAATACTTACTTCAATGGATGATGATTTTTCTAGTTTTGACAACTCATCAGAACCCGAAAACAATATTGATGATAATACCTAAAATAATAAAAAAATAAAATAAAAAAAGGAAATAGTAAGTTAGTATAAACCCCTAAAAAATCTCTGAATAAAACTCAAAACAATACTTTAAAAGAGAGCTGGACATCTCACCGTATCAAGCATAGAACATTGTGGATCGACATTCACGTTCACTCTACCTTATAAAGTTTCACATGCGTGTGATAGTTCAGATGATACCGACGAGTTTGGAGATATGGCTGATAACGAGTCTACAGATGACGATATTACTTGTGGCTTTTTCCAATTCCAGCCACACACTTTAGGCTCTTTGTTTAGTTCTAATAGATGTGGAATAAGTCACAAAGATAGAATTGGTCCAAAAGAAATACTTACTTCAATGGATGATGATTTTTCTAGTTTTGACAACTCATCAGAACCCGAAAACAATATTGATGATAATACCTAAAATAATAAAAAAATAAAATAAAAAAAGGAAATAGTAAGTTAGTATAAACCCCTAAAAAATCTCTGAATAAAACTCAAAACAATACTTTAAAAGAGAGCTGGAGTTACCGAGTTTATTTTTCCAGCGAGGTGAGAGTAGCTTTGAACAAGGTTGTAGATTTAGTGAAGATGAGATAGAAATGAGATTGGAAACCCGTAAAGTAGCATATTTGGGGATGATTGATGAAGCAATATCAGCATCTACGCATGTCTGATAAGATATTTTGTTAGCATTCTTTGTTTCAGAAAAGAAGAAGAATAATTGTGATCTTGAATAAGGAAAAGAAGATGAAAAGTTTTGGAGAGAAAATCTGAAATTCAATCAAGAAAATTAGGTGAAGAATGATGGTGGGGATGGAAATGCCGTGAATGAGGGGAAGAGTGGGACAGTGGGTATATTCATAGTCAAAGCTACAACAGTAACAAACTATTTGGTGCTGACGTGTAGCTTTTAGGAGGCACTACTGTTTTTCACCACCTCTTTTTATAATATAGGATATAAAGATATTTTATGGTTTATGTTTGAACATCTAGGTAAATCTAATTTAGTATAAACTTTCTAATATCCTTTACTTCCAAACTCCAACTTCAATTTTTGTTACATATTCAATATGAAATTAAATTCAAATTCTAACTTAGCACTTTTATTTGACGTTTTAATCTGATGTATTTGTCTTATTTTAATCGATGTATCATTTTGGAATTAAACTGAGTGATTTGTCATTCTACCGATCTTCTAACTTACTTAAGCTTGAGTCATTTACTTAAAAAGATTACATAAGTCATAAACTAATTAAATGTGTTATCTAGGTCGAGTTAGACTTTAGAGTTAAATGTTCTAACATGATTATAATAATCATGTTGTGCTCTCATCAAATTTATACTCACTAATTATCCGCTAACCAATATGTACTCGACTCGACTACCACCCTTGACTCGACTACAACCCTAACTTTCATCATTTCCCACCAAACGTGTAGATGACAAAGAAGCAAAACTTCATGCTACCTATCCAAATAACTTATTTCAGTGTGTTGGGCAACAAGTTTATTGGAGCTTATAAATAAGTTATCTTGTAAAACAAACTTTGTTTGTCATAAAAGCTTGTGAAAGCTATAAGCTTCTGTAAGCTCAAGCTAACTGAAATGAACTTTCGAAAAAAGAATACAACTTATAGATAGTTTATAATGGATAAAATAAAGCTTGAAATATATAGAAATTTAGTTTGATATATTTTTATATCATTTTTAACAGTAAACTCCCGTTTCAACCAAATTGTCAAAAACTTTCATAAAAATTGTTAATACAACTAATGTCAAAAATGTTATTTATATTTTTCGACCTCCGTATGTTTTGTTTATCACAAAATGTAAAAACACGTTACGTAAAAATATACGTAAACAAGTGTTGTTGTGAAAGTCCATTTCGACACAATATCACTTAAGGTATGAACAAACAATTTATATAACTTATTAAGTGATCAAAGAAATATTTATGTACTTAAAATTCATATTTTTATAAATGTGACAAAATCTTTTTACAAAAATAACTTATACAAATTATTTTTATAATTATAAAGAAGTATTTTAACAAGAAAAATAAATTTGAATTTGAAATCTTCGGCAGCCATTTTTCCCGCCCAAGGAGATAACACCTTCATCAGAAAAATATATCACCACATCAGGACAAAAACAGAAGTGTCCTGAGGGACGGTCCCTTAAAGGGGCGACGATCCCTCATATAAAGGGGACCGTCCATATTTAAGGGACCTTCCCCCACTCCTCCCGGTGCCTATGAATACTGCACCATTTCAATAAGATTTTTTCAACCTTCTAGCACACAACTTTCTGCTCTTTCTCAATATTTTCTTATACCCTCTTTGATCGCATTAACTTGTATATATTTGTTTATAAGTGATCTCATTCTTTCTTCTATCAACATATTAAGAGAAGAACGCTCGTATTCGTTAAGAAACGAAGTGTTGTGGATTAGACATTACACACGTGACCATTGTTCGATTCTCCTCTTTATCTAAACTCTCTTAATCTTCATTCTTGTATATCGGTAGATCCGACTTGTGTGTAAGTCGGGTATATTATTGTTGTGTGTAGACCCGGACAAGGTGTATGTCCGAGTAGTGATGTATGTAGATTCGGACGAGGTATAAGTCCGAGTAGTGTTTTGTGTAGATCCGGACAAGGTGTAAGTCCGAGTAGTGTTGTGCGTAGATTCAGACGAGGTGTAAGTCCGTAAAGTGTTGTGTATAGCGGCTAGCGGTTAGCGGTGTGTGTAGTGTTGTGTTGATTGGTTCTAGCTAAGATTAGGACTCGACATTTAGCTTAGTGTCAGAAATCGGTGTAAGCTACACTGTACGGTTTTCTCCGCCAAAATGGAGTTTATTGACATAGTGATTGAGAACTCTCGAGTGTGATACTCGGGGAGTGAAGTAGGACGAAAAGTGAGCTTCATAGCCGAGCCACTATAAATCTCTTTGCATTGGTTTGATCGTTCTAACTCTTTATCATACATTATAAATTGATATTACATAACTTCAAATCAAAAAGATTTTCAAAAAGAACAAACTTTTTTTAACACAAAATTAGAAACGGTGAAACTATTCAACCCCTCTTCTAGTTTATACAAAAATATAAAGTATAACTTCCGACTTATATTATAAAGTCAAGCTCAAACTAATTACGCCAAACATACAACTTTATGCGATCTTTGTAGAAAATTTACTCCAAACATCCTAAACTAATTGCTCCCGACAAAAAATACACATTTTTAGAAAAACATAATCAATTTTGTTTTCTCTCGCTTACTTTTTTACAGAATAACAGTTTTACTTTTAAATAATTAATTATAATTTTTCTTTAAAACTTGTAATATTAACTTCGAGTAATATGATAAGCTCAATCAAACTAAGCTCTCTTCTTAGTAGTAATAAAGTATTAAGTTGAGAAAAGCCACAAAGCAAGAGGGGTGTTTGGTGGATGGGTTTTTGTGCTTTAATGAAATATATATACTACCAAACAAACACCCTTTTTGAGAACCACAGTGCATGAGTCTACATCATTTGCCGTCAGCTTATTGAGAAGCCAAAATGGCTTATTTAACCACACAGAAAAAGCTCCAATTTCAGGTGATGGATGCTGGAAATAAGCTGTTTCATCTCTCTTCTTCGACTCCTGACATTCTCAACGTTCTTATGGTAAGGGTTTTTGGGATTTGCTTATTTTTTCTGCTTATTTACTCATATTTAAGGAGAGGCTTATTTTAAGGTAAAATAAGTACTTTTTGAAAAAGTAAACAGGGAGTTTCTAGGTACAAAAATTGACTTATTCTTAAAGTGCTTATTTTTATGTCAAATAAGCATTTTGCAATAAGCAGGTTTGCTTCTTTTGCCCCAAAATAGTTTGGATTTCACTAACAGTAAATTACGCTATCTCAAATAAGCACTTTGATTACTGTATAAATCAGCAGATAAGCGGAATCACTTTCCTCTCGAATAAGCACTTTGAATACATTATATCTTGAACACTTTACGATAGGAGCAAAGTACAAAGTGCGTCCACTTGGTTTGATGAAATTACAAAGATTGTCATTCGTTGATACTAATGTCATAAATGGTCCCCTTGCTGTGTTGTTTACTTTACGACGGGTTGACGAGGGATGATTTCCATAAGTTTCACCAAACTGCATAGATAATGAATAATCGTGTTTCTTTGAATTTTAAAGTTATCAGTATACAAGGTTCTCATTTATACTCATAATTTGCTGCCACATTTAACGGTTGGGCAAAGAGCAATATGCTTTCGCCTTAAACTCTGTTTTGGTAATTACCAAACTTAATTAAGCAGATAAGCAAAAACGGTTTCGACTATCAATAAGAGTAGATTGCATTGTTTCAAATAAGCACTTTGATTACTCTATAAATAAGTCGATAAACAGCATAACTTTCATCTCAGATAAGCACTTTAATTACATTATTTCTTGAACATTTTAAGTTAAATTTACAAATATCATCATTTGTTGATACTATGTCCATAAATTGGCCTCGTTGCAATATGTGAGCTACAAGTGGTCCCTTACCCCTTAAGAAACCAAAAGTGAAAGCATATAGTTCAATCAGGGACCATTTATGCAAATAGTATCGGTGAGGGACAATTTCCGTAGTTTTCGCCAAACCAAATGGACGATTTATATAATTTACTTTATTAGTACTGTATAATCATGTTTCATGCATTTTTATGGTTACCAGTTTCTGTAATTATCTAATGAGATCATTCCAAAACTTAATATACCAAAACAGACCTAAAGCGAGAGCAAATGGCTATTCTATGACATTTTCCTGTAACTATTTTTAACTAACTTTTGTATACACGTGATAGCAAATGGAGGAAGTTCTATCTAGGGTGCAACGACCGCCATCCCAAGCGATGGTTAAAGTACTGCATCCAATCATTCAGGCACTGATTGCTGAAAAACTTGTGAGACATCCTGACGTGAATGTGAACATTTCAGTTGTATGTTGCATCTGCGAGATTATAAGAATCATGGCACCTAATGCCCCTTACAACCACGAACATATGAAGGTATGAAGTGGAGAATCTTCATAGTATAATGTACTAATAGTCTTCAGTTACTGCCTTTCTGTTGCCGTTGTTGTACAGGAGTTTTTTGAAGTGTTAGTCACGTCCTTTGAGAAACAATATTCTGCATCTAGTGGATACTGTGGTAAGACGACTAAAGTTCTCGAAATATTAAGGAAAGCCAGATTGCCGGTTATGATGTTGGACGTACATGTGGGAGGATTAGTAGGTCGCCTGTTTAAGCAATTTCTAAGTTCTGCTGAGTAAGAACTCTATTTCTATGCTAGCACTAGGACTTGTTCTATTTTCTTTGATTGCTACTGCTGTTACGAAAGCCCTTTTGTTATAAGCTCAACTGAGTTTGCTCTTTCTTCTTCTGACCTTTTTAGCTCCAATACCTCTGCTACTGTGCTCGAGATGGAGAAAATTATGACCATGATCATAGAGGAACATAAGGAGCTCGCGCGCGATCTTGAAGCTCTAATAATTACTACTCTAGATAAGGTTAATCCAATGATTATTACATTTCTCATCTTCACTAAAGAAGGTTCCTCATGCATCCCTAATCACATCCGATACTATTGCAGATTGATTCACCTGTTTGTCGGCAATTAGGGGAAAAGGTTCTTCTGAACTGTGCTGCTAAACTGCAACCACGTCTCCCGGATATGGTATGATTCGAGCATTTCTCTTTGTGTATTCCAAAATGTTTGCACGTGTTTCTAAAACTGCATTAGAAAATTAACTAAGCTATTTTCTGTTCGTGACGTACTTTTATACATACAGAACATTTGTTGCAATTTCAGTGTTGGATTCTTCTTATATTCAGTTAAAAGATAATTATGCATATGCTACCTAATTATGTATGAGGTGACCTTCATGCCACCGAAATATTAAAAACCAAGTATCGATTTTTTTCCCTGCTCATGTTAAGATCTAGCCAAAAACTTTCCGAACTCTGTAGAATACAACTCTAGACAGTGTACCAAAGATATGTGAGTAGATCCCGGTCGTTTTTGTCATTTTATAACTCTTGTGGAGAAAGCATTGATGTTATTGACATTTAGCTCATTTTATAAATCCGCAGGTCTTTTTTTTATTTATTAAATTTGGCATAAACTAAACAAGATTGATGTTTGGGTGGTCTGTCATCTGTGTAAACGTTACCTCTAAAAAATAATATTAATCATTATTTCCGTATGTGCTATAATCGCATATTTTTACAGGAGGCTAAAGAAACTATTCCTTCTACAAGTGAGACAAGCAACTTGAGGAAAGATACAACTCATATGATAAAAGTCGATTGTCTAGAGGGAAGCATAGATACGGTGCAGACGCTGAGGCATTGTGAACCGGCAACTACGGATATAGTTAACCATCTAGGCCTTCACACTGAAGATGGAAAGAAAAATGTTTCATCCGATGATCCACCTATGCCATCAACATCTGCTGCAGAAGTGATGGGAAAACGCAAGAGAGATAACGAACAGGTACTGCCGTCGGCTTCTGGTAACTATTCTAGTATGGCTGTCGTTTGTGGTTCGGTTTTACGGTTTTTGCCCAGATTTGCATACTCTTAAACAGGCTAGGCTAATGGGTCAAAAGGGGTGTTTGGTGTTTTCAGAACGGGTTGGTCTGACTTTGCAAACACTTTTATCTTGTTTATTTCTAGAGTTATACAGAATTTTAATATTTAAAAATGATTAAAAAGCTATATCACTGTAGAAAAATCTAATCTTTGAAATAATATGATTAAGGACTTGAATGAATATTAAGTACTTTTTGAGAGACTTGTGACCTTTTTGACTCGTTCAGCCAATTCATTATAACCAACTATTTCATTTTGACCCGTCATAAGCATATTAAAACCGAAATCGAATACTTTAGCCATAAATAAGAACAACTCTCAGTTTAACTATGGTAATCTTCTTCTCTAATCAAACATAAAATCCATGTTGAAGTTGGTCTATGTTTTTTTATGCTACATTTTATATTAACCAAGTAATAAACAATTAACTGTTACGGAACTACATAAAATATTCTGGTTATTACGAAAATATAAAGAAACTAACATTTCAACACGACCCATTTGACCCAGTTGACCCATATCGTACAGCAGGGAGAGCCCAGAAAGGTTTTGTACAGCATGACACGTGTCCAAGGCTACAAGGTTAAAAAAATTAATGCACCTATCCTTGAAGCCATTTTGAAGAAACACGGTGACATTGCATCTGATTGTGTGGTCAAAACAGCTTCTGTGAGAGAATCTATCCTTGAGGTTGTTTGTAAAGTTGTCAAGCGAATTCAAACTAATGATGCAGCAACCATCGTTTCTGATATGGAAGAAATAGAGATGCAAGTGTTAGATGCAGAAGCAACCAATATGAAAGTGGCGTGGCTTCGAGCTCACTTGGAAGCTATTCAGAGAAGGACCGCCGCCCAAAAAAAGTCAACTTTAATTTTAAAAATGAAGGCAAACGCTATTTTGGTCAAGAAAGCTGCAAAAATGGATCTGGAAGAGAGGCAAATAGAGCTTCTGGCTGCACAAGAACGGTTTGATAAGGCTGAAAAGTGCGTGAAAGTACTTGATCTTGTAGAAATGAAGCTAAATGATAATTTCGTGGAATCCGAGGCTGAAAAAGATTCGTGGCCAGAACGACCAATATTATAAGCTAATTAAGTCATGCTAGATTCTTTATTTTGTAGAACTTACCTGGGTCACGCCTATGCACATGTTTTGTTACATTACTCAAGAAACACCTACCGGCATGAGACCCCCCTTTTGGAAAGACGGGTTAAGCTTAATGTAGTTAGGATTAACTTTCTTTTTTACCTGGTTGATAGCTCCTGATTATTGTTCACAGAAATTCTGAGCTTCATCTTTTCTTTTAGTGTCATATGCCGCCCAACTGGCTCATTTGTATCTATAAGAATTCTGTCACATGTTGGGGATTAATGGATTTGCGACATGAGTAGTTATTATCTATGAAATTTATTTGTTTGGTTTGACAGGTTTTAAGGTATGGTTAGCTAGTTTCTTCTTGTGTGTTTATGGTCCTATAATAAGCAAATCAAACCACATAGTTCTTGCCTCGAACCAGAGGAGAGGAGACAAAATATTTTATGAACAGATCGGATCAAATAATCAAACGAACACTAAAAGTTGAAAGAGATCAGATGGATAACAATGATAATATTAATTCTTAAACTTCATGTAATAAGTTATGGGGAAAACATCACTGCTGTTAACAGTTAGTTGTTTGGGTTATTTCAACACCAACAGCAGACAACTTCCTGCAGTTTTGCTGCAGGGACATTCCCTTATTTGCAGTCTCATATAAGTCGTCTGTACTTGCGTGTGTAAAATAACATTTCAAACTTGCAATGATATATTGAGCCACAATCAATCTCGACATGCTTCTCCTCGGCTTGGAGATGATTCGAGCTGGACTAAAAAACATATAAAAGAAAAGACTACAACACAAGCTTTACCACAGTTGAAACCAAGTCACAAACAAGCCCTTTTATATAGCTGAGCAATATGCAGCCAACTGGTCACCTAAACATTCATTAATGTAGCAGAAGCACCATAGTCATCATTACCAATATTCAATGCATGAGTACATACTAAAAGATATCAAGTCATCACATCCTTAACAATATTCGATGCATGAGTATAATTACGTACTAAAAGATATCGAGTCATCACATCATTACCAATATCAAGTCATCACATCATTAACAAAAGGTTCACTGCAACATGTTTCTGTTTCTCAGTTTTCATTACTTTTTGGAACTTTGGGGTTCACGGGATCAAGGTTTCTATGCCGATTTAAACCTTTTGGAGACTAGTACTCTTGAGTATGCGTACTTCCTACCATCCACACTGATGGATTCTCGTACCTTGGACATTCATTATCCTGCTTCTTGAACTACTGTTTGAATATTAACAATACATGGAAAGATAACAAATATGTCATACATGAGTAGATTAATTTAGCTGATCTAAAAAAGAAAAATATAATTGTACCTTGTTCCTTTATGAAAGTGATTATTGGTCTTGGTCCATCACGAGGTAATGCCGTCAACAATGAAGTCAAGTCAGGAAAGTGCTTTTTGGCATTGGAAGATGAAGACATCACAATATGAATGTTAGTTTGGCCTTGATCTTCTTGTATAAGTAACTTCTCATATGTAAACTGAGAAAGATATAACAAGATTATTTAATACAAAACACGTCTTTAGTTAATTAAAACCAAGAAAGAGAATTTAAATCATGTTCTGTGCGGTACTATAAAGTACATATAAAACTTACCTTGACAACATGGCTCCATTCTTCAAAATGAAGAGGAAAGTCTGATTCTAAAGTTAGAGATCCTAAAGTTAGAGATCGAGGTCTGCAACACCAGAGTACGCCATCCACAACAGCTAAATAAGCTGATAAATCTGTTATGATGTCTGGTTCTAGATCAACGTGGTCTAGTTCGAAAGGCGTTGACTGAATCATCCTCAATTCCTCGATTTCAAAGTAAAACTAGAAAAAGACAATTTGTAAGTACAAAGTTCCGTGATGATTAATTTATATTATTGCTCAAGAGCAAGTACAAACATATAAACGACTCTGGAAAAAATTATTCTGGGTAAATACAATACCGCTCTAATACACAACTTCAACTCTTTGAATAGAACTTTCTTGTCCAAAAACCGCCTCAACTTTTTAAACCAAAGAGCATCAACAAAATCCAAAGGGTGGCATTTCATACGTGATTTTGATGAGACTGAATCCCTTTTCACGGCAAACGGAGAATTTGAACTGAATGTGTATTCAAATGAAAGCAAATTAGGGGTATCGAGATCAAGTGTTTCCAAATCACAATCCGAATGTAGAACAAATGTTCTCAAGGAATGACTTGACAACTTCAGGCTCTTGCATATTTCAGGAAGAACCAAAAACAGAGTTTCAAGGTAGGGGAAGTTGGATGAAAAATCAGCTAACCCTTTCCATGTTGGAGACGGACCCCACGATAGCACACAGTTGTTAGTTTTTTGCATGAAGCCACATTCAAACATCGGGCCCTTCCACATAAAAACGTTAATTGAAGAAAGCATAGATTGGGAGCTTCAATATCTATTCTGTCAACTCCACCCGCTATGGAAAACTTAACTTGTTGAAGATTTTGAAGTCCATAAACACACAATCTTGATATATCACCCCTACAAATTTTAAGAGTGAGTTCCTCAAGAAGAGGGCAACTAGTGGTCAGATGCTTAATCATCTTCTCGTCTATACGGACATATTTAAGTTTCAACAGCTTCAAAGACTTGAACTTGATAGTATCAACCATCAAAGACGAAGGTAACTCACAACCGTGTAATGTCAAAGATGTTAATGAAGAGGCAGATACGAGTTTGTTAAACACACGGTACCTTGGTAACAATGGCGGCAAATATCTACCCGTTATGTCAATGACCAACACCTGCATGCCTTTGATAAGAATTAATTCAAGGCATCTGTCAACAATATCTACTTGTGTAGCATCCCAAAGGCTTGTAATAAGTTTGAACATGTGTGCACTGACATTTTGGTGGCAAAACCTGCAGGTGGTATACTCAACATACTTGAAAAACATGTCTAAGAGATTTCCATTTTTGAGTTCGTCAAAAGAAATGAATCCCTCAAATTTACTGATATCGAAATCCAAAATGGGGAAAGAAGCCGTAATCCCAAACCAGTTTTTAGACAATACACTCATTCGAACACGCTCTTTAGGAGTGTCCAAAAAGGACATGATGTGATGATTGGTAAATTCAGGAAGCTGCGACATTCGATCAACCTCCATCTCCCTCCTTAATTTGATTTCAGTAGCTAGGGGTTATATACTCAAGTTTCTATCTACCTATGACCTACAAAAAAATCAATAAAATAAAATAAATTAAAGTGTAAGAAATACAAACATAAATCAATTTTAGGTATTCGATCAACGGCTATTCATTTTCACTAGAGGTGACAATTTGAGATCCATTAGTTAAAGATGAGTCTAGTTGGTTTTCTGCTTAAATATTATAGAGGAGTCTAATTGTATTAGATAGATAGTAAACTATATAACAATTACTAAGGGTGCGTTTGGTTTACAATTAGGAGTCATTATTGGTATGGGTTTGATAGTATGCTCTAATTGGAATGGGTATGATGAATTGAAATAAGTTGTTTGGTTTATAACTCGGGTTTGGTATCAATCCTAAAGGTGTTTGGTTTTGTTATCTTGGGTATGACTTATGAGATTTCTTTCGCTTCATCTACAACTCATTAGATGGAGATGCAAGCACAAGAAAATTCATTGTCATGATAATCAAACCAGTAATACACTAGTAATACAATAACAATACCTTGAATACACAGGTAATACAAACTTGAGAATTCAATTACATAAACGTTCCAACCTAATATTTTTACATAAGTGGCAGAAAAGGTGATTTAACCGACCTATCCTCAAGAGCAAAAATACTTGCAGCATGATCACTTAAGTTCTAATTTTGCAATAAAAAGGGTAGAATAAATTATTATGATCTACAAAGGTTAGTGATCGTAACGTTTTAGGTTCTCTAAACATGTAACTTTGAGCAAACTCATACTAAGATTTAAGAAAAAACTGCACTAGCAAACATATAGAGATTAGCGTGCAATAAATCCCACACACTTATATCGTTCTAATGAATTTTAACACAAGGAGGCATACACACCAACATATTAATGCTCTGTATACTTTAGAGTAAAACCCTTCATATGAGGAAACCTTTATTTGTGGGTTTCAATCCCAATCTAAAAACCCATATTTCTTAACCAAACATTCCAATTCCTATACCTCATTCTGAAACCCATGAACCAAACGCACCCTAAAAACAAAAACAAAAAAACAAAATCTTTATGAAAATCACGAGGTAATGCCGTCAACAATGAAGTCAAGTCAGTGAAGTGCTTATTGGCATTGGAAGAGGAAGACATCACAATATGAATGTTCGTTTGGCCTTGATCTTCTTGTATAAGTAACTTCTCATATGTAAACTGAGAAAGATATAACAAAATTATTTAATACAAATAGTCACGTCTTTAGTTAATTAAAACCAAGAAAGAGAATTTAAATCATGTTCTGTGCGGTACTATAAAGTACATATAAAACTTACCTTGACAATATGGCTCCATTCTTCAAAATTAATAGAAGGAAAGCTTGATTCTAAATCTAAAGTTAGTGATTGAGGTCTACAACACCAGAGTACGCTATCCACAACAGCTAAATAAGCTGATAAATCTCTTATGCAGTCTGGTTCTAGATCAACGTGGTCGAGTTCAAAAGGCGGCAACTGAATCGTCCTCAATTCCTCGACATCAGAGGGAATCTAGAAAAAGACAATTTGTAAGTACAATCTTCCGTGAAGATTAATTTATATAATTGCTCAAGAGCAAGTACAAACATATAAATGACTGGAAAAAAATTAATCTGGGTAAATACAATACCGTCCAAATATACAACTTCAACTCTTTGAATCGAACATTCTTGTCCAAAAACCGCCTCAACTTTTTAAACCAAAGAGCGTCAACTAAACCCAAAGGATGGCATTCCATACGTGATTTTGATGAGACTGAATCCCTTTTCAAGGCAAAGGGAGAACCTGAATCGAATGTGTATTCAAATGAAAGCAAATTAGGGGTATCGAGATCAAGTTGTTCAAAATCAGAATCATCCGAATGTAGAACAAATGTTCTCAAGGAATGACTTGACAACTTCAGGCTCTTGCATATATCAGGAAGATCCAAAAACAGAGTTTCAAGGTAGGGGAAGTTGGATGAAAAGTCAGCTAACCCTTTCCTTGTTGGAGAGGGATCCCCATAATAGCACACAGTTGTTAGTTTTTTGCATGAAGCCACATTCAAACATGGGGCCCATCCACATAAAAACGTTAATTGAAGAAAGCATAGATTGGGAGCTTCAATATCCATTTTGTCAACTCCACCCCAACAGAAAAACTTAACTTGTTGAAGATTTTGAAGTCCATAAACACATAATCTTGATATATTACCCGCACCAATTTTAAGAGTGAGTTCCTCAAGAAGAGGGCAACTTGTGGTCAGATGCTTAATCATCTTCTCGTCTATACGGACATATTCAAGTTTCAACAGCTTCAAAGACTTGAACTTGATGGTATCAACCATCAAAGACGAAGGTAACTCACAATGATGTATTGTCAAAGATGTTAATGAAGAGGCAGATACAAGTTTGTTAGACACACGGTATCTTGGTAACAATGGCGTCAAATATGAAAACCTTGTGTCAATGACCAACACCTGCACGCCTTTGATAAGAATCAATTCAAGGCATTTGTCAACAATATCTACTTGTGTAGCATCCCCAAGCTTTGTAATAAGTTTGAACGTGTGTGCACTGACATTTTGGTGGCAAAACCTGGAGGTGGTATACTCAACATACTTGAAAAACTTGTCTAAGAGATTTCCATTTGCGAGTGAGTCAAAAGAAATGAACCCCTCAAATTTACGGATATCGAAATCCAAAATGGGGAAAGAAGCCGTAATCCCAAACCAGTTTTTAGACAATACACTCATTCGAACAGGCTCTTTAGGAGTGTCCAAAAAGGACATGATGTGATGATTGATAAATTCAGGAAGCTGCGACATTCGATCAACCTCCATATCCCTCCTTAATTAGATTTCAGTAGCTAGGGGTTATATACTCAAGTTTCTATCTACCTATTCAAGTTTCTATCTACAAAAAAATCAATAAAATTAAATTTAAATTAAATTGTAAGAAATACAAACATAAATCAATTTTAGGTATTCGATCAACGGCTATTCATTTTCACTAGAGGTGACAATTTGAGATCCATTAGTTAAAGATGAGTCTAGTTGGTTATGCTTAAATATTATAGAGGAGTCTAATTGTATTAGATAGATAGTACTACAACTATATAACAATTACTAAGGGTGCGTTTGGTTGCAATTAGGAGTCACTATTGGTATGGGTTTGATAGTATGCTCTAATTGGAATGTGTATGAGGAATTGAAATAAGCTGTTTGGTTTATAACTCGGGTTTGGTATCAATCCTAAAGGTGTTTGGTTTATAACTCGGCTTATGAGATTTCTTTCACTTCATCTACAACTCATTAGATGGAGATGCAAGCACAAGAAAATTCATTGTCATGATAATCAAAACATTAATACACTAGTAATACAATAACAATACCTTTAATACACTAGTAATACAATAACAATACCTTTAATACACAAGCAATACACAACAACAACAATACCCAATCCCGCCGGGGTGGGGTAAGGGGGAGGTAAAATTTAGACAGATCCTACCCTTACCTCAGGATAAACCCGAAAGTAAGGAGACTGCTTTGAGGATGACCTCCGGCAAGTGTGAGCGAGATACAAACTTAAACTTGAATTCTCAAGTTTGTATTACACACATGTAATACAAACTTGAGAATTCAATTACATAACGTTCCAACCTAATATTTTTACATAAGTGGCAGAAAAGGTGATTTAACCGACCTATCCTCAAGAGCACAAATACTTGCAGCATGATCACTTAAGAATGGACCTTCCCTCGATACAAAAGGTGTTTTCAGTTTACACATATGCCAAAATTCATCCAAATCAGTAGGGAACGTCCTTTAATTTTACGGAGGCAGCTCGTATAAGGTTTTACTTATGGTTATTAATTTTTTGATCTGTACAAGGTCCTATTAATGAAGGTCTAATTTTGCAGGTAGAATAAATTATTATGATCTACAAAGGTTAGTGATCGTAATGTTTTAGGTTCTCTAAACCTGTAACTTTGAGCAAACTCATACTAAGATTTAAGAAAAAACTGCACTAGCAAACATATAGAGATTAGCGTGCAATAAATCCCACACACTTATATCGTTCTAATGAATTTTAACACAAGGAGGCATACACACCAACATATTAATGCTCTGTATACTTTAGAGTAAAACCCTTCATATGAGGAAACCTTTATTTGTGGGTTTCAATCCCAATCTAAAAACCCATATTTCTTAACCAAACATTCCAATTCCTATACCTCATTCTGAAACCCATGAACCAAACGCACCCTAAAAACAAAAACAAAAAAACAAAATCTTTATGAAAATCAGTTGTTGTACACTTATGTTGTGATATCAATTTAGTGGCACCCTAAGAGCTGCACTGAGCCATTTTGGGGGTGTTAAATAAACAGACATTATATCAAACAGTTAGTTAGTGTGCATGTCGAAAATTGAAAATGAGCTACCATTTTGCATAAAAATTTCACATGTATAATCATCAACAGTAAGTTTCTAAACACTCAATAGTTAACACATTACAGCAACTAGAAGAGGAGATGGAATCCGATCGATTACCGTCAAAAGTTGATAAATCGA
Organism: Chrysanthemum makinoi; assembly: GCA_910596185.1. Classification (NCBI taxonomy): domain Eukaryota; kingdom Viridiplantae; phylum Streptophyta; class Magnoliopsida; order Asterales; family Asteraceae; genus Chrysanthemum; species Chrysanthemum makinoi. The sequence continues at coordinate 328,713,997 of OU343222.1, read as the reverse complement.
TCTTTACAAGGTATAGGAGTGATCAAAATAAGTAATGAAAGAGGCTTGTTATTGGTGATGACAGCAATTCTGAATGTTTACTCAGATGTGATGAATTCGTTTGACTAATTTGGGTTATCTGTTACTTTAACTCATCAAATGGGTTAAGGTAAATGATTGATGGTGTATTAATTAAACTGGGAAAACAAATAATTAAAGTGAAAAAGCAAATAATTAAAATGGATAAAAATGTTTAAGAAATGGCAAATCGCATAAAAGTGTACCCAACTTATACCTAATTTACTTTTTTTATCCCAATTTAGTGTACCATACTTTTTTTTTTATTGCAATGTAAGACCACTAGCGGGTTTCCATGTCACTTAGCTGGTTACCAAATTTTCCGACGACCTTTTCCGATGACCCACCACCACCACCTTCATTTATCACCACCAATACCTTCATTTATCACAACAAACACCATAATCCACCACCACAACCACTATCTATCACACCACCTAATGGGCTTAGTTTAAAATTTATTTGTCTCCCATGAAAAACAGATGTTGGTTCAAATTTAGCTTCATATGATGGAAGTGAATGAATGTAAATTGAATATTGACCTTCATGTCCCTTAAAGAATCTCTCCCATAATGGAGCCAATGGCAATGGCCCTTTAGCTAAAAACATAAAAGCAATCTTTGGAACTCTTGTAAATGGACAATTCTTCAATTGTGGCACCAATGAAGCTCTCCAAAACAGCTCTTTATCACTCATTGTATGCATCAGGTTTAAAGGAGACTCAATCCAATGATCAAGATTCGTCTTTGGCTGTTCTTTGAGATGGGCACATGGTTGTGAAATCGGAACGGATGAAATTAATGTTGTGGTGGTAACTGAAAACGAAACTCTTTCAATGAAACACCAAATAAAACCAGAAACCAAGTGATAGGAATTTTGAGAATATTTTTATAAAGCAATAATATTGAAGACTTCTTAAAAAATAAGCACCTTAAAACAAGAAACCAAGTGATGAAATGATCATACAATTATTCTTGCACCCTAAAGTCTTAATAAAGGAAAACAAAAAAGAGTGATAACAGAACCTCTTAATTAAAAATAAATTTTAAACTAAGCCCGTTAGGTGGTGATAGATGGTGGTTGTGGTGGTGGATTATGGTGGTTGTGGTGATAAATGAAGGTATTGGTGGTGGGTTATGGTGGTGGTGATAAATGAAGGTGGTGGTGGTGGGTCATCGGAAAAGGTCGTCGAAAAATATGGTAACCGGCTAAGTGACTTGGAAACCCGCTAGTGGTCTTACATTGCAATCAAAAAAAGTTTGGAACACTAAATTGGGATAAAAAAAGTTGAGTACCTTAAATTGAAATTGAGTATAAGTTGGGTACACTTTTATGCGATTTGCCCTTTAAGAAATGATTTATGAAAATCAGTTGTTCTATACTTATGATGTCTCAAAATAATTGTTAATTTTCTCTTTGAAGTAATAAAAAAAGATTTCGTGAGAAACAATATTCTATTTGCTTTGTTGAAAATTAAAGTGGTCATGCTTTTATTAAATTATGATTTTTTTTGTTTTCTGACAATAATTTTGAAGCGGGAGAGTATTAGCTAAACTCGAACTTTTATTTTAAGTTAGAAATTACATTTAATAGACGTTACAAGAATAGTTAAACAAAGAAATCCAAAATTACTTAGAAACCGGAGGTTAAAATTTAGCGTTGTGAATAGCTACATGTTGAGAAACTCGCTAATATAGCTACACCTCTGGCAACATCTTTTTGGGAAGTCGTAAATTAGTGACTTTGCTAGCCAAGTGGTAGAGAATGACACAAATATGGTGACGCTTGTTGCGACACTAATTGCGACAATGTCATCTCAAATCAAATCGCGACATCATTGGCGACATAGTTTGCGACGTTGATTGCATAACGACGCTAAAACAATCGCTACCTGTGTCGCAACTTTGCGACTTTAGATGGTAGGTCGCTAATTATGTCGCTAAAAGGCTATTTTCTTGTAGTGATGGAGATTCAAGACATTGCTTGTCCAATCTGCGAAGGTAATGTAGAATCAAATGACCATATCTTTTTTTCTTGTGATACGGCTGTTCAAGTGTGGCATCGTGTTCGAGTTTGGTGTGATGGGGTTGTGCCTCGGCTTGTTTCGTTTTCAGATTGGTGCAGTGGTTGATCAATTGGTCTGCTTCGAATGATAAAAGAGATCGCATGTATGTCATATTGCTATGGACTCTTTTGCGGTACCGAAACAACTTCGTCTTCAATTTCCAATCCATGCGAAAAAGTGATATTTTTTATTGTATTAGTTTGTTTTCTTTTTTTTTTGAATCAAGTATACAAATGCTAAGATTCATAGTTGCAGTGACTGGTTAAAGTATCCTCTGTAATTTCTAGCTCCTTGCTAGAGGTTTTGTTTTTATATATTTTGCCGTTCAAAAAAAAAGACCTTAATGTTTTCGAGTTTTGAAAGTGCAAAAAAAAACAAAAGTGGCAAAAATTGATAAAAAAAAGGAGAAGACGGAAGAAAAATAATTTTGTATTTTGTGTTGTCTCTTTAGATAAAGAAAAAGAAAGGAAGAAAGGTAAATAATAATAATAATAATAATAAAGGCTTTTGTATCCCACAATTGAAGAGAAAATGAGATACAATTGACAATTTTACGATTACAAACTTGCTTTATTAATTCTTTTACTTCCAAATTCCTAACTCCAATTTTGTTACGTACACAATATAAAATTAAATTCAAATTCTAACTTAGCATTTTTATTTTGGGCAAATGATAAAAAAATGCATCGAACTTGACACTTTATGTGATTGTGTGTAGCCAACTATTTTTTTTCTTATTGTATGTACTGAACTTTCAAATTTTGATCATTATGTGTATTTTGTGACTATTCTAACATGTAAAATGACCATTTTACCCTTCGAAATTTGAAAAAATAAAGGGTAAAATGGTCACAAAATACACACAATAATCGAATTTTGAAAGTTCAGTACACACAATAAGAAAAAAAATAGTTGGCTACACACAATCATAAAAAGTGTCAAATTCGATGCATTTTTTTATCATTTGCCCTTTTATTTTCCATTTATCTATTTTTCTTATTTTAACTCGTGTATCATTTTGGAATTAAACCGAGTGATACCTCATTCTACCAATCTTCTAACCTGCTTAAGCTCGAGTCGTTTACTTGTAACGATTACACAAGTCATAGATAGATTAAATGTGTTATGTAGTTTCAAGTGAGACTTTAGAGTTAAATGTTTTAACATGATTAATAGTGGTTTGCTCAGGTTTGAATCTCGCAAGTGACAAAGAAAATCGGATTTTCCTCCTAGTGCGAAGTCGTAGGTTCTAAGGGTTTCTCTTCGCGGGTCTCTCCTAGTGGTTCGGCTCTCGGGGCCTGTCTGTTTGGATGGTTTAACTCATGAGTCAGATTTCAAATGTGATGTCGTTCTAAAAAAAAGTTATCCACTAACCAATATGTACCTGACTTGACTACCACCAAACTTTCATAATTGCCCACGAAACGTGTAAATGACAAAGAAACAAAACTTCACACTACCCAGCCAAATTAACTTATTTCAATGTGTCACGGAACAAGCTCATTGGAGCATATAAACAAGTCATCTTATAAAATAAGCATTGTTTGTCATAAAAGCGTGTGAAAGCTATTAATTAGCTATAAGCTTTTATAAGCTCAAGCTAACTAAAATGAACTTTTAAAAAATAATACAACTTATAGATAATCAAATTATCAAATATTTTTGAAATATAATAGAAGAAAAAAATAAAAGATTGAAATATATAAAATAATTTGATATAATTTTATGTCATTTTTCAATAATGAGCTCTGATTTCAACCAAATCGTCAAAAAGATTTTTGAAAATATAAATTAGAGTGTAAATTACACCGTTCGTCCTTGTGGTTTGCGTTGACCGTAGCCTTTCGTCCTTTGACAAAAAACAAATGCGCCGTTTGTCCTTAAGTGGCAAACGTTATGCGCCATTAGTCCCTTGACCAAAAATGTTAAGTTTGACCGTTAAACTCCCCTCATGTGACTTGCACATGAGGGTAAAAATGTCATTTCATCTACCCTTATATAATTTGTGGTCAATACTCTTTCACATAAACACAAACAAAATCCTTTACTATCTATCTGATCATCTTCTTCTCTCACAGAAACACAAACACCAGATCCAGCTACAAACCATCCTTAAACCACCCCACCACCACAAATCCGTCTACAAACTGATACAACCCTGTTAGGGGTTGTATCGGGATAAAGCACCACTTCAAGCGTGTGCGAGCTCCTTAAGAAATTTAAGAGAAAAACTATAGAATTATTGATCTTAAACTTGATTGAATATCATAAATGATTACAAGAGAATTTATAAGACAAAGTAGAGTAAAACCCTAAGACCTTAATAGGCCATGGGCTCGAGCCCAGGCGTATCATTCCTCACTCCTTCAAAACCACCTTGCCCTCAAGGTGTTGTCTTAAAACATTCTTAATTGACTTTCATAAATAAACATGAAAACAATCCTAAACAAAGACACGTAAATAAAGATAGATTATATGACATAATCTTTATGCCATACGTTTGGACTTCTTGAGTCGTTTGGGTAGCCTGTCCTCCTGCAACATCGGCATAATCCGGGATCCCATAATCTTCTTTGAATTGTAGCCTTCGCCTTTTTCTTCTTTCGTATTCCTTTGCCTTGGACATAACACAACACCCTTCTTCCATCTTTTGCTGCCCCAATCTCAAAACCCATATTTCTTAACCAAACATTCCACTTCCTATACCTCATTCTGAAACCCATGAAGCAAACGCACCCTAAAAACAAAAACAAAAAAAAAAACAAATTCTTTATGAAAATCAGTTGTTGTATACTTATGTTGTGATATCAATTTAGTGGCACCCCAAGACATGTGTGGTTCCGCAGAGCCATTTTGGGGGTGTTAGATAAACAGTCTTATCGACATTATATCAAACAGTTAGTTAGTGTGCATGTCGAAAATTGAAAATGAGCTACCATTTTGCATAAAAATTTCACATGTATAATCATCATTGGTAAGTTTCTAAACACTCAATAGTTAACACATTACAGCAACTAGAAGAGGAGATGGAATCCGATCGATTCAGTCAAAAGTTGATAAATCGATCTTTAGAAGGTATAGGAGTGATCAAAATAAGTAATGAAAGAGGCTTGTTATTGGTGATGACAGCAATTCTGAATGTCTTATTGTTGTTTACTCAGATGTGATGAATTCGTTTGAGTTACGTGCTAATTCACTAATTTGGGATTTTGGGTTATCTGTTACTTTAACTTTTTTTTTTTAACAAAGATAACATTTCACTCCTCACAAATGGAGGTAATTTGAACATAACAAGTTACATCGAACATAACTAGTTGCTTAACCCGCCCGATGGGCGGGCTACTTTCATAATATTCGTTAGTAAAAACATTTTAGTGGCATAGAGAGTTGTGAACAAAAAATTTAAAAAGAAAGTGAATAACTTAAAATATTAAAAATTTGCTTGAACAAATGTATGAAGAACAAAAATGAAAATAAAAACAACGATAGTTTCAAATCCTACGTAGAACTTCTTTATAAACTACGTTTGTTGTTTTGTTGGTGTATGAACCGTCTTCGTCACAACAAAGCACCTTCAATCCGTTTATGCTTTTAACTCTTGATACCGCTATATAGAGTTGTCCGTGTGAAAAGCTGGACGCATTTGTAAAAATAAACCAACCTTGGATAGTGTTTGTCCTTGGCTTTTATTAATTGTCATAGCAAAACATACGGACCGAAGCGCCTTCGTTAATCCTAAAAGGCATCTTTGAGTCGGACGGTAATTTGCATTCGGGTATTGTACATATGTTACCAATATTACCTCCGGATATTATTTTTGCTTCTATTATATTCACTCCCATCCTAAGGACCCGCAACCGTGTTCCATTGCACAAACCGGCTTTACGGTCTATGTTCATGCACATTATAGGTGCACCAATCTTTAAACATAACTCATGGTGAGGTAAACTTGACATTTTGATGCTATTGAGAAAGTGCGTAGTGTAAACCGACTCATCGAAAATGGTATCATCGTCACATGCGGATACCGTGTCTGAACTATGGTAAGTCTTCTCATCTCCAGGTATCATAGTTATCATGTGCTTGTTGACAACATCAACCAGCTCATGTGTCGGAGCGAGGATAGCTCTTTCTTGAAAGAAGCTTGGGTTCCAAAGGTTTGGTAATAGTTCCGGGTATGTTTCTTCAACTATTGATGCAACATGATCATTAGAATCTGGTATAAGCACGTCATCTGGAAATTCCACAACAACCTCGCCATCATTCCTACCACCTAATTTACCGTCGCCAATATCTAATATCCAATCGGTAATTCTTTTATTTCGCCTTTTCAACTGAAGTGGCACCTAAGCCAAGCCTCATGTTGTTAAGCGCATAACTGTACAATGACGCCAAAGATGTGATGAGTTGATGGAGGCATGCACAACATCTTGTGCGGAACCACGGTATGGTGGTAGTATCATCTAAAATCACCACGAATACAACAACTTTCCCACTAAATACATTATCGATTGTGCTCCATCCGTGTTTGCATATATCGCCATGGTCCTCTCAGAGCTTGAAACAATGCACGGTAACCATCGATGCCTCATCCCATATAATTAGTTTTGTTTTCGATCAAGTCCGCCAAATTTATGCGTAGCTAATCGAACACCCAGAATCTTCAAACACATTTATGGGTAGCGCAAACCGAGAGTGCGCGGTCCTACCTCCGTCTAACAAAAGTGCCGCAATCCCACTTGATGCAACATTCAAAACAATTCCACCTTCCGCGATCGTATTGCGTGGTTATTGTTTTGTAGAGATCACGTCTTTCGAGCCACCATAACCATACACAAAAAACATACCTCCTTTGTCGTTTGTCGTCATCCATCACGGTTGCAAAAATACATTTATGCTCATCTCAGCGTTGGGTAAGCCGTTTGAAAGTATTGTCTTAGGTCATCCTTGTTATATGCCAACTCGTCATACACAAGCCTGTTGTAACTATCCATGGTATGCTCGGATCCGGATCGGCATGTTCGAATATTCTTTAAGGATCGATTGTTAGAAAGCAACATGTCTTCTATATATGATAGGCATATGTTTTTTCTTTGTGTGTCTGTTAGCTCGAGATCTGCAACAAATTTATAGTAAAATGTTAGTAAAACAGATTATATGGTCGACGGTAAAACACAATCGAATGTTAACATCGGTTAGTTTGTGCGTTTAAAATTTTGATTGTTTGAATAACTGTTATGATTCAAGTTCATATCTGCTAAGACAAAATGTTGAGATTGTTGTGTTATCACCTAGTTACTGCTGATATCATAAGGTATTAACCGTATTCACGATATGTTAGTGGATCCAGTATAAGCAAATAGGATTTCAGTTATGATATGAGCTAGTAGATGGTCGTATAATGAGTAGTAGCAATCTTCTCGATATGTTTAGTTTAAGCAATCCTCCGTGATTGCCTATCGATACAGGGACGAATGAAAAAGTTTCATTAATATGGTTTTAATAAAAAATTCATATTGATGTGTTAGTTATGTCTTATTTTTGCCGTTTAAAAATGTTATGTATCCACTTTTCTAGGAAAAAGCATGGCTCATTATCCAGTAACAGTAGTTAGTACTAATATGGTCCCTGATTGCCTATCTAGACATGGAAGAATGGGAATTTTATTTAATTTGGTTGTAAGCTAACACTTTTGATGTAAGTGTGTATATGGTTATAGAAACAACAAGCCTCTTATTGTCCTATAACCGTATTGATGTAGAACATCATGGCGAAACTATATTCAAGAAATAAACAAAATAAATTAAAACTGTATTTTGGACTTATTCCAGGATTCTAAAAACCTTCTATGGTCTATAATGTGATTACATATAGTCAATGTGGCATATTAGATTAATAATGTTACTTATGGACTACCGACATCAGCGATTCAGGGCTGTACGTTACTAAAAACACCTTATTTATAAATTCACAAGTCACTTTAAACACCTTATTTTCACACACATAATCTCCAATTTAACTTAATTTGAAAAGATAAGCTATGTCCGAGATAAATCAATAAACTATCAAAAGTTGTCAAGACAAGCTTAAAATAGTTTATAGAGTCACATATGTAATATAAGTTTCGATATGATTACAGTCAGTTCCTATCTGATTCTAGGAATAGCAAATGGCTGGTGCAAGTTAGTAAGTGAAAAAAGTCGTGGAAGAAAAGTAAACTCGTTCTTCTACTTATCCAATGAATCTATAATACACACAAAGAAACTGTGCTCCTCACGTATAATATTTAAGAAATATTCAGCACATACAAATAACTACTGCCAAGCATACTTTTTTCACTTTAAACACCTTATTTTCACACACATAATCTCCAATTTAACTTAATTTGAAAAGATAAGCTCTATCCGAGATAAATCAATAAACTATCAAAAGTTGTCAAGACAAGCTTAAAATAGTTTATAGAGTCACATATGTAATATAAGTTTCGATATGATTACAGTCAGCTCCTATCTGATTCTAGGAATAGCAAATGGCTGGTGCAAGTTAGTAAGTGAAAAAAGTCATGGAAGAAAAGTAAACTCGTTCTTCTACTTATCCAATGAATCTATAATACACACAAAGAAACTGTGCTCCTCACGTATAATATTTAAGAAATATTCAGCACATACAAATAACTACTGATGTACGGATATTGTTAGGAAGTGTGTACCTGGATAGTTTTGTTTACGACGTTCAACACTTAGCACATCATCTGCCATAACACGCCATGTTTTCTCCCAAACAACATCAGGACGTGACAAACTGTCGGACATAATGAGCATCACAAAGAAAGACCGCAGATAGTCACCCATGCCCCAATGACTTGCTTCAATGATGCCGTCAATGTACTCTTTGTCGTCTTCCAACAATCCAAGAGCATAACATGCGTCTCTATAGGTAGGGTATAGCACATTATCTACGGTTTTGAACTCGTCCCATTCCCTGAAACCCTTTTTTTGTTTAGCAATATCCGTAAATAAAATAGCTCACCCAAGAAGCGATGCGTGGTGAATCCTTCCAATCTTGAAACCTCTTTGCCTCGGTTCCCAACATCGTTCTTTGTATTTCCAAACATATTTTGATGGGAATTGAGAATACAACAAGCGCCTTGCATCCTCGTCTGTCTTGTTGCGTTCCATCCACATTATAAACTTTGAATTATTCTGAAGCCTTTTCAAGAGTGTAATCTATACTATCGTAGGGTCAAAACAATATTTTGTTCGTTGGGTAGGTAAAAAGGCAACCTCTCAACTGATGGAGTCCTATAATGAATGTCGTATTTGTATATGCGCCATGCCGCATCGCATCTTGACAAATACCTGCAATCGTAATAATCTTTGATCTCGTCGACATCTTCACCCTCAACGGCCCATGTTACCCTATCAGGTCCCTTGTTTATATATTTGAAGAGATATTTTATAGAACCTAGTTGGTTGCACCATTCGACATTAATGTGCTTTGATATTGCTTCAATAAAGCAGGATTGTAAGGTACGACATTGCGGTTATCAAGGTGAACCGATTTTGTGTGTCCTTCCATCGTTTCTTCTCATGTATAGTGCATATCCACTTTCATCGATGAATGTGCTATCGTTATACTGTTTTGGAAACTTCTTAGAACAACTATTTCCTATCATGCAGGGACAATTTGGGTGTTCAGGGCCGCATGGACCGTGTATCATATGTTCACTTACCAAATAATGTAATTCCGGATCTTCTTCCTCATCAGGTATCTCAGTAGATATGAACTCATCTATGTCTCCAGGAGTCATTATCTTATCCTCTACCTCCAACCATAGTAAAATGTGGCAATGTGGCAGTCCTCTCTTTTGAAACTCGATTGTATAAATAACTGAAAATTGAGACAAAAAAAATTAAGATACATTAGTATAGTGTATATTTTAGTAGACATAAAACACAATTGGACTTTTTATCATGTCGAGATTAGTGTTGTGTGTAAAAGCTATGTTTAACGTATAATCTGTTTAACTTTGATTCAAATTTGGATGACACAAATTCTATAACTAAAAACACCAAATCCAAGGCACGTTGTCAACTTTAATGGATAACGTATAATCAGATAAAGCACAAGTACTCTAAATTTAGTGACTCCTAATTTGAATATTAAAAAAAAATATATAATATAAATACCTCCTCGTACTTCTCCAAATGTAGCTTCATCTTTGAAGTCCTTTATCATACGGTCGAGTTTCATTTTGAAAACTCTTGTGCTTGCATCGGGCGGTCCTCTCGGTTTTAAACCTTTTATTTCCATATATCTTGATATTTCCGGCCAATTTGGATTACACGTAAACGTTATGAAGAGATCGGGGTATCCAAAAAACTTGCATAACGCCATAGCATCTAAGTAGTTCTGCATCATATACCGTGGGCTACCAGTAAATGATGAAGGTAGAATAACCTTCTTACCACGAAAAGGTTGTCCTGCAGTTTCAGCCATGCGTTCTAGTCGAGCGTAGGTTTCGCTCCTCAATTCTTTCTGGTTTTTTCTAGTGAACGACATCCTTTCCGCTTCAACCATTGTGTAGCCATCAACCAGAAATTGCTGAAAAAATCTTCTGCTAATCAATATAATTGAGTACACACCTGGACGGTCCATCATGCGGTAGGCAAACCATTCACGCATAGTGACGCGTGTTTTGACTTTCGGAGTATCGCAGTATCATGTGAATGGTATATATCCGTCACGATAACCATCTTCCGCATACGGGAATAAAGAGGATCTGCAATGGGAGGTATGAAACGTGCAACTCACTAATCCTTCTTAATTTACCACTTTGCTTATGCAACACAATATCTCTGTTGTTTACAGTTCCGTCAAAATCACCAACTATAAGAGCTGCGACTTCGAAGGCCATGTCGGTAGATTGTACGTCCTACCGTCATTATCCCTTTTTACCAATTAGTCTAAGTGCGACGTTTTCATCATCAGTTGAAGATGATAATCTTTCTCCAGCCATACGAAACTTTTCCACCGATGGGTTATTCAAATCCAACATGTCTTTTATATTCACTGTTAGCTGATGGTCTATGACTCTTTTTCCAGATGACGTAGATGGTTCATTGCTGTTGTTGAAAGAAAAATGAACATTAACGATTGCTTGCTTACTTTATAATGTGTAATTTATAAAACTTACTATTAAACATATTAATACCTGACAGCATTTATCCTATTACGAATTTCATTTACAGGATCGTAAATATACAATTGTGCAAAGGCAGGTGCTTGTCCGGGTTTTGGTAATAAATCTCCCATTATATGATAATTCTGTCCATGAAGTCTATAGCAATACGGGCCGCGTCCAACATTGACAGAATGGTCTTGCTTACCACCCAAGGATGTGAAGGCAAACATAGAATTATACCGCCTAATATCTTCAAGAAATGATTTGCTTTTTGGGTGGAACAGGAAATTTAACCTTCCCCCTTCCACAACATAGTGAGTATGAATGACCATGTCCATAACCATCTCCTCTTTTACTCTCATCAAGCCACAACAAAGCACCGCATGATTCACACTCAACATTTGGATCACCATGGTCTATGTATTCTGCCAATAAATGTTGTTAAATGTTAGACAACATATGATGAATATATGTATCAATCAGAAGTTAAGAATACTGATTTCAATGTGTATGCACTTTAGAATAAAATACCTGATGATACGCCAACAAAAGGTGATTGCGTTGGTCTGGATTGGTTTTGGTTATTTCTGTTATTGTAACGTACTTTGCTTCCTGGTTTACTTCCACGGAACTTGCCTTTACGCTTACGTCTAACATTGCAGCCATTTCCATTTTGTGTTTTCATAGATGGATCATCCACATTTTGTGTATCTTGTCCTGCATTATAGGTATTAGAATAAGCGTTAGTACGTAAGTATGGTTACATAATGAATGAGAAGCTTACGTTGCGGATAATATTAAAGTGAAACGATCATTCGTATGATACCTAAGTCCAATCTGATTGGAGTAACATTGCGGAATCTTGATCTTAATGTAAAATTTGTGTGGTCGTGTGAGTCCAGTTGAAATTGTTGTACACCGTCTGTCACAATGGAGAATCCATTTGAGATGCATTTGTTAGACACGAATCTGGATTTACAAACACATCTTTGGTCGCGTGCGTTGTTTGCTTATGTTGAGCCACATTATTGATTGCTGCCAAATTATAAGGCAAACATATAATATATAACAGAAATTATTAGCGTATGAGGAAAGTTAGTATGTGGTTTTAGAAAAAACATTAGGCTGTTTCGACATAGTAGTTGCACAAGGCAGTTGTTAAACCAAGTATCGTAGTGTGAATTTATTATATTCATGTTTTCACTTCATGGAGACACTATATTCAATAATTGAATAAGAAAGTAGAATAATTTTTTTTATTTATCCAATGATCTCTAAAAAGCTTAACCAAAAGACTGTTGGTTTAAACTATGAAACAAAAATCAAACAATTTGTAGGTTAACATACATCTTCATGCATTAATATATGGAACTCATGCAAGCATCTAATTAATAACAGAAATCAAACAACACTTATATAGAAAATACTTACATGTAGCACCACTATACACCGGACGTGCACTTGTTACTTGGGTGATTAACGAAGACTTGAAAGTTGTCGTGAATATGTTTTCATTGACATTAGACCTGTAACGATTGTTGTTTGAATAGACTGATGAATGGTTACATGGTGTTAACGTGGTTGTTCCTGTTAAAAAAAATAGTCACTCACTTGTTTAAAATTGTTTTGTAATGCCTTATGATTATAAATTGAAAGATAAATAAAAAAAACTAAAAGGAGATTATTTAATATGTCTAACTTACTTGGTGTTGAATAGCTTTGAGAAGATAAAGCTGAACGCTCGTTTGAGACAGGATTTAAAGGATGAGTTGTCGACCGGCGTTCATTAGAATGGTTGGTATTTGTTATGTCACTTAGTCGAGGTCTTCCAGGCCTACGTATAGCTAAGGATTCGGGCGTACCTATAATGAGAAATTAAAGTGGTAGCATTAACTTGATTAATAGATAATTGTAAGTAAAAAGATCAAATGATTCGTACTTGTTGTATTTGTTGTATAAGGACGACGACCAGGCGGTATTAAACGGATGCTCGTATCAGTACCTTTAAAAATATTTTTAAAAAAATGTTCATTTTCCAATGTAGTTAACTTCTAATGAAAATAACACGACAATAATTTGGTTTGCATGCATCCGCGATGTATAAAACAAAAATCAATATGATGCATACTTGGTGGTGCTTTAGTAGTGGCGAGTCGGCCTAGTTGTGCATAGCCGATGTTCATGTCATTATCTATAGGAAAACAACACATAGTTAAATATAATTTATCTAACATTTTCATAATAGAAGATTCATTGCGGATATGTAGTCTACAATAGAACAATGGATCCTTACCGTACGCAATCTTCTTACGACCAGGTACTTGTTTTGCAATCTTTGTCTAAGACGGTATTATCTTGAATGGCTTTCCGCTTGGTTGTAGAATTGTTCAAAGGTGTGGCTGTAACATACGTATAGAAAACAATCAAGCAAACAAAGTGATAAAAGAATGAAGAAAATGGCATAATGGAAGGTTAAAGGTGACGATAGACATACCTGCTGTCGTATTCTCCTTTCGTTTAAAGTTATTAGAACATACATTTTGGTGTGTTTTATGCATGTTTTCTTTCTCATGATTTATCATTTCCACAGTAACTTGGAGATTATGTGTGTGAAAATAAGGTGTTTATAGTGACTTGTGAATTTATAAGTAAGATGTTAACATTTAAAAAAAATCAATTTAAGTAGAATCAAATCACTAATTTATAGGGATTGGCGTTTAAGGTAATTATGGAATGCTACAAATCTGGAATCTTTGTAATATTATGGAGTTGATAGCTGTTATTATTTTCAGAAACTGATAATGAACATTAAATTCGTATGTTTGTGTGTGTGTGAAGATGTAAAAGTCTAAAATTGTTTAAGAAAGAAAGTATAAGCTGATTCATTATCAATGAAATGAAAATCTCCATGATATTATTAAAGACACCAGATAAGCAAAGCTCCAAAAACATGAAGCTAACATTTAAAAAAAACAATTTAAGTAGAATCAAATCACTAATTTATAGGGATTGGCATTTAAGGTAATTATGGAATGCTACAAATCTGGAATCTTTGTAATATTATGGAGTTGATAGTTGTTATTATTTTCAGAAACTGATAATGGAATGAACATTAAATTCGTATGTTTATGTGTGTGTGAAGATGTAAAAGTCTAAAATTGATTAAGAAAGAAAGTATAAGGTGATTCATTATCAATGAAATGAAAATCTCCATGATATTATTGAAGACACCAGATAAGCAAAGCTCCAAAAACATGAAGCTAACATAGTCTAGGAAATCACCAAAATGTAGGATAAACTTAAAAGTCGAAGGAAATACCAAATTGTTCAAATTTCAACGAAATAACATAAAACAGTAAAATCTGAGAACCATGGAGATGAGGCTGTATCTGATCACTCCTTCTCTATTTTGACTTCAATGAAGCTGTTTCTTTGTCTTCTTTGGACTCATCATGCTCCTCATCTTCATACTCATCAAGATTGATTATCACCCTTTTCTTTTCATTCCCAGTGCTTCCTCCACTTGTACCTGCACTTCCAGCATCTTGTGTCACTTTGCCTGGTGTATCCAATATCAGTTTCATTGGAGGGCTTTGTTCTATCATCCTGCTTGTGAGTAAGCTTGTTTTGGGAGTTTTAAAATCATCTTGTAAATCCTGAAAAAATGCATTGGATAAAGTAATGTTAACATAGTAATCTCTTATTTTGTTGATTGTATATCGAATGTGTTAGTATAAAGGTTTAAAATCAGTAATGACCGTTTCACGAAGAAAGGATTTCTTGAAATAGTCAATGAGTGGCTTGTCATCAGAAACTTGACTTGACAACGATAGGTGTAATCGTTTCTTCTAACATTGTATTCGAAAGAGAAGCTTAAAAGCCACTTTTGCCAACCATCGTTTCTAATTCTTCTTTGGGGTAGTACGATTCCGTATCCTCACCAGGATGCTTGTCAATTACTTCCCATATAAACTTGCCACAAAGCTTGCTCACATTAGGTGTCGAATACCACCAAAGGGCGGATCGAATCATCAATAATTCTGATGATGCATTTGAATCTGAAATAAAAGTGTATAATGGCTTACTATTTAGAAATATTTAAGTTAAGTGTCAAAAGTAGGGTTATATAAAGCGATTGGTTATGCGTGAAATATACCGTTTGACAACTTGGTATAACAGTACCATGCTTGGCACAAGTGTAAGGTACATTTACGATTCTTTGGCGCTTGAGGCGGGACCTTTTGACACAACCGGTCAACCTTCCTACTGGTCTTTGCGGGCAAGATAGCACCAACCGTGTTTACGATGGATGCGATGAATCGTTGCATAGACAACACATTCACTTTCCTGCGTTAATTTGTATATTTTGTAGGTAAGTATATGTGTAATTGTTTGGTAACTATTAGTGTATGAGTATATCTTGTAAATGAATTAGCTAAAATTACGGTTCGAGTCTCTTATCGATCCCACCATAGTTTTGACAGTATCCTTAAAAATGATTCGATTGTGACAACGAGGTTTTCAGGAGTGAACAAAGCTATTTGGTAATCTTTTTCATCGTAGGTGTCTTGTTCTTGTTGACTGAAACATAGTAATATACTTTCGTTTAGGTGACATGAAGCATATAAAAGCGGTGATAGATAGAAGGTAAATATGATGATACCTGCGTCAAAAGCAATTATCTCGAGGCAAGTCAGTGTTGATGTACAACTTTGAACCAAATAGTGCGTTGTTCACAGCAGGTTTCCCTGTTTGGATAGAAACGATTTTATTTATCCAAAGCAGCGCAAAGAAAGTATGTAGTCTAATAAAAATATTTACAGAATGTTTGCTTATTACATGCCGTTCCAATACTTGACCTTTCCAAGCTGCAGGATGCAAACAGTGTGGCCACTCTTTTCGGTATTCTCAGCATATTCGTTCCATCTTTCGGCCCATGCATCGAGAAAGTGCAATCAAGAGTGTTTTCCCTATTGAAATTGAAATGGTTGAATAGCAGCAATATGATGTATAGAATAAAAAATGTATGAAATTAATTATGAGTTGTAAAATGTATATATAAGTTACTCACTCGTAATCCTGTAGTACAACTGTTCTCCTAAGCTTTTTAACACCAGCCCAGTTAAGAGGCACGATTTCTCCAATCGCAACAACTGTGCCTATGACATCTGAAGAAAAGGGAAACAATATTCTTAAGTTAATACATTCTAAAGTGCAAAGTGATGCACTTTCATACTAAGGTTGAGTTATAAGTGTGCGTTTAAAATGTGAATTGATCCCTTTAATCTAGTTGTAGTTATTTTGCACAAGGAATGATACTAAAATGGAATGGCAGACATAGTAACATTAGAATGCAATAAACCATCAAATACTTTTGTATGGTGTTATGTAAATCATATCATTTTAAAATCATATATCGTATAATGTAACAATAGGGTGTGATTTAGCTTGTCTATGGAAATAAGCTTACCAATAGCACCGAGCTCGTTGTAGGGGTTATTGCTGTCCACAAAGCACCGAAGTCATCAAAGACGAAGCCATTGGTATTATCATTTATTGGATCAATACGGTTATGATAGTGTTTTTGTGGGCGACAATCTTGAATTTGTGTGGTAAAAGTGGAAGTTTGCCACCATTTTCCGCGACACCAAAATTGGAAACCTGATAACATTGGCCTTCAACAAAGAGAGGTTCAAACTTGTACATCAATTCCTTCTTAATGAACACTTGGATGCGGTTGTTCTGAAGAAAAAAAGGCTTGTAATGAGTCTAGTTTATGATATACGTTTATTATCATATCTAAAAAATAGAGCATGGAACGATACTAACTTCATTGTCTTGGAGTACAAAGTCCAGAGAGTAAAGATCCTTTTCATGATTGACACGATGTGAGTGCCAAATGGAAATGCATCTGCCTTGGACTGATAGATCGTCGGTCATTGGATCCACCTGATTAAGTGGAGTGATTTGTTTGGCCAATGTTGTCACTAAATAAAAGAATGCGTTATTTTCATTTGTTGATAGTTCTTATGCTATTTGAGAATCAATTAGATAGTTGCATTAAGAGTAAGAAACATACCCTCTGTCTCTTTCAGTTTTCCTTTCATTCGTAAAGCACTCTGGCTAGCTGTGGTGACATAACGTGGTAACCAAAAATGATGTCAACAGGCATGTATATATATGTGCTATAATCATGAAACTACAAAAGTTAGTATGAACAACCTACCAGAATCATACGAAAGCTTTCCGGTCCTTTTTGCTTCCATTACGTAATTGGTTTAGCATATCATAAAGAACAATATAAGCTTGTTACTATCATTGATATATTACAGGAACTAATTGATAATGCTTGAAAATTACATCTATTAAGGATTAAAATTTTCAGATTCAACATACCATTTTTTGGAACAGTGGTTGAGTCCACTGACTGTGATCCATTGTCTGGTTCAAATTCCGTATCTGAAAAGTAACATACATATGATTCACATATTAGTTATCATGAACATTAAAATGCAATGTATCATGAGGTTGTAAAACATACCACGGGCATAATGAAAAGTTGATTTCTTGCTTTGTTCCATATCTTTAGCTGGTTGAATAAGAATCGCATCTTAATTAAAGTACATAAAATGGTCTGAAAAAAAAACACTATTAAAGATTACTAATAAACATACCTGTTAGTTGATAATGATGGGTGAATTGTGATTGTGATGTCTAATCAAATGAGAGATGCGGATTTTATAGATGCAAATTAGGTCAAAAAACAATGAAATCCCCCCTTTTGCGTTCTTCATCATAGCTGTAATAAGTATTGATTGTTAGGTTGATTTGATATACTTTCCTTCAATAAAAGATGATAATTGAGAAAGTTTGACAATCAAAAACAAAGATTGATCAAGAAAATATGCTCCAAACCTGTGAATCCCTGATTTTTAGCAAGAGAAACGCCCAATTGATGTGTGTGAATAATTATGTTGATTTGATTTATGTGAGATTGTGTTTCGGGTATGTTGCAAAGTAGTCAAATCAACCGCCTATTTTTGTGTTAGTGTGTGTTTTGACTTTATGAGATATGTTTTTGGTAATTTATGATAAAAAGCCATTTGGCTTAGTGGTAATATGTGGGGAATGTTTTCTGAGTGACTCATGTTCGAACCTCGTAAACAGCCTTTTTTTTATGTAAATGGATATCGAACGCCCTGTCATCAATGACGTGGCAATAGTGACGTGTCATGGTCTCCTCTATTATATAGTGTGGAGATGAGCAAAATCGAAACCGACTTGCCAAACAAAATACACAAGGTAACAAGTTAAGCCAAAACAAGACATACACCATTATAGTTGTGACAGACTACAGCAACACCATACAAGGGTGGGGGGAATCACCAAGGTGAGTTTTTGGTAGACACATCCATATGAAGATGTAGCTTGACAAAGTACATAAGTACATAAAACATACATAGAAGATAAAAGCGAGCATCCTTAAAGGAGCCATACCTAAACCAAAGCAGATCTAAAGTCAAAACCCAAGCGGCTGAAGCCATCGATGACGGACCACAATGATCACGGCGAGGCGAGACCGGATGGTAGCGGATACGGCAGACGGCGGTGGCGGCGGCGGCGACTCTAGCGGCGGCGAAGATGGGAGATGAGCAGATCGTGAGTAAGGGCTTTATTGCGAGAAAGGAAAAAGTACAAGAAAAGATGGGAGAAGGAAGTCCAGACGGCCGGCCAAAACCGACCGTCGGAGAAAGATGAGATTTGTTTGGTAAGGATTAGGGTTGATTAGGTTTATTTTTAGAGAGAGGTTGGAGAGAAGTTAGAGAGAGGAGCTTTTAATCTGTTACTTTAACTGATCAAATGGGTTAATGTAAATGATTAATGGTGTATTTATTAAGGGAGTTGATACTTAAAAAAAATCATTGCACAAGTTACAACATGATATATGCATGATTGTGATGTGGGAATCATTTTTTTTGGTGTGAGTATCAACCCCTATTAATTAAGGGAAAATGATCCCTGCTGTTGGCTGCGGGGATCTTGCCTGCTGCAAGGTTATAAAGGAAGGACTAATTGTGTAAAGTTGAAAACATTGAAGGGTAACAAATGTAAATTGTAAAATTATTTTTCATGTGGCAGTAGATAAGTTGATTTGCCCATTAATTAAAGTGGGAAAACAAATAATTAAAATGGATAAAAATGTTTAAAAAATGATTTATCTAATGAGGTATTGGTTAAAATTTTATTTATCCTATCTCATAATTATAGTTTACAATTTTATTTTATTTATTTATTTATTATTTTTTTTTTGATGTCTCAAAATAATTGTTAATTTTCTTTTTGAAGTAATAATAAAAAAAAAAGTGAGAAAAAATATTCTATTTGTTTGATTGAAAATTAAATTGGTTATGCTTTTATTAAATTATGATTTTTTTGTTTTCTGAAAATAATTTTGAAGTGGGAGAGTATTAACTAAACTCGAACTTTTATTTTAAGTTAGAAAATACATTTAATAGACATTATAAGAATAGTTAAACAAAGAAATCCAAAA
The DNA here is from genome assembly GCA_910596185.1 of Chrysanthemum makinoi. Taxonomy (NCBI): domain Eukaryota; kingdom Viridiplantae; phylum Streptophyta; class Magnoliopsida; order Asterales; family Asteraceae; genus Chrysanthemum; species Chrysanthemum makinoi. The sequence goes on along the minus strand of OU343222.1, from coordinate 328,694,140 downwards.
TTACTTAGAAACCAGAGGTTAAAATTTAGTGTTGTGAATAGCGACATGTTTGAGAAAGTCGCTAATATAGCTACACCTCTGGCGACATCTTTTTGGGAAGTCGTAAATTAGTGACTTTGCTAGCGACGTGGTAGAGAATGACGCAAATATGGCGACGCTTGTTGCGACACTAATTGTGACAATGTCATCTCAAAACAAATCGCGCCATCATTAGACGTCGATTGCATAACGACGCTAAAGCAATCGCTAATTGTGTCGCAACTTTGCGACTTTAGATGGTAGGTCGCTAATATGACGCTAAAAGGCTATTTTCTTGTAGTGATGGAGATTCAAGACATTGCTTGTCCAATCTGCGAAGGTAATGTAGAATCAAATGACCATATCTTTTTTTCTTGTGATACGGCTGTTCAAGTGTGGCATCGTGTTCGAGTTTGGTGTGATGGGGTTGTGCCTCGGCTTGTTTCGTTTTCAGATTGGTGCAGTGGTTGATCAGTTGGTCTGTTTCGAATGATAAAAGAGATCGCATGTATGTCATATCTGCTACGGTGCTATGGACTCTTTGGCGGTACCGAAACAATATCGTCTTCAATTTCCAATTCATGCGAAAAAGTGATATTTTTTATTTTATTAGTTTGTTTTCTTTTTCTTGGATTAAGTATAGAAGTGCTAAGATTCATAGTTGGACTGACTTGTTAAACTATCCTCTTTAATTTCTAGCTCCTTGCTAAAGGTTTTGTTTTTATATATTTTGCCGTTCAAAAAAAAAAGACCCGATTGTTTTCGAGTTTTGAAAGTAAAAAAAAAACAAAAGTGGCAAAAATTGATAAAAAAACGAGAAGACGAAAGAAAAAATAATTTTGTATTTTGTGCTTCGACATTCCGATATTGTTACTTTTGGGCCTACCTTTGATGATGCTTTAAGTGCTTTTAACGGGAAAATGGATATTGATCTTTTGAGTAATCCGAGTGAGGTCGCTGCCCCCAAACTCATGAAGAAACTGGCAGATATATATTTCACACATGTTAAACAAACGGCTGAATCTACGTTTTCTTTATCCACTCGAAAAATGGCCCTATGGAAATCTCAGATGGAGGAGCATACTTCTGACTGGCTTAGGGTGGTTCCATCTACGGGTTAGGACGGACTATGAACGATGGGACTTACCGGTGTGTGTTATGCTATCGGTTGGGTGTTCCTTTATTCTCTTGTCCGGCAGTAGGTGTTACGCTTGCTCTAGGGTCTTCAGGGGATATTTATGGAGACCATGCTTGTATCTTGTCTGGTATTGTTGGTATTAAACACCGACATAACATTGTCGCGTGATACCCTTATGTCGACATCTGTTTTCGGTCTGGGATTTCAGCTGGTAAGGAAGTTGATATTGGGCTTGATGGAGGGTCAGACAAAACCTTGCGTCCTGCTAATATATTGCTCTACTCATGGAATGGAGGGGTTGATGTTTGTGTGGATCTAACAGGGTCATCGCCCTTGACGCAAACTGGGATGGTGGATTTTGTGCCCGGTCGTGCGGTGATTGAGGCCGCGCAACGTAAACGCGTCAAGTATGAAGCTAAGTGTGTAGATATTGGATATGGTTTCCTCCCCTTTTCATTCTCCTCCTTCGGGGAACTTGAGAAGGATGATGTGGCCCTACTAAAGCGGATCCAAAAGTTCTCGATGACTCAAGATGTCGGCGCACGTGCTGCTATTCATATTTTTAGTAGGATCAGCTTTGCTATAGCTAGAGGTGTGGGGGCCCAGCTTGTTTCGCGGCTCCACACCAATTTTTTGTAATCTTTCGAGTTTCTAATAAAGTGAGAATAATAATAATAAAAAAAAATAAATAAATAAAAAATAATAATAATAATAATAATAATAATAAAATAATAATAATAATAATAATAATAATAATAATAAAGGCTTTTGTATCCCACAATTGAAGAGAAAATGAGATACAATTGACAATTTTACGATTACAAACTTGCTTTCTTAATTATTTTACTTCCAAATTCCTAACTCCAATTTTGTTACGTACTCAATATAAAATTAAATTCAAATTATAACTTAGCATTTTTATTTTGTATGTTGGAATCACTCTTAAACCTTAATTCAAGTGTTAGTAATTTATATGTAATAGTTAGCTTAATATGGCCTTTATGTTAGTAATTAGCCTTAGGCTTATGTAGAAGGCCCATAAGCCTAGGCCTAGTCCAATAAGGAAAAGGATGGGAACTAGGAGTGTTGCCCTAGCTTCCTTCTTATAAATACCTTGTAATAACCCTCACTTGAGGGTTGGTTGTTCAATTTATTCACTCTCTCACCTTTACGCATAACCGGTCTTAGTTTATACGCGTGTGTGTGTGTAGTTGTTCAACCGACCTCTATCTCTTCTCTATTTCTTCTATTGTTACTTGTGTTGCATATTTGGGAACCTAACAGTGGTATCAATCGCCAAATAGTTGGGTGAACGTATTGTTCTTGAAGTGGGTTTTTGGTCCTACGCGTAGAACATACGGTGCGTGGTTTGATACTTTGGTTTGCTTAAAAACGCATTTTTTTTCACTTTTTAATCCAAGATTCTTGTACTTTCAATGTTTTAAGGTGTTAAAATAACTGTTTTTGGCATAAAATTTCAAACTTTACGCGTAAATCTTTGTTTTTGAACTTGGTTTTGAACGAGGGTTTCATTCTACGCTTAACTGTTTTAGAAGCTTTGGATCATCAACTTTCACACTTTTGTGTTATTTTGATGATATTGAAGCTATTTCATCACAAAAATCTGGTTTAGAAACATCTTTGGGAAAAAGTCACCTTACGAGTAGAACTACGCGTATCAAAACCCTAGTTCTACGCGTAACTCATTCCTTGGTTTGATCTTCGAGTTTAGGTGGTTTACTCCGTGGTTTGTTGCTTGGATAAGCCTGAAAACACGTCGACTTTGGATATCTTTTGCCTTTGTGATAGTGTAAAAGATCATTTGGACAAAACCCTAAAATTACGCATAAGCATAAAGCTTACGCTTAGAAAATCCTACGCATAAGATTTATCTTACGCCTAAGCCCAGTCTTACGCATAAGGTAATCCTACGCCTAAGTTTTCTATGCCTAACTTCTTCTTTTACGCTTAACTTTAGTGTTTGTTCCTTTCTTACGTGTAAGCTAAACCTCACGCGTAACTCTGGCTGATGCAGCGTAACTTTGGTGTTTTTACGCATAAGTGCTACTTGGCTATTGTGATTTCTACGCCTAAGGATACTTCATCAACAAAGGTTCATTCGACTACAAAGATCCATTTAACAACACAAGTTTTCAACATGTCACAACCACCATACTCTAACTATTTTCCTTACACATATAATCAACAACAACAACAACTAAGTCCACAACATCAACAATGGAATC
>OU343222.1:328686405-328690638 GCA_910596185.1 Chrysanthemum makinoi | reverse complement strand
ATGGAGTTTAAAGTCTCAAAATCCATACATTATCAGTTAAACCGTTTTCATAAGCAGAGTCACAATTCTCCTTAAAAGCTTTAAAAATCCATTTAAATCTACAGAGATCACAAATCTCAAATGATTTGATAATTGTGATCGGGGGAGAATTTGTGATTTAAATTGAATTTAAACTGATAATTCGATAAATGGTCATAGTGTTTAGCATGTTTTCTCCCGCATTTGACAAACGATTTCATTTTCCATGCACATTGGGAGGGAGGACATCTAATTAACGCTCAAATTATTGAAACGTGATTGAATTGTCTCTAAAACAGGTTCCCTCTATATGTGCAAACTCTTTCAAACTTCGAGGCACATATGAGAGGGAGCAAACTTTGGAAAAACACATCCTCCTCAAAATGTTTTATTACTCAAATGATTGGGAAGTGATGATGATCATTTTAGAAAGGTTAATCAAAAGATTGGAACTTTCATTTCTGAATCTAACGATTTCAAAGATCTTTTGCCTCCATGTGCTAAACAATTTCTGAATTTTTATGCATATGTTGAGGGGGAGGCATTTCTTAAAATATCAAAACAATTAAGATAACAAAATGCTTGATTCTATAATCACAAGTATCTTGATTGATTTTCAAATGGTTTTCAATTGGTTCCAATGGCGGATGAACAATACCAAAAAGACCGACCAACTTTACTTTATGTATGGTGATATAAGGATGATAAGGTTAGGTTGAGGTCCCATGATCTGCCAGAACCGGAGGGATCTACCTAGGGATAATCCACTAGATAGTGTAGAAGTACTTAGGTATGATGAAAAAAGGAGAAAAATGAGATATGGGAAGAGTGCGGACTAAGACTGAGCTAGTACGAATAAACCCAACCAAGGCTCTAGTTATGAAGTTTCGGTAAGCACTGAAGGGGTTGAAGAATGAAAAAGAATTTGATGTGAAAAAGGGTGAAAAGAAATAGCCCTCCATTTATTCAACCTTAGGGCAGAAAACGGGTTCAATTCATATACTACTAGTGGTTACCAAGGTAACATCGGTATTGAAGACAAGACGTCATGGACCCAGTGAAGCACTGAACTTCAACTTTCCAAACCACTCAATGTCCTCTTAAAAGGACTTGTTTCATTCTCACGGGGAACTGACATAATCTATCGACTTTCTCTTAGAGATTGTTGATAATGAAGAAGGAGACCCTCTCCCTAGTCTCCGACATAGGAACCAAATATGCACAAATGAGTCTAGAGCCACGAGATCATCAATAAATCTCATTAGGACACTTTCAATTAAGACTCTCTGTTTCACACAATGTGGAAAGAGAGATTATATCTTATGAGTCCTACCCATTATCCTTGTGGTATTGCCAGAACATCTGAGTGATATGCAAACATATTCACAATGAAGATGGAAAGCCTTCTGGAGCCAACATCAAACAAGCTCCTGGTGGGTCGCATGTGAGATCTATCCAACAGATCAACCATGTGACAACTGAAAAGAAACGATGGGGCGATTCAATCTTTTGAATCAATCCTGGTTCAGGTTATGGATTGACGGATACCTTGAAAAACCGGTCGTTGTGCTTAAAAACTCTTTTCTTTAGCACATCGACCGTGTACTTATTTCTCAAAATAAAAGGTGTTTATGATTGATACTTGATTTTCACTAAAACCTTCGTTGTATTGCAAAAACAATTTCTATTGAGCAATACACGATTGTTTTTCAAATCTCTCTTCATCAATCAGTGAATCTCATTTCGCTGGTTCATTCACTCCGTGTTGTCTTCTTTGAGACGTTCCGGTTTGAGAACAGCTAGAGCAGCTGCGAAACCCTGTCAAGGAAATTCTTCAAAATTATACCTGATCACAAGGCAGTAATGTACGATCAACGGGAATCGTGGGCCGTGTACCTCAATTCAACAAAAGTGATCAAAGCACTCTTGTGCACTTTATTGCTAACTGTTTTATGCAGGAACACCCGACGTTTGCAGCTGATCAGAATGAAGCGGTCAATCGATAGCCGCATGCTCATCAACACATTCCTCTAAAGAAATCAGATTAGTGCATCAATGACTCTATATTATCACTCCATGCTTTGCTCCGCTGTGCAATATCATGAATCAACTAAAGCTTCCGCTACTCTGATAAGAATATATCATGATCCAGAATGTGAGCATGTTGGTCCAGGAAACATCACAACACCACAAGGATGAGTCAGAGATAATGGGGCTGATGATCTCAAAAGCTGAACCAAAACTCAGTATCACGTGATCAGTTAAAGACCTCCACTAGATTATCCAAACATGCAAAAATGAAGAATCAAGACTACGAGCTACAAAACAAAAGAACATGAACAAGAATTCAAGAACTATCTCAATGAAATATCTGTTTGTATTCTATGTAATTTTAATGTGTGTTTGAGGTGACCTCCTTAGGGGGAGATTGTTAGGATTTGGAAAATCCAGTAGTTAAAGTGTCGGTCAACTCAAGTATATGTAATCGTTAGAAAGCTCGTATTCGTAGTTATTTAATGTTAAGTAGTATTAGTTAAGTAACACCATGGAGGACGGACGGGTCTTTACCCACTGTATGCCTGATCCACGCCATCAAGTGGCGTTTATTGTAAGACTATAAATACTCTCTACCTCCCAAGGTAGAGAGTTGGAGCTCATAATAAGATTTTCTTTCTCTCACTAAAGTTCCTAAACCTCTAACTTTCTCTCTCTAAAATCATCATATAGCCTACTTTATTTATGGTTTGATGTGTATGTGAAATCCAATATGTTACAATATCTGTGATGTCACCAGTGATATCAAATTCTCCTCCAAAAAGTTGAACATCATGAGAATGAGATACACGAAAAATTAGCAATAGAAGTGTGTAGTAGTAGTATTCAAAAAATCACAAGTGATATTCTGAATATCACAAAGTGATATTCAGAAAATCACAAAATAATGATATCTGAATATCACAGAATAATCAATTGTGTAGTCCGAAACATATGAAAACGTAAGAAAGCGGATGAAACGTAAAAAAACTAGACGAATACATATGAAAAGTAAAAACACAAGTCTGAACATGAACGAAAACGAAAGAAACCGAATGAAAACGGACGAAAACGTATGAAAACGGACGAAAATGGACGAAAACGTATGAATAATGGACGAAAACGTATGAAAACAGACAAAACATATGAAAACGGACAAAAACGTATGAAACGGACGAAAACGTATGAAAACGGACGAAAATAGATGAAAACGTATGAAAACAGACGAAAACGTATGAAAGCGAAAAAAAAAGAAACGCGAATTATAAAACGCTAAAACGTGAAAAAAAAAAAAAAAAAAAAAAAAAAAAAAAAAAAAAAAAAAAAGTTTTAATAAATAAAAAAAAAAAGTGAAGAAAAATAAAAAGACAAAAAAAAGTGAAGAAAAAATAAAGACAAAAAGACAATAAAAAAAACATGGACTTAGGTTTATCCACTAAATCTTAGGTTAATCCCCACAATTAGATCAAACTAGATGAATATTTATCCCTTGGTAAACACCAAAATAAGAGTAAGCAAAAGAAAATTCTTCTTCAGTTCTAATATGCAAGATAAAACATGTAGCATTTGTTGACAAGTTAATGTGTGTCGTGTATAGTTAGTTAAGTTATGACAAGATTAAATTGTGACATTTTATTTAAGTTAACTTAGGATAAAAACTAATAATGTGAAATTATTTTATAACATATAGTTTAATACATCACTAATATAATTAAATAACTTAGGGTATGATCAAATTAAAAAAATATAAATGTAAATTCAAATTTTTACTGTATTACAATGCTAGTGGAAATAAAAGCTTGTGGAAGCTATTATAAGTTATAGGCTTAAGCTCAAGCAAACTAAAATGGACTTTTAAGAATACAACTTATAGATAGTCAAATTATTTAAATACTTTTGAAAGTAAAATGGATAAAAAAATAAAAGCTTGAAATATATAAAATTTTAATTTGTTGTATTACTATGTCATTTTTAACAATAAGCTCCGGTTCTAACTAAATCGTCAAAAATTTCTTTGAAAATATAAATTCCAACTTATATTATAAGGTCAAGCTCAAACTATTTCGAGAAACATACAACTTTACACGATCTTGTAAAAAATTACTCCATCTGTTTCAAATTAATAGTTCATATTTCTTTTTTAGGATGTCTCAATTTAATTGTTTACTACTAAAAATAGAT
>OU343222.1:328606405-328681405 GCA_910596185.1 Chrysanthemum makinoi | reverse complement strand
TTTGAGTTTTAGGATCCTTTACAAGCTCATTCTAAAGCATGAGTGATCACAATAATTCTACAGATATATGTTGTTCATTACTGCAATAACTTTATTTTATAGATTGATTTTTACAGTCATAGCAGAATTCACTATGTTCAACCTTTTGATAAAGCAAAGGTATGAGATTCACTAACTAATGAAGAGGTTTCAAAAATGGACATATGAAGAGTCGATTTTTTTAATCAACTTGCAGACAGATGATTTTAAAAAGGCGATTGACTATATGGCTGCCCAAACCTTGAGATGTGTTGCTTTTGCGCGCCTATCTTCCACTGGATGGATACAAGCAGGGTACCCGCGCGATGCGGCGGCGGATATCCTGAAATAAAAATTTTCAATAAACCATGCTTTATAATCTAAAACGTTTTATGTGACGATAAATTTGCGGATGCCAAAAGTTTCATGTCGCATATTTCAACTCTTTAGAATATATTATAGTAGGGTACTCGCGCGTTGCGATGGCGGGTATTAAGTAATAAAATTTTCGGCAAAAAATGTTTTCAATTTTATGTTTTCTCTTACAATAACTTTACCAATAACGAAAACATAATGAGTTTGAGTAACTTTAAAAAAAAGTGATGGATAATATCAAACTAATTCATATAAAAACAATTGAAAGTGACGTGATTTTACGTTGCGGTAGTCAATAATGTTATGGGGTTATGGTCAAATTAGTTGATAGTGGTCCGTAGTCACAAGTACGTAGAAACATTTTTTTATGAAATATATATATATATATATTTTTGAACATGTTTGTATCATTAATATTGTTTATTACATTTGTCCCATATAGATAAAATATATAAATAAAAGAGTACTTATAATGTATACATCTTGTAAAGTATATATTTATGAAAAAATGTTTGAATCATTAATATTGTTTATAACACTTGTCCCACATAGATAGAAAATATACATAAAAGAATGTTTTAATGTAAAGAAAACTTACATGTTTAAGCAATCATTTAGAGTTATCCATGAAAAGTATAATAATTAATATACTAATATATTAATCATTGAATTAGCACTTAGCACTTTGCCCATTTGCATCATTTGTCTTAAAAAAAATTGTTCCGACTTTTACAAAAAACCGTTTTGTACTTTTCTGGTTAATTTTATTTAAAATAATTAAAATTTTATTTAGATTGGTTCTCGAAACACTCTTACGATATAATAATAGTTTTGGAACTTTGTAGTTTTGCATACATTTTAAAATCATATTCATTTATATGTGCATTTTTGCATTAAAACTAAACTAATTCAAAAAGAAATAATAAATGAAGTATTAAAATGTTGTAGAAGATAAATTTGTAAAAGCTATTTATTGTGTACATTATGCATTAAAATTTGTAATGCTTAAAAAACACATTAATGACATCTTAAAAAAATTTAGGAGAGAGGGTCATCCCTCCATTATAAGTAGTATAGATATTATGCCCACAAGTGAAGAAGAACTCACTGACTGGGAATTGCATGAAAGTGAGCTTGTTTTGCTTGCAATTGTTGGCTTAAAGGTAATAATCCTTTGATATATGGTGTAAAAGTTATTTATACATGCGTAATAGATGGTGACAAATGTCGACCAAGTGTCAGAGAAGCTTTCTAGTTGTGCGTAAAGGCCGGTGTTAAGGTACTACATCACACTGTTAACAAATGTTTATTAGTTTTTACTTCTACATAGTAAATGATTTCCACATTTTACTTAAATCTGAACAGAGGTTAGGATGGTTATGGGTGGCAATCTTCTAACGACCAGAGCCATCGCTCTAGAGTGTGGAATACTTGGGTCAGATGCCAACGCCACTGAGCCAAACTTGATCGAAGGGAAATCATTTCGTGCCTTATCATAAGCTCAAAGACTTGACATAGCAGACATGATATCGATATATGATACCACAAGAATACTCTGTTGAGAAACATATAATTTAGTTTTTTTGTTCTTATTGCAGGAACAGGAAAAATGATGATAAATGGGAGCACGATCTTTACGAATAGCCTGATCCACAAGTATCAAGTATGGTTTTGATTATTAGTTATCACACTACATATTAGTCTCTTTTGTCTTCAAATCCCGCATGGTAGCAATGGTGAGATGATGAAACTGGTCATCTTTAGTACAAGCTAAACCATCAGGTGTTGTGTTGACCAATAACACTGATTAATAAGTTTTGTCTAAATGAAATTAACATGCTAGCTTTAATTACCAGAAGTCCAAAGCAATTTTATTTAAAAAAGTCTAAATTGTTGAATAAACCGATTTAGAAGGTTGTATCATTGTATGCTTTATAAAGACTTTAGGATCACTTTCAACCTGTTTGTGTTTTCTTGCTTTAGCTATATTAATCTTTCAATTGAGTTGTTTGAGATAAAGCTAAACCCAAATCGACCATTCATATGTTCATATGTCAACATTTCTACCTTTACTGTTTGCTAAGTTCCCATACACATTAATTATTGGTGCGCATTATGGCTTCCTTAGATTGTAGAGTTGGTGTCCGTGACCTGCGCTTGAAACTTCAGAAGAGAAGTGCAAACGGATATTTATCAGGAGGTGTAAGAGATCTGCGTGAAAATCTATCTGGTTATTAGCAGTCAGCCGTAAGTGCTTCAGCAAAGGCAAAACCATGAATTAACTGTACATCATAACTATTATGCTGTCATAATCGTATATTTTGATCCATATTTACATTCAGCTTGGTGACCTCTTTTGCAAAAATGTGCATGGAAACTTCTTGAATGGTTCTATTCCTTCAGGATTTCTCAATCACAAGAGCTTAACCTATCTGTATGCCCTATTTCTTTCTAATTTAGGCCCATATCATATATCATATCATTATTTTTCTATTTAACTGTTTGACTTCTAAAGCAAGAATACTACGGATTGAAAAAACAAGAATCTGATGTTGTTGAATAACATCCAGGCTTGAAAAAAAGTATGTTTGTTTGATGGATTTTTGAATAATCAAATGGGATTAAAAGTAACCCAGGTTGCATGTTTGTTGGTTTAGGTGTAACTATTGGCATAAAACCCATAGTCACACACCTCATCAAGCAATTTCAGTTTCAACAATATATATAGGACCACTTCTTTTTTAATACATGTATAGGACCACTTCTAGAGTACATATCTGGGAAATTGTGAGCAGGTTTACAAGCACTTGGCACTCTGTTTTGATGTGTAGGTGTCAACAGGTTCGGTTCATAAATGTGGACATTTACTAATTCTTATTTACTCTACTTATCTGTTATACGCCATCATTTAGGATCACTTTTCACAACTACTTATTTCAATTACAGTTTTAATAAGGAGTTCCAAACACGGGAGTACCTCCAAAAGACTTCTGCTTGATTTGGTCATGTTCAAGGTGATGATTTTGATAGATTCCAAACTTTTGATACTAAAGTGGTTAGCTTTGTTAATCTGCTTGAAGAAGCCAAAAGTCGATGTAAAGTGCTTCTTGCGGGTCAAGGTATACCACATATATTCATTTTGTATTTCAACCTGCTTGACCTGTTTCGCATTTAGTTTACACATGCATTTTTTTTACCTGGCATGGCTAATGAGTGGACTGCTGAGGATCTTGAGCATGCTGCTGAAGCACTTCTGTAACGATACCTATTTATGCATACAGTCTTGGGTTCACATACTGATAATATGCATCTCTTTTCGTGTTATGAAATGAATTTTCACAGGTGTTTGCAGCTTCTGTAACGATATCTATTTATCGGCATGGTATCAATAGTAGTTATGGATACAACATTCCTTAAAGGCATTACTAATGGCCTAAGAATTAAAACATAACAGGTAATTTTATTTCTCGATATAGCTTACCCTTTATCTCTAACTGTTCAAATTAGTAATAATGAGATGGCAGTTTGGGAGTTTGTTCAAATAGTTAATGCGCACAGTAATTGTTTCTTAAACAACTTATATATATACGTTGTAAGAATGACTCACTTGATATGATTGATGAGTTTAACATGGCCTAAATTATTTTATGTTCAAATGTAATTTAACTGTTTTGGACAAATCCGTCTATGCTGTGTAGTGGACTATTGGATCCAAACACTTTTGTAAAAAGTTCAATGTATTTTTGTTAAGGAGAAGAACTTTTGATCACTTTATCATCCCCTGTATCTCACCCTTTCTTTCATATCTATGTGGCAAAATGATAGTTTAATTGGTGACAATTTTGTTTAAAATATGCTTATCTCAAAAGTCTCTGCTGTTACAAAATCGTTAGTGCTAAATATTTAGGTTTGATCACTCCAGGTGCAAGGCTTAGTTTTGCTTAGAATTTAATTTGTAGCCAGTGGTGATTTTGACGTCATGTCGAAAGCCAATAGAAAGCTCCATGTGTTATTAAAGATGTCCTAATGCCTATACAATCTTATGAAGTATCTTCTTAAATCTTGATTTTCTGTCCAACTAATTAGTTAGAAACTTATGAGATGTCATATTATGCAATTTTAAATGATAAATTTGATAGGATTCACACGTTTAATTATTGACGCATTTTACCATTACTAAGCTTTTGTTGTAAATTTTTGCAGAAGGAAGTAGGCGCAATGAAGGAAAAACAGTAAGCATCAGATAAAGCTTTTGAAGAACAATAACTGCAAAGTCTTTGAGGCTAATATTCCACCTTCTACCCTGGGTAGAAGTCGAGCCTCCCCAGAATGTGACTTTTACGGAGGTAATAAGTTGTTGTGCTAGCATGTGACGATTCATAGAACCTATAGATTTATACTTCAAGTAATTTTGTATACACATGAATGTATCAAGTTGTTACTGATTAAATAAAAAAGTAAAACTGGCATGACTTACGGTTTCGTTCAGCTGAATTTGATTATATGCTTTAACTCTATGGCATCATCTTCCCTTCTTATATGTAATTCCTTAATTTATACCTTAAAGCTATTTGAATGTTCCTTTTGATCTATCGAAAGTGATACTTGTGGCCACTGCAAATAGGGCACAACCAAATCCTCCTCCACCATTAGACAAAATGGAAGTGATTGAGCTTCCTTGATTTACATATGAACAAAATCTTAAAATAGCAATGTGCCATTTAATTTCACGCATTCTCGGTCAACACGGCTTGAATTCTGATTTCCTTTAATTTCCCGAGGTATGCAGTTATTTAAGTTTGCGCATGGTAGTTCATAGATTATGTATATCGTGTTTCTTCATTTTAACCAATTTATGTGCAAAAAGGTTCAATTCGGAATTCACTGACTGACGGTCACAAGAAGTTTCACTTCATTTCATATAGCCTCTTTTTGATTAACAACATTATAGATCCATACATTTCAATCAATCCTGTTCCCAGAAGAGAACTTCTTTCATGGATTACTAATTTCATCAAAATATGAAGAAATCTAACCAGTGCAAGTCAGTGTTTTGATTCATATATTTGATGATGCATATACAATTGGGAAGAAATTTGTCCAAATACAATCTCTGGAAAGTAAGATTATTAACAATATATATGAAATTTGTTATTTCGGTTAATGATCGTTGTAATGTCAAACTATTTACTTTTATAAAAGACTATTAGCTAATTGGAAACTTCGTATATATTTCATGTACTGATCAAGTTTATACAAACTCATTGATCAAGAAAATGTTTCTATTATTCTAAAAATTCTGTATGCGACTACCTAACTTGTATGTTTTATTTTCAGGTTGTCCGCCTATGTTTTAGGTTCCAAAAAGTTATGTACTCGGTGGAGTCATTTTGAAGTCTCTACCATCACTCATGTGTTCATGCACGACCTCATTAAGGATGATATTGACTCCTGGTGAGCTTGAGGTCTGGCAACTATGCTCAGCAAAGAGTGGATGCGAGATCTCACCCTACCCTATGATTATTGTGACAACCTATGGAATATGCGGTCCATTCAAAAGCTATAGTACTACCACTTATCCAAACTGTACATGTTCTAAAGGTTTTGAACTCAAAAGACTAAAAGAACTACATCTATATAATTGGACTAATGGACGTAGACGGAGCAGACCCTTCAGCCTTGAATTATGGACCTGGAGAGGAATTTCAAAAGTTTGCAAGCATGAAATTACACACAAAATGTTGTGTTTGATGGCAGCATGAGCCTCCAGGAATGTGAGGTAGCTTGCTAGGATAACTGCTCGTGCACCGCCCTATACAAATGCAAACATCTCTAGAGGTGGAGTTGGATGCTTGCAACGATTTGGGAATTGGTTGACGCCCGAGAGTACTTACTGAATGGGCAAGATCTGTATGTTAGACTGGCAGCCTCTGAATTCTTAGGTAAGTACTATATCATTTCATATTGATGCAACTACAACCTTATATTTATTGTGAACTTGGATTCAGTTCTGATAAATAAGTATGCTTATCTTTGCATCTGAAAATACTTATTTTCTATTTGAAAATATTTCCATATTAAATTGTTAGGATGTGTTGGTTTGTTTGTTTTGAATATTATGACTGATAGACTGAAGGGAATTGAATATGGTGTCCAAATCTAGCTTTACCTTGATCTGCTGTATAGGGGGGAGAAGGATGAAAATTAATGATAGTATCAAACCAATTTTAAGCTCACATATACAAAACCTGGAAAATCTTCCAATAAGTTATCAAAGGTATGTTCTATGTCACATTTTAATTATTTTGCATGGTTAACATGATCCATACTATCATGTTTCCGTGTGGGTATGTTCTTACATTGATCAGTCCCTTCACAGTTCACACAGTTACACACAAAAATGAGCATGTGTGATGATTGTTATTGTTTTATCATCCATAGCTATTGTGAGGCGGATCCTCATGGCAACTTCAGTACTTAAGGTGAGCGCCTATATCTTAAGGATATAATCCTAAAATTTTCAACATTGGTTTATGTAATATATAAAAGTCAATTTGTCTCATCTACCTGTGGGTTGTAGCAAAGGTCATTGGAGAAGTTCATGCTCTCATAATATTTCCGGTCATACCATACCATACCTAATCCTTGCGGGTTTTTACATGTTTTGTTGTCGGCTGCCCTCCATCTTTTCAGTTCAAGTCAAATAGTCTGCAATCATTGCAGTACAAATTGTTGTGCTTAAGATCTTAAAGCTAAAAGGGTTAGCTTTGATGATTGTTGTAGCTATAGCATCCAATACGCACCTCACATAGCAACTTCAATTTTATTCCACTTATTTGGATGCTACTGGGCTACTCAATTTATCATAGCATGCTCTTTAACCATGATTGCCAGTTTTGTAACTTTCTGCATACCAGGACCATGTTCAGGCTTCTTTGTCATGAAAAGGTTATGCCTCAAGGGTTTTCTCAACATCAACAACCAACCGGCTGTTAATGGAGCGAAATCCGTCTCCCCATCTATTGGTAATATTTTTCATCACCATATATGAATTCTCTTAATTTTCTTAGCTCATTGTACCAATAAATCAATCACAAATGGGTGATAAGTGCTTGACTTTTTAACGAAGTCTGACTTAGGACCATATCGTTATTGCTCACCGATTCATTTGGATTTTTTTAGTATGGGGCCCTGCGGGTGGGTACATTTACCAGAAAGCATATGTACAGCAAGTCTACTCAGCTGAAAAGTTAAACGCTCTGGTTGAGAAAACCAAGGCGTACCCATCAATCACATACATTGCCGCAAATAAATAAGGAAACTTGCTTTCCAATGTGGGTTAGTGTGATGTGAAAGCAGTTACATGGGGAGTATTCCCAGCCAAGGAAATCATTCAACCAACTGCTGTTGATCCTGCAAGCTTCTTGATATGGAATGACGAGGTTAATTATTTTACTTATGCTGTGTTAATTTACTATAGATTTTGATGACCTGAATCCCTTTTTGTCCAAAATATTACATTATTTATTTATAATTTGTATTTTCACATCTTAAAAACAAAAGTGTCAATCGCTAACAAAGATATTTATGGCAAAATATTTTTGTGTTCGACTGCATGCCTTATTTGGTGCTGCTTTGGCTGCTGGGATGGTAGCAGCCAGGATTATAACTAAACATAATGTACTTAAAACTGTAATTACTTGATTATGATACAAGAGTTCAGTTTGTAGGTGACGCATGAGTGATTTGTACACGGCTTTTTAATGTCATTAAGTGCAGATTAGTTATGTTTTCTTTGTGTATAAGATTTAAGAAGTTGGTTGAATCACTCAGCCACGCGCAAGTAGTAAGATCAAACAATGACTTAAGGGATCATTCACAATAAACCCAAATACATGTACCAAATTTTGAATCATCGAGGTTGTTTAGACGTTTTACTAGGAAGTGAGCACATAGCAGTGGTATCAGAAACCTACTAATCAGAAATTGTATGTCAAATGGAAATAAAATCTAATCTGACAGAGATTTACATGCTTCAGTCAAGAACTTGACTTACATCCGCAGCCACACTAGCCAGTTTTATTCGTATCCTCTTAGGTTGATAGCTACAAGAAATGTACATATATCTACATAAGAAATGATGAAAGACCAAGTTCATCCTAGGCCAAAAGCCGCCAATTGAGTCTTGGCGTTATAAACAAACTTCCCCAAAAATTGTAATTTGGGACTTAAGAAATCAATAGAGCCCCAAAATTTTCCACCAGAAACCACCAATAATTGCCCATATCGTGCAATTGATACAGGCCATAATAAACCCGATTCTGAAGATATCTGGGAGGTCTACATAACCAGCTGTCCACAAAAACAAACGAAAACAAAAACCATGTCAATTTGGTCAATCTGGAACAAACAGATCAAATGGTTCAGATAAAAAAAAATATGTCTAGCTATAATATGTTAGAGCGCCAAATAAGTTTGGTATTAAAAAAGGATCCATTACGGCTTACCCAACCCGCCCCAGTGAGCCCATTTTACAATCTTAAGAAGAAACTTACTTCCAAAGTAAACTGCAGCCTGCCCACTACTATAATGTGTTAGAGCACCAAATAAGTTTGTATTATAAGCTAAGGCAAGTGCTGACAACACCCCAGGCACCCCGGCTGCCAAATGCATGGCAAGAAATGCGGGATATAAGGCTCCAACATGGCCGGTTTGACTTGCAAACATGTAATGTATTAAGAAATAAGTTGCCTGAAGAACACCAAAAGCAGCAGGCCAAGTCAATGAAAAGGATGTGAGAAAAACCGCAACATATTTTGACATCCATGTGCCAATTCCGAGTTTAGTTAACTGGCTAGCCATGCCCACAAGTACCGCGAACCAAGCCAAAGTGTCCCAGGCGGATTTTTCATTTAAGCAGTCTTCCCATTCGAGTACTCCTGATAACAATAGTATTGATAACGCGATCATTGCAGTTAGAACACTTGATATCCCGATAATATCCCTGAATAAAGAAATACACACATTTGTAAGGGGGTGTTTGGATGTGCTTCTGAAAGTGCTAAAAGAACTAAGTGTGTATAGAGATGAAATGAGCAAAGTTGCATACCCTAATACCCATAATGAGACGGCAAGAAGCATGGTGCCAATAATCACCCACTAATTAGATGTGACTGGGCCCATAAGGTCGAGTTTCTTTGCAGCCATAGCAGGGCATCAGGTGTATCTTTGACTTCAGGTGGGTACAATATGTACAAGATATATGGACCAACTAATAGCGATACAAAAGTAGGTAAACTATCCACCCTAAACCACTCGACCCATGGATCTCCAGCCACTACCCCAAGCTCCTCGGCTAATTGCAGACATAAAAGATTTTGTGCTCCTAGGTGATCACGTTTAACCAACAATAAGTATGTTGTGATTGCACCAGGTATATTACATTTCTGAAATATAATATGGATGTATATCAGTTCACAAACAAATGATTGTTGGGTTAGTAGGTTGACAACAAGTTATCTTTATGTTTTCATTTTGTCTAGAGAGTTTAAGAAGCTGTTAACTTCTGTCTTTCCAATCCAATAACACCTTGTGGCAACATCTTATAACAATTAAGTTTCAATCAAAAGTGGCCTCTTAATCTAAAAAAGACATGATTTTTTAACATTTTAAAACGACATGCTAATGAATTAATGTAGCTTGTCCGTATTAAATCATTATTCTGAATCACATCGCTGATATACTTTATATGTAGATCCAGAATGATCATCATGAGGTTGTCGCAGATTTGGTGCAGACCAGATTTTTATTTTCAGTTCCTATGGATGGGCCAATGTATTTTTCCAGTAGACATGTTTCTGTGCAGTGGGTGCTTCGGTTTGAGTTCTTTACGACTCCAAAGAATGTAAATTGGACCAGATATATTAGAATATAATCACATAATTATTAGTAACTTTTGATAATTTTTACAAGTAGTAGTAGCTATTCTAGCTAAAGTAGAGGCAAGACGCGGGAAAAATTGGACTGTGTTGGGTTACCCGCATTCACTTTTTTTCCCCAGTTATAATTTTTTCACTAATTATGACTGATTAATATTTAACCGAAATGGAAAAAAAAAATTGAGCACGTCAAGAGGACGGAAAGTCACCCAAAGTGTTTTCAAGTTGCATAGAACCTCTTAAATCAATTTTTCTTAAGTATAATTTTGGAAGGCAAACCTTTATTTACACAAGAACATTACAAACAACGTGAGGCAAGATGGTCCAAATGAGAACACCTGCCGCCAATTGAGGAAATAAGAAATTTGGACGGTTTTCGTATACTTTTGATGATGACTATTATTTGTTGCTAGATATTTTTAGGTATTGTATGATGATGGCGATGAAGATGTCTTAGACCTCAATCAGAGAGAATGGATTTTGCTTAAAAAGTTTGGTTGTGGGCCATCTTATTATCACTTCTAGGTACATGTCTAGGTAAGTATATCCGTGGAGCCATAAAATTGGAGTAAGGTTCAACACCATTGTCTTGAGTGATACCGAAAGTAGGTCTTGAACTACCACTGCCAGCTGCAACTTGATTGTTGTCTGTTCTTCCAATATGACTGAAAATTGATCGCCAAGCAGTCTCCGCATCATTATCAACCTGTGTTTCCCAAAGTACAAATGAAGTGAGTATGTAAGATAACTTTGTTGTATTTAATTGGTATAGGTCGGACGGGTTTGATAAGAGGTCAACAGAGGTACTTATTTCTTAATCCAAAACAAACCGGTCCACGTCTTATCTTTCGTTTTTAAGACACTCTCTATCTCTAAAAAGTACATAATTTGTGTTTGGAAAAGCTGTCTAAAATCCATTTTGCTTTTCAAAGTGCAAATTAAAGATGCGTAATTTGTTTTGCAAAATCACAAACACCCCTTAGCTAAATATGATTTCATGAAGTTATGACAACATATATCCAGTTTTATTGAATAAATCTTAATTATTTTTATATTAATAATTACATATGAGTATGTCAATGTCCATCTATGTGCAGATTACTCAAGTTTATTGATTTTATGCCGAATGTCTACGAAAGTGAGTATTACCTATATTGATTCTCAACTACATCATTAACTTATGGTTGTTGAACTGAAAGTTATGGTTTCAGCAAATTGCAACTGGGTTTGGTTTGAACTTGGGTCAAAGAACACTGGGAGCAAATGACAATGCGGGTAGTGTGGCTTCAGGCTCTATATCAGCCGTTCCAATGAATCATTGCTATGTTAAGTGTCTGTTCATATTACAATGTCGATCGATTTTTTAGTTTCAACTAATAAAAGTCTAGGACACAGAGTGTTGTTTCTACAAAGCATGATTTATCTCATTGGCAAATATATGTCTGTCTCAAGGGTCAAGAGCAGGAAGGGTTTGAAGATTCTATGTTGTGATAGAGATGGTAAATACACTAATTGAACAACGGACATTGTGCATAAAGAATCTTTATTTCACATTTGAACTAAAAGCATATACTTTGTAATGGCGGATAATTTATTAAGTTTTATTTCCTCTTATCAGAATACCATTGATTTCTTTTTGTTCTATATTCACTGCATAAATATTTTACGGTGTTCGTGATTTATTAACCGTTGCTTAGTTTATTCCTTGGACAATTTTGCAACCATTTTTAACCCGCATTCTTTCGCTATAGTAAAATATGTCAACCATATTCATAAGCTTACAACCCTTTCTTTCGATATAGTAAAATATGTCAATGATAATAATAAACGTAAATTTGCCACATGGGCACCTCATATGAATGATGTACATTACAATACTTCAAAAATTTTAATGTTTTTCATTTGAGTTAATAGCTGGTTTATATCTTCATAATTTTAGGTGACTGTTGCATGTTATGTACGTTGGAACAACTACATAGATCACGAGTTGTTGAAGGTAATTGATTGGCAACTATTGACCTTTAGTACAATCCTTAGTTCATAGCTTCATATACATGTTTCTGTACTGATTTTTCCTAAATAAATTATGTACATAGTAGATGATGGCCGTCGTCTTAAAAATAAAAATTCAAAGTTGTTTTCATCACAAAAGCGGTTCAACCCCCAAAATTGTACACTATTGACTCGAACGCGGATTAAATTATCTCTGTTACTTCCTAAGAGTACCATGTAAACTGTTTCAAATGCTTTGACACTTTAATTTTTGGATACATGATGGAGATCTGGGAACTATTACACTTGGGAATGTCATCCGTGTTTGTCAATTATATATCTTAACCGTTTTATTTAACTTTTAATTACTTTTTAGTATATATTTGTTCTAATAAATTTTAAAAATAAAAACCACAAGTCATACCCGTCCATCGGACGGGTTTTGCCACTAGTATATATATATATATATGGAATCTAGATCAAATAAAATCAAACTTAAAGTTGTTAAAATGAGATCGAACTAAAATTTGACAAGAGATACTCTCCTTACAATAAAAATAATTTTTTTATTTACTACAACTAAAATTGTTAAAGTTTCGATAGATTTTTTTTTTTAAATTTACGAAACCTTGGTGATACACTTTGATTAGAAGTTTAATGTGTATCAGGTTTTTGTATGTGTATCAGGTTTTGGAATATTTATTAGTGTAATGTGTATCAGGTGTATCACTAATCTAAATTCATGTATCATTGGTTATTAGTTGCTAAAATGTTAATTTGTATTAAAATATTATTTTTTGTGTATGATTGCTAAAATTGTTATTTATAAATGTTTTAGTGGTTTTTTATATTTGATCTTATTTTTACAACTTTAAGTTTGATCTCACATTAACCCTCCCCTATATAAGGGAGGGTTAATGTGAGATCAAACTTAAAGTTGTAAAAATAAGATCTAGTTTAAAAAACCACTAAAACATTTATAAATAACAATTTTAGCAATAATACACAAAAAACGATATTTTAATATAAATTAACATTTTAGCAACTAATAACCAAATGATTCATGAGTTTGGATTAGTGATACATCTGATACAAATTACACTAATAAATATTCCAAAATCTGATACACATACAAAAACCTGATACACTTTACACTTTTAATCAAAGTGTATCACATATGTTTCGTAATTTTTAAAAAGAAATCTATCGAAACTTTAACAATTTTAGTTGCAGTTGATAAAATATTTATTTTTGTTGTAAGGAGAGTATCACTTGTCAAATTTTAGTTGGATCTCATTTTAACAACTTTAAGTTTGATCTTATTTGATCTAGATTATACATATATATATATATATATATATATATATATATATATATATATATATATATATAATGTTTAAATAATTATAAATCTCAAACCCAACTCGTATCCCAATCATAGTTTTGAAAGGCTCAAGGCGCACTAAGGCGCAAAGGGAGGCAAAGAGCCTCGAGGCGAGGCGCATTTCAAGACGCGAGATTCATTAATACAAGGCGCACTAAATACATTAATTTTTTTATAACATATGTGACCATTTATGTTGCTTAAATAACATAAAATAACATTAAAATACTTAATACATGACACATATTATTGTTATAAAGATTAAAATAGATCAGTTGTCACTTCTCAAACGGATAAACTCTTTGGCTCAATGACCTATATAGAGATTAAAATCTATATCAGACTAAATATGTTTGTGTCATAAACTTGCAGACTTACATATAACAAAGCTCCCAAATAAACCCAAAATATTAAGAAAGCAACATATTAATATTCAAGGCATAATGCCACATTTTCATGGTAATATGTCATAAAGAAAATATTTAATGAAACAAGTACCTTCTTAAAGAAAATTTCGATGAATAAAATAAACATGAAATCAATTTAAATTTACAAATCATACAAATACTCACCCTATTACTTAAAATGCCCATGTATATAACTTATAAGGCCCATGTATCTTATCTTAATATTTAGAAAAAAGCCCCAAAACTCGTTACATCTCCGAGGCGCAAAAAGCCCCAAGGCGCAAAAAGCCCTAAGGCGCTGAGCTTTCTTTGGGATTCATGCATGTTGTGAGCCTCGATCTAAAAAAAGCCCAAAGGCTAGAGCCTCGTGCGCCTTAGGCGCGATTTCGACAACTTTGATCCCAATACATAAAACAAACAACTTTTTACATTTCTTTCTTTTATATCAAAATCCAAATTCAAATTCTAATCCAAACCTAAATCCCAATTCAACCCATATATAATCCTAACGGACCATAAATTCAAATCCAAGGGCCCGTTTAGTTTGTAGATGGGTTTAGGATTATGATTTGGATTTTGACTTGATTTAAATTTAATATAAGTTTAAATTAAATGAGAAGAGAGAAAATTTTAATAAAAAAATATTATTTTATAATAAGAAAAAAAAAATAAAGAGAGAGAAAGAGAGAAGAGTGTGAGATGGGCCATAAAAAAAAGTTGTATAAAAATAAAGTAATCTCATGACTTTTGTGGATGGTAGTGTTGCAATTTCATACCAAACAAAAGATTTGAGTTACCTTTAAGTCTAAGCCCACAAAAAACCCATACCAAACGGACCCCAAATTATAATCCAAATCTCAAACCCACCTATATACCAAACGGGCCCTTAAGAGCACTTGCAACCATAACATGTGTTAAAGTTTAACCTTTTGTCACGTCTGTGCCACATCAGCTTTAACATTTCACCTTAACTCACCAAGAAAACACCCGCAATCATAACATTCTCAAAGTTAAACTTTAGCTCACCAACAATTTACAAAAACAACCCCTCATTTAAGAGCATAAATGAAAATAAATAAATAAATAAAAATAAAGAAATAACGTGCGTTACATGGGTAACGCCAATCTTTAACACCCAAATAACACCGACTACGGTATGGTTAACTTGGGTTAACACCGGGTAACTTGGGAATAACTTGGGGGGCACGTTATTGTTGCATATGCTCTAAGTGAAAAATAAACTCTTTCAATTATGATACAATATATTATGATACAATATGAAGGGTTTTTCTAACTTGTGCCATAAGGGCACAAGTTAAGTACACTAAAAGTACGTTAGAACCCGCGTAAAAGTATATAGGGATCCACATAAAAGTACAAGCAAGTGTACTTTTATGTGGGTCCTTATGTACTTTTGGTGTACTTTTTGTGTGTTTAACTTGTGCCCTTAACGCACAAGTTAGAAACCCACAATATGAAATATCCCAAAGGCCCTTAGGGGGTGTTTGGTGGATGGGTTTTTATAGGTTTTTGTGCTTTATTGAAATATATATACTACCAAACAAACACCCCTTTTGAGAACCACAGTGCATGAGTCTACAATATCCATTTGCCGTCAGCTTTTTGAGAAGCCAAAATGGCTTATTTAACCAGACAGAAAAAGCTCCAATTTCAGGTGATGGATGCTGGGAATAAGCTGTTTCATCTCTCTTCTTCGACTCCTGACATTCTCAACGTTCTTATGGTAAGGGTTTGTGGGATTTGCTTATTTTTTCTGCTTATTTACTCATATTTAAGGAGAGGCTTATTTTAAGGTAAAATAAGCACTTTTTGAAAAAGTAAACAGGGAGTTTCTAGGTACAAAATTGACTTTGATTGAAAATATTGTTATATTTTTTGTTTACAAATTAGCTAATCTAAACAATTATTCTTAAAGTGCTTATTTTTATGTCAAATAAGCATTTTGCAATAAGCAGGTTTGCTTGTTTTGCCCCCAAATAAGTAGGTAAGCCGAATAGTTTGGATTTCACTAACAGTAAATTACAGTCAGTTTGATCTCAAATAAGCACTTTGAATACATTATTTCTTGAACACTTTAAGATAAGAGTAAAGTACAAAATGAGTCCGCTTGGTTTGATGATATTACAAAGATCGTCATTCATTAATACTATTGTCATAAATGGTCCCCTTGTTGCACTGTTTACTTTACGACGGATTCTGTTAGGGACCATTTATGCGAAAAGTATCGACAAGCGATGATTTCCATAAGTTTCACCAAACCAAATAGAAGATGTATAATCATGGTTCGTTCAATTTTACCAGTATATGATTTCGCCTTAATCCCCGTTTTGGTAATTACCAAACTTAATTAAGCAGATAAACAAAGACGGTTTGAGTTATCAGTAAGAGTAGATTGCATTGTTTCAAATTAGCGCTTTATTGACTCTATAAATAAGTCGAACGGCATACTCTCGTAGTCTCGTCTCTGATAAGCATCTTGATTACATTATTTCTTGAACATTGTAAGTTAAATTTACTAAGAGTAAAGTGTGTAAACTGTCCTTACGGTTTGGTGAAATTACAAATATCTTCATTTGTCGATACTAAACCCATAAATGGCCCCTCCTTACAATATTTGAGCTACAAGTGGTCCCTTACCCCTTAAAAAACCGAAAGTGAAAGCATATAGTTTAATCAGGGACCATTTATGCAAATAGTATCGATGAGGGACGATTTCCATAATTTTCGCTAAACCAAATGGACAATTTATGTAATTTACTTTAGTAGTAATGTATAATCATGTTTCATGCATTTTTATGGTTATCCGTTTTGGTAATAACCCAAAACATAATATACCATAACAGACTAAAAGCGAGAGCAAATTGCTATTGTATGACGTTTTCCTGTAACTCTTTTTTAACTAACTTTTGTATACATGTGATAGCAAATGGAGAAAGTTCTGTCTAGTGTGCAACCACGGCCGTACCAAGAGATGGTTAAAGTACTGCATCCAATCATTCAGGCACTCATTGCTGAAAAACTCGTGAGACATCCTGATGTGATTGTGAACATTTATGTTGTCTGTTGCATCTGCGAGATTATAAGAATCATGGCACCTAATGTCCCTTACAGCCACGAACATATGAAGGTATGTAACTTCTAGTTTTAGGTTTGACTAGTGGAGAATCTTCATAGTATAATGTACTAATAGTCTTAAGTAACTGCCTTTCTATTGTCATTGGTGGACAGGAGTTTTTTGAAGTGGTAGTGACAATGTTTGAGAAACAATCTTCTGCATCTGCTGGATACTATGGTAACATGATTAAAGTTCTCGAAATATTTAGGAAAGCCAGATTGCCGGTAATGATGTTGGACGTACAAGTGGAAGGACTAGTAGGTCGCCTGTTTAAGCAATTTTTAACTTGTGCAGAGTAAGAATTCTATTTCTATGTCAGCCACAGGACTTGTTCTATTTTCTTAAATTTCAAATTCTTTGACACTTTTTATCTCCTAATTGCTACTGCTGTTAGGAAAGCTCTTTTGTTATAAGTGAAATAAAAGAATAAAATGATATCAGAGTGGAACTTTATATCAACTGAGTTTGCTCTTTGTTCTTCTGATCTTTTTAGCTCCAATACCTCTTCTACTGTGCTCGAGATGGAGAAAATTAAGACCATGATCATAGAGGAGCGTGAGGAGCTCGCCCGCGATCTTGAAGCTCTAATAATTGCTACTCTAGATAAGGTTAATCAGATGATTATTATATTTCTCATCTTCACTAACGAAGGTTCCTCATTCATCGCTAATCACATCCGATAGTATTGCAGATTGATTCACCTGGTTGTCGGCAATTAGGGGAAAAAGTTCTGAACTGTGCTGCTAAACTGCAACCCGTCTCCAGGATATGGTATGATTCGAGCATTTCTCTTTATGTGTATTCCAAAATGTTTGCCCGTGTTGTAAAACTGCATTAGAAAATTAACTAAGATATTTTCTGTTCGTGGTATTCTTCTATACATACAGAACATTTTGTTGCAATTTCAGTGTTGGATTCTTCTTATATTAACTAAGATATTTAAGTATGAGGTGACCTTCATGCCACCGAAATATCAAAAATCAAGTATCTATTTTTCCCCCTGTTCATGTAAATTCTAGCCAAAAACTTTCCTAACTCTGTAGAATACAACTCTAGAGGGTACCAAAGATATGTGAGTAGATCCAGTTCGTTTTTGTCATTTTACAACTCCTGTGGAGAAAGCATTGATGCTATTGGCATTTTGCTCATTTCATAAATCCGCAGGTCTTCTTTTTTATTCAAATTGGCATAAACTGAACAAGATTGATGTTTGGGTGGTCTGTCACCTGTGTAAACGATACCTCTAAAAAATAATATTATTCATTATTTCCGTATGTGCTATAATCACATATTTTTACAGGAGGCTAAAGAAACTATTCCTTGTACAAGTGAGACAAGCAACTTGAGGAACGATACAACTCATAAGATAAAGGTTGAGTGTCTTGAGGGAAGCATAGATATGGTGGAGACACTGCGGCATCGTGAGCCGGCAACTACGGATAGAGTTAACCATTTAGGCCTTCACACTGAAAATGGAAAGAAAAACGTTTCATCCGATGATCCACCAATGCCATCAAAATCTGCAACAGAAGTGAATGGAAAACGCAAGAGAAATGACGAACAGGTACTGCCATCTGCTTCTGGTAACTATTCTAGTATGGCTGTCATTTGTGGTTCTGTTTTACGGTTTTTTCCCAGATTTTCATACTCTTAAACAGGTTAGGCTAACGGGTCAAAAGGGTTGTTTTCAGAATGGGTTGGTCTGACTTTGCAAACACTTTTATCTTGTTTCTTTCTAGAGTTATACAAAATTTTAATATTTAATCTTTAAAATCAAATGATTAAGGACTTGAATGCATATCAAGTATAATTTGAGAGACGTTTGACCTGTTTGACTCGTTCAACCAGTTTCCATTATAACCAACTATTTCATTTTGACCCGTCATAAGCATATTAAAATCGAAATCACGTACTTTAGTCTTTAGCCATAAATATGAACAACTCTCAGTTTAACTATGGTGATCTTCTTCTGAAATCAAACATAAAATCCACAGTTGAAGTTGGTCTATGTTTTTTTATGCTATAGTTTATTAACCAAGTAATCAACTATATCCATATCATACAGCAGGGAGCGCCCAAAAAGGTTATGTACACTATGACACTTGTCCAAGGCTACAAAGTGAAGAAAATCAATGCACCGATCCTTGAAGCCATTTTCAAGAAACACGGTGACATTGCATCTGATTGTGTAGTCAAAACAGCTTCTGTGAGAGGATCTATCCTAGAGGTTGTTTGTGAAGTTGTCAAGCGAATTCAAACTAATGATGTTGCAACCATCGTTTCTCACATGGAAGAAATAGAGATGCAAGTGTTAGATGCAGAAGCAACCAACATGAAAGTGGCATGGCTCCGAGCTCACTTGGAAGCTATTCACAAAAGGAACGCTGCCCAAAAAACGTCAACTTCAATTGTAAAAATGAAGGCAAACACTAGTTTGGTTAAAAGAGCTGCAAAAATGGATCTGGAAGAGGCGGATGGAGCTTCTTACTGCACAAGAACGGTTTGAAACGGCTGAAAAGTGTGTGAAAGTACTCGATCTTGTAGAAATGAAGCTAAATGATAATTTCTTGGAATCGAGGAGGAAAAGATTTGTGGCCAGAACAACCAATATTATAGGCTAATTAACTCATGCTAGATCTGTATTTTGTAGAACTTACTAGGGTCACGCCTATGCACATGTTTTGTTACCATTACTTCAGAAACACCTACGGCATGAGACCGCTTTTGAACGGCGGGTATATCTTTAAGTAGTTGGGATTAACTCTCTTTTTGACCTGGTTGATAGCTCCTGATTATCGTTCACAGAAATTCGGACGTTTATCATTCTAAGCCGCCCAACTGGCTCATTTTGTTTCTATTAAGAATTTTGTCACATGTTGGGGGTTAATGGATTTGCGACATGAATAGTTATAATCTGTGAAGTTAATTTGTTTGGTTTAACAGGTTTTGCAGCCCGATTTAGTTGGCTATTTTTTGTTGTGTGTTTATGGTCCTATGATAAGCAAATCAAGGCACATAGTTTCTGCCTCGAACCAGAGAAGAGGACACAGATTTTATAAACAGATTGGATCAAATGAACACTAAAATTTGAAGGGATCAGATAGATAACAGTGATAATAATTAGACTTACAAACTCGGTAACCACCCTATTTCTTAAAATTCAGCATAATTAATCTACATATACAGCAGCATCACAAAGTATACTTGAACAGCTGAACCAATGCGATATATTGTTAAATCAAACCGTGGACCATATAACTAAAAATGTTTTGGCAATTTAAGTATTTGAACTTCGGAGTCTAAACATTACCTGCTCAATCCTGGTGAATAAGCAGGTCACCAACAGGAACAAGTAAAACCAGCAAGTTACAGTAGCAGCTCAAAAGAAGACCTTAAAGATAAACTATTAAGCAAACACTCATTAATGTAGCAAAAGCGCCATAGATATCGAGTCATCACATCATTACTAATATTCAATGCATGAGTACATACTAAAAGATATCGAGTCATCACATCATTAACAAAAGGTTCAGTGCAACATGTTTCCGTTTATCAGGTTTCATTAGTTTTTGGAGCTGATTCCCACAAAACACAAACCAAATCTTTGGGGTTCACGGGATTAAGGTTTCTATGCCGATTTAAACCTTTTGGAGACTAGTATGCGTACTTCCTTCCATCCACACTGATGGATTCTCGTAACTTGGACACTCATTATCCTGCTTCTTGAACTACTGTTTGCATATTAACAACACATGGAAAGATAACGAATATGTCATACATGAGTACATTAAATTAGCTGATCTAAACAAAATATGTAAGTGTACCTGGTTCCTTAATGAAAGTGATTATTGGTCTTAGTCCCTCACGAGGTAATGCCGTCAACAATGAAGTCAAATCACTGAAGTGCTTTTTGGCATTGGAAGATGAAGACATCACAATATGAATGTTAGTTTGGCCTTGATCTTCTTGTATAAGTAACTTCTCATATGTAAACTGATATAACAATTATTTTAATACAAATAGTCACGTCTTTAGTTAATTAAAACCAAGAAAGAGAATTTAAATCATGGGTACTATAAAGTACATATAAAACTTACCTTGACAATATGGCTCCATTATTCTAAATCTAAAGTTAGTGATTGAGGTCTACAACACCAGAGTACGCTATCCACAACAGCTAAATAAGCTGATAAATCTCTTATGCAGTCTGGTTCTAGATCAATCGAGTTCAAAAGCGCAACTGAATCGTCCTCAATTCCTCGACATCAGAGGGAATCTAGAAAAAGACAATTTGTAAGTACAATCTTCCGTGAAGATTAATTTATATAATTGCTCAAGAGCAAGTACAAACATATAAATGACTGGAAAAAAATTAATCTGGGTAAATACAATACCGTCCAAATATACAACTTCAACTCTTTGAATCGAACATTCTTGTCCAAAAACCGCCTCAACTTTTTAAACCAAAGAGCGTCAACTAAACCCAAAGGATGGCATTCCATACGTGATTTTGATGAGACTGAATCCCTTTTCAAGGCAAAGGGAGAACCTGAATCGAATGTGTATTCAAATGAAAGCAAATTAGGGGTATCGAGATCAAGTTGTTCAAAATCAGAATCATCCGAATGTAGAACAAATGTTCTCAAGGAATGACTTGACAACTTCAGGCTCTTGCATATATCAGGAAGATCCAAAAACAGAGTTTCAAGGTAGGGGAAGTTGGATGAAAAGTCAGCTAACCCTTTCCTTGTTGGAGAGGGATCCCCATAATAGCACACAGTTGTTAGTTTTTTGCATGAAGCCACATTCAAACATGGGGCCCATCCACATAAAAACGTTAATTGAAGAAAGCATAGATTGGGAGCTTCAATATCTATTCTCTCAACTCTACCCCAACAGAAAAACTTAACTTGTTGAAGATTTTGAAGTCCATAAACACATAATCTTGATATATCACCCCTACAAATTTTAAGAGTGAGTTCCTCAAGAGGAGGGCAACTAGTGGTCAGATGCTTAATCATCTTCTCGTCTATACGGACATATTCAAGTTTCAAAATGGGGAAAGAAGCCGTAATCCCAAACCACTTTTTAGACAATACACTCATTCGAACACGCTCTTTAGGAGTGTCCAAAAAGGACATGATGTGATGATTGATAAATTCAGGAAGCTGCGACATTCGATCAACCTCCATCTCCCTCCTTAATTTGATTTCAGTAGCTAGGGGTTATATACTCAAGTTTCTATCTACCTATTCAAGTTTCTATCTACAAAAAAATCAATAAAATTAAATTGTAAGAAATACAAACATAAATCAATTTTAGGTATTCGATCAACGGCTATTCATTTTCACTAGAGGTGACAATTTGAGATCCATTAGTTAAAGATGAGTCTAGTTGGTTATGCTTAAATATTATAGAGGAGTCTAATTGTATTAGATAGATAGTACTACAACTATATAACAATTACTAAGGGTGCGTTTGGTTGCAATTAGGAGTCACTATTGGTATGGGTTTGATAGTATGCTCTAATTGGAATGTGTATGAGGAATTGAAATAAGCTGTTTGGTTTATAACTCGGGTTTGGTATCAATCCTAAAGGTGTTTGGTTTATAACTCGGCTTATGAGATTTCTTTCACTTCATCTACAACTCATTAGATGGAGATGCAAGCACAAGAAAATTCATTGTCATGATAATCAAAACATTAATACACTAGTAATACAATAACAATACCTTTAATACACTAGTAATACAATAACAATACCTTTAATACACAAGCAATACACAACAACAACAATACCAAATCCCGCCGAGGCGGGGTAAGGGGGAGGTAAAATGTAGACGGATCCTACCCCTACCTCAGGATAAACCCGAAAGTAAGGAGACTGCTTTGAGGATGACCTCCGGCAAGTGTGAGCGAGATACAAACTTAAACTTGAATTCTCAAGTTTGTATTACACACATGTAATACAAGCGTGAGAATTGGACGTTCCAACCTAATATTTTTACATAAGTGCCACAAAAGGTGATTTAACTGATCTATCCTCAAGAGCAAAAATACTTGTAGCATGATCACTTAAGAATGGACCTTCCCTCAATACAAAAGGTGTTTTCAGTTTACACATATGCCAAAATTCATCCAAATCAGTAGGGAACGTCCTTTAATTTTACGGAGGCAGCTCGTATAACATTTTACTTATGGTTATTAATTTTTTGATCTGTACAAGGTCCTATTAATAAAGGTCTAATTTTGCAATAAAAAGGGTAGAATAAATTATTATGATCTACAAAGGTTAGTGATCGTAATGTTTTAGGTTCTCTAAACCTGTAACTTTGAGCAAACTCATACTAAGATTTAAGAAAAAACTGCACTAGCAAACATATAGAGATTAGCGTGCAATAAATCCCACACTTATATCTTTCTAATGAATTTTAACACAAGGAAGCATATTTCTTAACCAACGTATGTGGAAACCTTTATTTGTGGGTTTCAATCCCAATCTCAAAACTCATATTTCTTAACCAAACATTCCAATTCCCATACCCCATTCTGAAACCCCATGAACCAAACGCACCCTAAAAAAAAAAAAAAAATCTTGCCAACCCGGGCAAAACCCATCTAGACCTGGACCAAACCCATCTAGACCCGGACCTTTCCAAAAGGTTCTAGACCTGGATCAGTCTAAACCCAAACTTATCTAGACCCGTGACCCAGCCCACCCAGCTATTTAGGCACCTCTAGTTTTTACTAGCTATTAGTAAAAAAATCAACTTATGGGAAAAATGAAGGGAAATGAAAATGAGAAAAAGTTTATGACTAACAAAACCTCAGCTACAAAATGTAATATAAAAATATACTTACATTTGGTTGTTTAGCTCAGCAACCATTTCTTGTTTTTGTTTGCTTAATGAAAATGGTTTATAGTAGTAGTAAATAACCATTTTAACCCTCGTACGAAACAAAAAAACCCAAAATCACAACCCAAAAAAGAAGTTTAAATGAAAAACAGATGAACAGGATGTTGTGTTATAGAAAAGTAGTATAAAATTGACAATTACCCCATGCAATTTTCTGAAAGGGAGCAGTAGTAGAAGAAGTCATGGTTCACCAAAATTAACGATTGAGACAAGCAATATGAAAAAGAGGCATCAATAATGTAGGGAGAAATGTATCAGTACAAAAGTGCTTATTATGGAAAGAGTTTTTCTAACAAAAAATTAAGATAAAGAGCTTCATAAGATGACATGTGTCACTTCTTAACAAACTCCAAGCCTAACTTCTAACAAACTCCAAACCTAACTCCTAACCACTAAAAATTAAGATAAATAGCTCAAATTATAAAATGACATGTGTCATTTCTCAACTAAAAATTCATCTTTATTTTTAAATTAAAATATCTTTTTATCTACTTATTTTTTTTATATTCTAATTTCACCATATTTTCTAAAATTTTATGCTCTTTAAT
The DNA here is from genome assembly GCA_910596185.1 of Chrysanthemum makinoi. Lineage (NCBI taxonomy): Eukaryota > Viridiplantae > Streptophyta > Magnoliopsida > Asterales > Asteraceae > Chrysanthemum > Chrysanthemum makinoi. The sequence goes on along the minus strand of OU343222.1, from coordinate 328,656,690 downwards.
TCAACATCTATTTTGATATATTTTTATGAGTTTTTAGTTTTTTTATTTTTAATGGGTTTATTTTATTTTAATTCAAATTTTTACAACTTTAACCTTTATTTCATTTATTTCAATCAATATAATCTTGATTCGTCAAAATCATATACTTTTGGGTAGTGTTTGAGCGTAAGAGATGCGAGGGTATTTCTATATGCGGGAATAATGATGTCGCGGGAAAGCTACGGAAAGTTCGGGTAACCCAAACAAAACACTTACAACTAACACATATACATTGAAGTGTTGTGAAACGAATTCACACTAAGCGGGTAAGCAAACACATATAACTATACTTATCGCACGGCCATCTTGCGCGGTGCACCAACGGCAGTTTTCATATAAGCATTTATGAGTTTTTGTTTGTGGGATTTTGGAGGGTTTTTGCGATTAGGACTCTCTTATTTAAAAAAAAAAGTGTAAGATTGGTGGGAACACTTTGATCTCGAGTGTTTTTTGACATCAGACATTGTTCACCCCATAAGAAATAGCTCCGGCAACTCTCTTGGTCTAGTGGGGCACCAACTGGAGTGAGCACGAGCCAAGACTCGAACCCCTGAGCTCTTATTCCACAAAGTCTCTCCAGTATGCCCATAGGTTTTGCAAAGGTGGTTACTGGCCTATATGAAGCAAATGTCATGGATGAGACTTGAACCTGGGTCAATTGACTCAAGCACAAGTGCTCCAACCATTAAACTAATCCTCTCTTATTGTTTTGGAGAAAAGTGTTGTCATATCGACACATTTTTCTATAACATGATATTTCACCATAATATCAAAACCTTTTTCCCTCTTATAACACCATTTTTGATATAGCGTGCCTTTAGACCCCGCATATTTATTTTCATCCTTTTTTCATTAATTTAAACACATTTAAATAAACCGACATGATAGTCAAATAATTATCAATACCATAAAATTTTATTAAGTCCAAGTCCAACCAATAGTCAGATAATTAGCAAAATTTAAGCCCAAACAACCTTATACCATTTAATTTCCATCAACCCAAATGCATTTTTAATCAACAACAAGCAGCCTAATAATCATAACAAACTTTTTGCAACCGAAATCTCTATAGGTAGAATTTTCGGATTTAACTAATTATAACAATTATTAAAAACAAGTAAACATCATCAAAGCATGCAGCGGAAGTAATAGGAATAATACTTGTAATTGAATTAACCGAATAAAAGAATATGCGTACCTTTTAGCAATTCAAGAAACACACAATATCGAGAATGAGGAACAAAAACCCAAACCCTAACTTAGGGTTTTAATACTAGTCGACCCAAAGAAATTCGACACCCACAAATCACCATAAACACAATTGTATTAGATCCCGTTCTTGTACATACGTGCTAATGATTTGATGTGAAAAGCTAGGTTCTTGAATCACAAATAAAACCAAACACTTGTATCTTGGAGTTGGAAAATCGAATCCCTTGGGGAAGGGGTGTCGATCGGCCAAGCAATAATAAGAGGAGAGGAGAGGAGAAGAAATTAGGTTTCTAAGTGATCCAAGGTTAAGAATTATGAATACAAGGGGTTTGTATTTATAGTTTCTCAAAACTTGGTGACCAAGAAAACTCTCCCCTTGGGCTTTAGGGAGCCACGACCGGCCAAGGACCCAAGGAGGGGTTCTAGTATTTTCTTGTCCACTAATTTCATCTCTAGTCCTCGTAGTTTACATTTAACGACCGTTAGGCTAACCTCGTTAAATGTTAACTATCGTTAAGTTTTATTTCGTGACAAATAATTAATAATAATAACGTTTATATATATTAATTATTTTAACATCAACTCTCATACGTAATGTGTGCAATCCCGAAGTCTCGAGTTCGAATCCGGTCATACGCATATTAAATTATATCCATAAACCTTTCAGCTCCCACTTGGATATTACTTAATATAGTATTGACATTGGTTTAGTCTAGCCTAACAGCGCCAATGCCCCGGATCGAATCGAGTATGGTATCTGAAAACCATTTAATGATTCATCATTATTACTTATCCTTTTGCTACTAATACTACATTAACTATGAATATGGATCAAGTCATTTCATTAGTTAATATTCTGTTTTCGTTATATCGATTGAACAAGATTACCAAATCATCCGAACGTATTCCAGATTGATCTTGGGTATGGCCATACAAACATCTTGTCAACCCTACGAGGGCCCAAAATAGTATTATGCTTTGAAACAAATTCAAATGAACAAATTCTCTTGACTACAAACATAACTCATGAACTTTGTAACACTTCTGAAAATATCCCTTATAACTACCATTCGGATAACGTTAGACTATCTTACACAAGTGCACTACATTCATACAGTTATCCGGTTATCTCAGTTGAGGATAAACATTTTATGATTTACTTAATGACAAACATCCATAAAGTATTATCATGTAAAGTTGGGATCTGTCCTATATTCAATTCATTGAATATCATGTGAATCTGGTATGTCTCACGCATCAATATACTTTAAGTATATTCTACCAAAACTCATATTTGTCTTAATTCAATGACATTCCCACATCATTGATCGACAACGGACTATTTAGAATAACATAAGTCATTCACGGATTAAACATGCAAATATAGGACATAATATTAAGAAAATGAAAAATAAACATAAACAACTATTTTATTTCATTAAAAAAATATTTGTTCACAACATCCTTTATCCAAATACTAATGGGTGCATGAAACTACTAGCTAAAAAGTCCTATCCGTCAGCATGGTCAGTAAGTTTTTCCTTTGGCAAAGGCTTCGTAAAGGGATCGGCTAGATTATCATCTGTATGAACTTTGAGTAGATTGATTTCACTTATTTCGACTTGTTCTCGAACATAGTGATATCGTCGAGGAAAATGTCTAGCGCCCTTCATGACTCCAGGCTCATTGGCAAATGTTATCGCAGCAGAGTTGTCACAATACACATTTAAAGGTAATTCGATTGAGGGCATTACTCCGAGTCCCGAAATAAATTTTCTAATCCAAACAGCTTCCATCACAATACACATTTAAAGGTAATTCGATTGAGGCCATTTCCATCTTCTCGAGGTAACAAATACATACTTGTGGCTGTTGACTATTTGTCAAAATGGGTTGAAGCGAAAGCTTTACCTACAAATGATGCCCGAGTAGTTGTAAAAATTTTGAAATCTCTTTTGCCGGGTTTGGAACTCGAGGCGATAATCGGTGATCGTTGACACATTTTGCAATGACCAATTTGATCGTGTCATGCAAAAGTATGGTGTTACCCACCGTCTCTCTACTGCATACCACCCCCAAACAAGTGGGCAAGTGGAAGTTTCTAACCATGGTATTAAAAGAAGAGAGGCGAAAAATCGTGCATCTGGGTCGGATAAATGGATGGCACTCGGGCCTTTCGTGCAGACTTACAAAACACCCATCGGGTGTACTCCATACAAAGCTAGTGTGCGGAAAGGCATGTCATCTTCCGATTGAGTTAGAGCACAAGGCATATTGGGCCTTAAAACATGCAAACTTCGATATACCTGAGGCAGTGGTGATCACGAGAAAAGTTCAAATGAATGAATTAAATGAACTTCGTTGATTAAGCATCTGAAAACTCTTTGATCTATAAGCAAAAGACAAAGAAGATTCATGACTCTAAAATCAAGAACCGCGTTTTCAACGTTGGTGATCGAGTCCTTCTTTTCAATTCAAGATTGAATATTTTCTCGGGAAAGCTCAAGTCCCGTTGGTGCGGTCCATTTACTATCGCTAAGGTTTATCCTTATGGTACCATTGAGTTATCTCAACACGATGGTCCTAATTTTAAAGTGAATGGTCATCGAGTGAAGCATTATTTTGGAGAGACATTCCCCCGTGGTTGTCCCGGATCTACAAACTTTCCCATGAACCAATGAATGCGGGGATCGAGTCAAGCTAGTGACTCGGTAATCATAAACATTAGCACACACCATATGGGTTTTCACCCATATTTCTGTCTTCTTACCTCTTTCTACCACCCTAGTGTGGGGGTTGCCCCACCTTGTTGTATATAAATCTTTGTAAAAAAAAAAATGGCAGTAGTATTTCCTTTTCGTTCTCGATCTCTGCATAACCCGGGTACTGAATATTGAGGGCAATATTCATTTCTAAGTGTGGGGGGGAATTCTCACGAATTTTATCATGTATTATCCTTAATTCCCCGTTTTGGCCAAAATTTTTTTTGGAATAAGTGTTTTCTTATTCATTATGGTAATCGATCCGCCATGTCTAAAAACAAAAGGATTGGTTAATCCAGGGAAATGCTCTTGGTAAAGATTTCTCAAATGGTTTATGGCTTATGATTTTTGGTGGGTATTATTTCAACTCACCATATCCTAAAAAAGTGAAGAGTTGGCTAGCCATAAAGTTTATGGCTTGTGGTATAGGCAGTGGAAAATCCATAATTGGTATTCAGCTCACCAAAGATAATTACGATAATTTATCTAGAGTTGGCTAGTCGAGCAAGCGGCACGGTAAAGACAAATCAAATCCGTTTACAGCTTATGATTTGCTCAAAATCATTTGGTTATCATTGTACCAAGGTTCTTACTTGAACTGCAACAATTGGCTACTCGAGAGTGATGGCTTTTGGTAAAGAGTTTTAAAATCCATTAAAGATCTAAATCATTGCTAGGGACTAGCAATATCTTAGTGTGGGGATTGATGAGTGTCTAAATACTCATCATTTTTGTATAATCTAAACTGCAAAATCATTTGAAAACACTCAAAAATGCATCAAAATGATGAAAATATCACAAATCAGTGTTTTATGTGTTTTAAATGCAAAAGATCAAAATCAGATGAAAAATGTATCAAGTTTGCAAAATTGGCGGTTTTAGTCCCCCAAGTTTTAAAAGTTGTCAAATCTAGTCCCTGGAATTCCAAAATGTGGAATTTTATCATTCAAGGTCCCTGAAATATTCTAAGTTGTTAAAAATGGTCCTTGAATGATTCTTTGGTCAAATGGCAGAAAAGGTCCTTAAACTTTGAAAAATGTCAAAATTAGTCCTTGGACTTATAAAAATGGAATTTTATGCAAAAGGGTCCTTGTACTATCAAAGTTTGTCAAGTTTGGTCCTTGTGATAAGTTTGGAAAAGTGTCATGTTCAGTCCCTCAAGTTTGGAGAATTTGCAAAATTGGTCCTTGTGTTAACTTAACCAAACGGACATCTTTTAATATTAAAAGCCCAAATCCAATCCATGGCCCAATGCATTATCCAAGCCCATGAACTTGACCCTTGACCCCTTGAGCTCTTGACCCTTGGGCCAGGCCAATATCCATTTTGGCCCCTGCCAATACCAATTGAACCCCCTATATTACTAATCTGGGTCAAAGAAGTCAAAACAGGGAACCTTTGTTCATCTTCCCTCGAATTCGCACCAAACCCGAAACAGAGCGTTTCCTTGATTTACTCCATCTTCCCTCCCACCTTGTCCCTCCCTCCACTAACACCAAAAATCTTTAATTGACTCAAACCAACCCCATTAATATCAAAACACGCTCATGAAGAAATTGGCGCCAAAAATCCACGGATGGTTATGATGTTTGAGAGATCAATGGCTCAATTGAGTGGGAAAGATTCAGAGGTCAAGAAAGAGTCATAAAAGTCTATAAAGAGGAGAGATCGTTGTATAAAATATCTAGTGTAATTTTAGCTTTTAATAGTCGTTTTATCATTTAAGATTTTCGGTGTAATTTAAGCTTTCTTAGCTCTTTGTTTAAGTTATTTCAAGTATTTGTGAACTATTTTCAGTTTCAATATCAAGTTTTAAGTTGAAATTTCAGTTTATGCAAATTCATCTTCAAAAATCTCATGTGAATCAATTGTTGTTATAAGGTGTTTTCTTGGACTGAATAAGTCACATAAGCTCCTCAGAAAGCTTAGTCAAGCTTTTAGAAACATTAAAATCGGTGTAGTAGCAAAAATCAAAATCACCAAAAATACAAATTAAATAGTTGAAAATAAAAAATCCATAGAAGTGATGTACACAGCTGGAGCAGGGTAGATTTTGGATGGCCTTGGGTTAGAAGCTTAGTGGTAAGCTAATAGGGGTTTTCATTGGTCCTTGTTCTCGGTTTGAGCTTGGAAGCTTTTGTAAGCCTTTTTGTTCATTTTTGCATTTCACTTTTGTAGTTGTTCATTAGCTTGAATTTATGTTTCTTAGTGATCATTAGTTATAGTTAAGTGAAATTAATCATTAATATCAGTTGGTTGTTCTTTTAGATTTGTAGTTTATAAAAATCTCACTTTGGCAGTTTAATAGCATAAGTTTAATCTCTTTGTTGTATGTTGTTATTGTTGTTGTTTAATGTTCGTTTAGTCTCATTACATGATATTACAAAGTTTGAAATCAGTTTCATGGTTTAAATTTGTGATTTGCTTTGAAAAATCATCAAAACAGTCATATAAAGGGTGTTTGGATTTGCTTGTTTAAACTGTAACAAGACTTGTTTGTGTTGATTGTTTATTGTGGTTCTGTGTCTCATTGGTCAATAATATCTCAAACAAAGCAAGAAAACCAGTGGTCATTTGGTGAAAATCAAAAATTCCTTTTGATCAAAACTTGTGTGTCCACTGTTGGATTTTTATGATCTATGATCATGATTTGGTGTTTATAAGTTGTTAAACTTGCTCAAGACAGTCTTATTTCACCTTAACATAACATAATCGATCACTTTCGGGATCAAATCAAAGTTCATAAAAGTCAACTCATCTAGTTTTTATAAAAGTCAAAATTTTCACTTGGGTTGTTTTGAATTAAAAGATAATTTTATTGTGTGTTCAATAGTAATATTTAGCTTAAAAGCTCTTGGGAAACTATAGTTCAGTTGCTAATCTAAATTAGAAAATTACTAGTTCTCTTTGAATCAGCTTTTTAATAGCTTTTTAACTAGCTTATTTTGAGTACCTGTTTGAAAATGGTGCCACTTGCAGGTTGGGTGGTCCAACTTGATAAGCTCACATAGAGCTTATTAGTTGCTCAAATCTTGTGATTTTTAGTTCTTTGGGTAGAGACCTAGTCATCTTGAGAACCCAAGCTTAAGTTTTTATTTTCTAGCTTGTTAGCTAGGGCTGCTAGTGTCTTTTGTTTCTGTCCAATATTAGGTTGATCTTGAGTCACTTAAGAGTGAGCATTGATCTGGTCCCATCTTCATGAGCTTGCCATAAGCTCTCTAGTTAACTATAGCTTGTGATCTTTAGTTTTTTGGAAAGCCAACCAGCTCATCTTGACACCTCAAGGCTTGTTTTGAGCTTTTGAGCTTATTTGCTTAGCTTAATTTGTCTTTAAACATGGTGCAGGAGCTGTTTGGTTAGTAGTTCATCTTAAGTGCTTATTTGCTTATTCCAGCTTTTCAGTGTGCCTATTTGTGTTTTCTAGCTTAGTATTAGTAGCTTATAGCTTGTTTTAGCTTATTCCACTTTTGTTTTCAATCTGTAAGCTTGTTTGAGCTTATTTCATCTTAATAAGCTCATTATCAAAACTATTGGCTTATAAGCTTCTCAATCAGCTTATTTGTAGTTTGTAAAATTTTTGTTTTTACAAAAGTTTCATATTTTAAGTAGTTAAGTAGTTTTCAAAAAGAAAATCCAGAAAAACTTCATTTTTAAAACAGTGATAGTGTTTATTTAATAGGTTTTAGCTTTTTGATTTTTCTTTTCATCTTATTAATAAGCAAATCTTGTTTTTATATTTTTCTTAGTTTTCTGTCACCTTAAGTTATTTTTAGAAAAAGTTTCATATTTTTCTCTATCTTTTTAGTATTTATTAGAATTTTAAATAGTTAAAAGTATTAAATAATTAGTAATAAATAATTAAAAAGCAAAAAAAAATATCTTTTCAGTTTTAAAATTAGTTTTATCATATTTTAGATTTTTCCAAGTTGAAATTTTATTTTTCCAGGTTTATTTTATATTTTCTAGAATTTAAGTGTATTTTAAATAGTAATTAATTAGTAATAATTAGATAAAAAGTGTAAAAAAATATATTTTTAGTTTTAAAATTAGTTTTATAATATTTTAGATTTTTCTCAATTATAATTTTATTTTTCTAGCCTTATTTTGTATTTTCTTCTATTTTAGGTCATATTTAAATAGTTAAAATAGTTTTTAATTAATAATAATTAATTAAATAGTGTTAAAAATAATTTTTTTAATAATTTTCTTTTATTTTTAGGATTCCAAAAATGTCATTTTCATATTTTTAGGTTTTTTATTTTTTTAGATCTCACTTTTATTTTTATGCGTATCGTAGTTTTAAACGTCGTTTTACGTTTCTTTTATCGATTGTTGTGTTTTCCAATTCATTTCCAAATCTCATTCCAATCAATGTAGTGTAATATTCAATCCAAAACCTTCTTGATCACTATCCTTAGTGATCATTCTATCATCGATCAAGTGTTTACACACCATTGAGTCTCCGGTGGGACTTAACGACGGAATTCATTATATTCTCCGGACTTCATTGTATTTGTGTTTTAGCGGTTTTAGCTTCTTACGGTTAGCCATTCACAAGTGGCTAGCTTGTGAGGTAGCTTATTTGTTTGCTTACAGATCAAATTTTAGTGCCCATGCGTAGGGCGTTTTCTATCTTGTGTTTCTTTTAAGGTGATTCTTAAAGAGATACGATTTGGTCAAACGAGACGATACCAAAAATATTGTCCAAAAGTTTTTTTTTAAACCCCTTTTGCACAAATCATTACCTACGTCTTTTCAGTGGTACTTAATATATACATAAAAATCAACCACCGCAAATCAAGGAAGTACACCTACTAACTGGGGGTGTGACCATAATAAGTTCCCGAACATCAAATTTAAAACTTGCCTTTGTGTCCTTGTGATTTGGTGTACCTTTTTCAAAGAAGCCATTTCATTTGTGATTATTGGTTAAGTTCACTTGTCGTTTTGCCTCGCATTTGTTTTGAAAATTGATTTTTATACTTAGTGCATGCGCACTCGTTCTTCCAGCTCTACAAGTCCACTTTCGAACTTGGAAACATTCCTCGTAGGCGAGGGGCGTTCGCTCCTTCAGCCGTGGTGAGGCGTCTACCACCACCACCACCTGTCGTAATGGCAGAAGACAAACCCATGAACGAGCTTCTCCAAGCACCCATCGAGGGTTACGAAGATGCTATTGTTGTCCCAGCCATTGTGGCTGATACCTTTGAGCTCAAAACCGGGTTGCTTAATCTAGTAACCCAAAGCCAATTCTATGGTTTTGAGCGGGATGATCCTCATGCACACATTCGATGGTTTAACAAGATTGCATCTACCATCAAGTACAAGAATGTCCCACATGAAGCTATCAAGCTTCTTATGTTCCCATTTTCTCTAGAGGGACAAGCCCGGAATTGGCTTGAGAAACAACCCCCTCGTTCTATTGAGACATGGGAGGATCTAGTCACCAAGTTCGTTAACGAGTTCTATCCTCCATCTCGAACCACAAGTCTTAAGAATGAGATAATGAAATTTTCTCAGAGATTTGATGAATCATTCGGGGAGGCATGGGATCGTTACAAAGAGTTGCGCCGCAAGTGTCCGCATCATGGTTTTACCGAGTTAATGCAAATGGATACTTTCTATAATGGTCTCAACCAGACTAATCAAGACTTTTTGAATGCCTCCGCGGGGTAATTTCTGAGCAAGACTACCAAAGAAGCCTTGCAAATCATTGAGAACAAATCTCGGGTCCGCCCTTTCGAGCAAAGACATATCGGTCTAATCTTTGGACCTTCTTCATCTCCCGTGAGTACATCTAGCACCGATGCTAAGATTGACAAACTCACGAGATATTGTTCAGCTTTGGTTCTTGCTAACCAAAAGTGACCTTCACAGACACCAACACATGGTGAAGTGAAGAAAGTCGAGATTTGTGTTACTTGTGGTGGTCCTCATGCATACTACAAGCTATCGCCACCGATGGTAGTCCATTTGAAGCCAATGCTCTAGCCGGTAGTTCACATCAGGGAGGTAATCAATACCGTCCTCAAAATGAACCACACTACCGTGCTAACACTAATCGAGCCACCACCGGTTTTAACGAATCATAACATGCAAAACCGGAATCAGAACCAACCTAGAATGAACCAAGGTTATCAAAACCAAGGTAATTTCTATCCTGCACCAAGTCAAGGTTTCCAACATCAAGGAAACCTTAATCAAAACAATTTCAATCGAGGGAATCAATTTCATAGGAATATGAATCCTAATCAAGGAAATTTTCAAAACCAAGGCCCTAATCCTAATATTAGAGGCCAGAATTTTCCTAATCCACCTCCCGCCATTGTTCCAACTGGACCATCATCTGATGAGTTGTTGAAGCAATTCATGAAATCCCAAGATGAAATGAACAGGTTGTTGGTCGGTCAGTTCTGATCTTAAGAAGTCTTTAAATGATCAACCCTCGGGCTCAGGAAAACTTCCGAGCAACACGATCGCTAACCCGATAGGCGATGCAAAGGCGTCACAACCGAGAAGTGGTGTTTCATATATTTGGACCTGCTGTTCCTACTACCTTTTCTTCTCTCCCAAAGGTAGTGGAAAGTGAACCTAAGACACACAATGGACCCCTCGACTCCAATGCCTCCTCCACTAGGAGAAATGAGTCAAGTTACCAAGGATACAACGGACAAGGTGCATTACTCAAGCCCACGAAGTACCTGCGTCCTACCTTCGGTAGTCCAACCTTAAGTTGTCCAGAAACCCAAATCCAATCCAGGAGTTGTTTTGAACCTCCTAGCTCTGTTGAAAACCAAATCCAAATCTTCTATTCCTTACCCATCACGTTTGAATGAGCAAAAGCTCCGCGAAAAAGCCAGTCATCAAATGGACCAATTTTTCCAAATTTTCCAAGAGTTACATTTTGACATAAGCTTTGCGGATGCTATCATCTGATGCCCAAGTTTGCATCAACTCTCAAACACATGTTAAGCAATAAGGAAAAGCTGTTTGAAATGGCAAAAACTCCTCTGAACGAGCGCTCCAGCAGTTATCCGAAGAAGCTTCGAAACTTGGAGATCTGGAAAATTTCTCTTACCTTGTGTATTTCCGGGAATGGTTGAATGCTTTGCCTTAGCAGATCTTGGTGCAAGCATCAATCTGATGCCTTATTCAATATGGAAGAAACTCTCTCTTCGGAACTTACTCCTACATGCATGACTCTCGAGCTTGCAGATCGTTCCATATCCGTCCTCTTGGCATTGCCGAGGACGTATTTGTGAAAGTAGGAAAGTTCCATTTCCCAGTGACCGTGGTTGTTGATTTTGATGCCGATCATCGGGTTCCTCTCATTGTTGGTCGAGGATTCACGAGCGGGCGTGCTCTCATAGATGTATTTGAGCAGGAAATCACATTACGTGTTGGTAATGAAGCTGTAACCTTTAACCTTGATCAAACTTCGAGGTACTCCGCAAACTATGATTCTGAATCGGTTAACCGAATAGATATCATTGATGTTGCTACTGAAGAGTACTCTCAAGAAGTTCTTGGTTATTCTCATAATTCCGTGAGTGGGGATCCCACCACATCTTCTCAACCTATCATAGCCAATTCTACTCCTTCTATCACTCCTTTTGAGGGAAGAGACTTCATCTCGGAAGAGATTGAAGCATACTTGGCTAGTGATTACGTTCCATGGGAAATTGATCACGCTCAATTGACATTGAGGGGACATACTTCTCATTGAGAAGTTGCTTAATGATGATCCATCATCAACCCCTCGCACTAGTGATTCAATTTGGATGAGATTAATCTGGAGGAGATATTCTTTTGAGAATTGTTAAATCATGATACTTCTCCTCCTCTCCTCGTCGAGCTTCATAACAAGGAAGTCGGTTGAAGAATTTCGAGGTTGAGCTTAAGGACTTACCTCCTCATCTCGAGTATGCATTTCTTGAGGGCGATGATAAATCACCCGTCATCATTGCTAAGGACTTGAGTGAGGAAGAAAAGACCGCTCTCATAAAGGTTTTGAAGTCACACAAGCGAGCCATCGCTTGGAAAATTTCCGACATCAAGGGGTTGACCGAGATTTTGTACCCACAAAATTCTCATGGAGATGACTCCAAACCGGCGGTTCAACAACAAAGAAGGGTGAATCCAAAATCCATGATGTTATCAAAGCGGAAGTCATTAAACTTCGATGCGGATTGATTTACCCTATTTCGGATAGTCCTTGGGTGAGCCCGTTCATTGTGTGCCGAAAGGTGGCATTACCGTTGTTGAAAATGAAGAAAACGAGTTGATTCCTACTCGATTGGTTACGGGATGGCGTGTTTGCATTGACTATCAAAAGTTAAATGAAGCTACCCGTAAAGACCACTTTCCTTTACCTTTCATGGATCAAATGCTTGAGAGATTAGCGGAAACGAATACTATTGTTTTCTCGATGGTTTCTCAGGTTACTTCCAGATACCCATTGATCCCCAAGATCAAGAAAAGACCACATTCACGTGTCCTTATGGAACATTTGCCTACAAACGCATGCCTTTTGGCTTATGCAATGCTCCTGGTACGTTCCAAAGGTGTATGATGGCCATTTTCCATGATATGATCGAAAAGACTATGGAAGTCTTTATGGATGATTTTTCGGTCTTTGGGAATTCTTTCCAAACATGTCTCTCCCATTTGGACAAGATGCTTGAACGTTGTGAAAACACGAACCTTTGTCTAAATTGGGAGAAATGTCACTTTATGGTCAAAGAAGGCATTGTCCTTGGCCATAAGATCTCTAAGAAAGGGATTGAGGTGGACAAAGCCAAAGTTGATGTTATTTCAAAGCTACCTCATCCCACTCTTGTCAAAGGGTTAGAAGTTTCCTTGGTCATGCCGGTTTCTATCGTCGATTCATTCAAGATTTCTCGAAAATATCGGCCTATGACCCTTCTTCTTGAAAAAGATGCTCCTTTTATCTTCTCTAGTGAGTGCATTGAAGCGTTCCAAACTCTTAAAAGGAGGCTCACGGAAGCACCAATTCTAGTTGCCCCCGATTGGGATTTACCATTTGAGCTTATGTGTGGCAAGTGATTTCGCTATAGGTGCGTCTTGGGGCGAGCATCAAAACATTTCAGCCTATACATTATGCTAGCAAAACTTTGAACGAAGCTCAAACATTACACCACGACGGAAAGAATTACTAGCCGTGGTGTATGCTTTGAAGTTTCGCCATACTTGATCTTGTCCAAAAGCATAGTGTATACGGATCACTCGGCCCTCAAATATCTATTTGCTAAGCAAGATGCAAAGCCGAGATTGCTCCGATGGGTTCTCCTCCTACAAGAATTTGATATCACCATTCGTGATAAAAAGGGAGCGGAGAACCTAGCGGTGATCATCCCTTGAAAATCCTCATCAAGGTGTTCTCGATAAAAAGGAGATAAACGAAACGTTTCCTCTCGAGACACTTAATGTGGTATCTCATCGTGGAGATTCTAGTACCCCATGGTTTGCCGACTTCGCAAATTACCATGCGGGTAACTTCATTGTGAAAGGGATGTCAACCCAGCAGAAGAACAAATTCTTCAAGGATATTAGACATTATTTCTGGGACGACCCCTTCTTATTCAAAATCTGTGCGGATCAAGTCATCCGACGGTGTGTTTATGGACAAGAAGCTCTTGACAGTCTCAAAGCTTGCCATCTGGACCCACGGGGGCCATCATAGTCCAAATTACACCGCCAAAAAGGTGTTTGATTCCGGGTTTTATTGGCCCACTATCTATAAGGATGCCCACGATTTTGTCAAAGCTTGTGACGCTTGTCAATGTCACGGAAATATATCTCAAAGAAATGAAATGCCACAAAATGCCATTCAAGTTTGTGAGATCTTTGACATCTGGGGTATTGACTTTATGGGGCCATTTCCATCTTCTCGAGGTAACAAATACATACTTGTGGCTGTTGACTATTTGTCAAAATGGGTTGAAGCGAAAGCTTTACCTACAAATGATGCCCGAGTAGTTGTGAAATTTTTGAAATCTCTTTTTGCCAGGTTTGGAACTCCGAGAGCGATAATCAGTGATCGTGGTACACATTTTTGCAATGACCAATTTGATCGTGTCATGCAAAAGTATGGTGTTACCCACCGTCTCTCTACTGCATACCACCCCCAAACAAGTGGGCAGGTGGAAGTTTCCAACCGTAGTATTAAAAGAATTCGGAAGGGACGATGGCGAAAATCGTGCATCCGGTCGGATAAAGCGGATGACGCACTCTGGGCCTTCCGTACAGCTTATAAAACACCCATCGGGTGTACTCCATACAAGCTAGTGTGCGGAAGGCATGTCATCTTCGATTGAGTTAGAGCACAAGGCATCTTGGGCCTTAAAGCATGCAAACGATATCTGAGCGGTGGTGATCACAGAAAAGTTCAAATGAATGAATTAAATGAACTTCGTGATCAAGCATACGAAAACTCTTTGATCTATAAGCAAAAGACAAAGAAGATTCATGACTCTAAAATCAAGAACCGCGTTTTCAACGTTGGTGATCGAGTCCTTCTTTTCAATTCAAGATTGAAGATTTTCTCAGGAAAGCTCAAGTCCGTTGGTCCGGTCCATTTACTATCGCTAAGGTTTATCCTTATGGTACCATTGAGTTATCTCAACCTGATGGTCCTAATTTTAAAGTGAATGGTCATCGAGTGAAGCATTATTTTGGAGAGGACATTCCCCCTGTGGTTGTCCCGGATCTACAAACTTTCCCCATGAACCAATGAATGCGGGGATCGAGTCAAGCTAGTGACTCGGTAATCAAAAACATTAGCACACACTATATGGGTTTTCACCCATATTTCTGTCTTCTTACCTCTTTCTACCACCCTAGTGTGGGGGTTGCCCCACTTGTTGTTGTATATAAAATCTTTAAAAAAAATGGCGTAGTATTTCCCTTTTACGTTCTTTCGGCATAACCGTAGGTACTTTGAATATTGAGGGCAATATTCATTTCTAAGTGTGGGGGGGAATTCTCACGAATTTTATCATGTATTATCCGCCCAATTCTCCCGTTTTTGGCCAAAATTTTTTTGGAATAAGTGTTTTTCACTTATTCATCATATGGTAATCAGTCCGCCATGTCTAAAAAACAAAGGATTGGCTAATCCAGAGCAAGCGACTCTTGGTAAAGATTTCTCCAATCCGTTTATGGCTTGCAATTTGCCCAAAATTGTATGGTATTCAACTCACCATATCCTAAAAGTGAAGAGTTGGCTAGCCCGCAAGTTTATGGCTTGTGGTAAAAGGCGTGGAAAAACCATAATTGGTAATCAGCTCACCAAAGATAATTCTGATAATTTATCTAAGAGTTGGCTAGTCCAGAGCAAACGGCTCCTGGTAAAGACAAATCAAATCCGTTTGACTTATGATTTGCTCAAAATCATTTGGTTATCATTGTACCAAGGTTCTTACTTGAATTGAAACAATTGGCTACTCCGGAAGTGATGGCTTTTGGTAAAGAGTTTTTAAAATCCATTAAAGTTCTAAATCATTGCTAGGGACTAGCAATATCTTAGTGTGGGGGATTGATGAGTGTCTAAATACTCATCATTTTTGTATAATCTAAACTGCAAAATCATTTGAAAACACTCAAAAATGCATCAAAATGATGAAAATATCACAAATCAGTGTTTTATGTGTTTTAAATGCAAAAAGATCAAAATCAGATGAAAAATGTATCAAGTTTGCAAAATTGGCAGTTTTAGTCCCCAAGTTTCAAAAGTTGTCAAATCTAGTCCACGGAATCCAAAATGTGGAATTTTATCATTCAAGGTCCCTGAAATATTCTAAGTTGTTAAAAATGGTCCTTGAATGATTCTTTGGTCAAATGGCAAAAAAGGTCCTTAAACTTTGAAAAATGTCAAAATTAGTCCTTGGACTTATAAAAATGGAATTTTATGCAAAAAAGGGTCCTTGTACTATCAAAGTTTGTCAAGTTTGGTCCTTGTGATAAGTTTGGAAAAGTGTCATGTTCAGTCCTTCAAGTTTGGAGAATTTGCAAAATTGGTCCTTGTGTTAACTTAACCAAACGGACATCTTTTAATATTAAAAGCCCAAATCCAATCCATGGCCCAATGCATTATCCAAGCCCATGACCTTGACCCTTGAACCCTTGAGCCAGGCCAATATCCATTTTGGCCTACCAATACCAATTGTGAACCCCTATATTACTAATACCGGTCAAAGAAGTCAAAAGCAGACCTGTTCATCTTCCCTACTTGAGAAATTCGCCAAACCAGAAACCAGCATTTCCTTGATTTACTCCATCTTTCCCCCCCTTACCTTGTCCCCTCCACCTCCACTAACACCAAAAATCTTTAATTGACTCAAACCAACCCCATTAATATCAAAACACCTTGAAGAAATTGGCGCCAAAATCCACTTGGATGGTTATGATGTTTAGAGAGATCAATGGCTCAGATTGAGTGGGAAGATTCAGAGGTCAGAAGAGTCATAAAGTCTATAAAGAGGAGCTGAGATGCGTTGTATAAAAATATCTAGTGTAATTTTAGCTTTTAATAGTCGTTTTTATCATTTTAAGATTTTCAGTGTAATTTAAGCTTTCTTAGCTCTTTGTTTAAGTTATTTCAAGAATTTGTGAACTATTTTCAGTTTCAATCTCAAGTTTTAAGTTGAAATTTCAGTTTATGCAAATTCATCTTCAAAAATCTCATGTGAATCAATTGTTGTTATAAGGTGTTTTCTTGGACTGAATAAGTCACATAAGCTCCTCAGAAAGCTTAGTCAAGCTTTTAGAAACATTAAAATCAGTTTAGTTGCAAAAATCAAAAATCACCAAAATACAAATTAAATAGTTGAAAAATCAAAAACCCATAGAAGTGATGTACACATTTGGAGCGGGGTAGATTTTGGATGGCCTTGGGTTAGAAGCTTAGTGGTAAGCTAATAGGGGTGTTAATTGGTCCTTGTTCTCAGTTTTGAGCTTGGAAGCTTTTGTAAGCCTTTTTGTTCATTTTTGCATTTCACTTTTGTAGTTGTTCATTAGCTTGAATTTATGTTTCTTAGTGATCATTAGTTATAGTTAAGTGAAATTAATCATTAATATCAGTTGGTTGTTCTTTTAGATTTGTAGTTTATAAAAATCTCACTTTGACAGTTTTAATAGCATAAGTTTAATCTCTTTGTTGTATGTTGTTATTGTTGTTGTTTAATGTTCGTTTAGTCTCATTACATGATATTACAAAGTTTGAAATCAGTTTCATGGTTTAAATTTGTGATTTGCTTTGAAAAATCATCAAAACAGTCATATAAAGGGTGTTTGGATTTGCTTGTTTAAACTGTAACAAGACTTGTTTGTGTTGATTGTTTATTGTGGTTCTGTGTCTCATTGGTCAATAATATCTCAAACAAAGCAAGAAAACCAGTGGTCATTTGGTGAAAAATCAAAAATTCCTTTTGATCAAAACTTGTGTGTCCTTTGTTGGATTTTTATGATCTATGATCATGATTTGGTGTTTATAAGTTGTTAAACTTGCTCAAATCAGTCTTAGTTTACCTTAACATAACATAATCAGTGCTGGGATCAAATCAAAGTTCATAAAAGTCAACTCATCTAGTTTTTATAAAAGTCAAAATTTTCACTTGGGTTGTTTTTGAATTAAAAAGATAATTTTATTGTGTGTTCAATAGTAATATTTAGCTTAAAAGCTCTTGGGAAACTATAGTTCAGTTGCTAATCTAAATTAGAAAATTACTAGTTCTCTTTGAATCAGCTTTTTAATAGCTTTTTAACTAGCTTATTTTGAGTACTTGTTTGAAAATGGTGCCCTGTTACTACTGAGTTGGGTGGTCCAACTTGATAAGCTCACATAGAGCTTATTAGTTGCTCAAATCTTGTGATTTTTAGTTCTTTGGGTAGCTGACCTAGTCATCTTGAGAACCCAAGCTTAAGTTTTTATTTTCTAGCTTGTTAGATAGGGCTGCTAGTGTCTTTTGTTTCTGTCAATATTCATTGATACTGAGTCAGCTTAAGCTGAGCATTGATCTGGTCCCATCTTCATGAGCTTGCCATAAGCTCTCTAGTTAACTATAGCCTGTGATCTTTAGTTTTTTGGAAAGACAACCAGCTCATCTTGACACCTCAAGGCTTGTTTTGAGCTTTTGAGCTTATTTGCTTAGCTTAATTTGTCTTTAAACATGGCTGCAGGCCTGTTTGGTTGAGTAGTTCAGTCTTAAGTGCTTATTTGCTTATTCCAGCTTTTCAGTGTGCCTATTTGTGTTTTCTAGCTTAGTATTAGTAGCTTATAGCTTGTTTTAGCTTATTCCACTTTTGTTTTCAATCCGTAAGCTTGTTTGAGCTTATTTCATCATAATAAGCTCATTATCAAAACTATTGGCTTATAAGCTTCTCAATCAGCTTATTTGTAGTTTTAAAATTTTTTTTTACAAAAGTTTCATATTTTAAGTAGTTAAGTAGTTTTCAAAAGAAAATCGAGAAAAACTTCATTTTAAAACAGTGATAGTGTTTATTTAATAGGTTTTAGCTTTTTGATTTTTCTTTTCATCTTATTAATAAGCAAATCTTGGTTTTATATTTTTCTTAGTTTTCTGTCACCTTAAGTTATTTTTAGAAAAAGTTTCATATTTTCTCTATCTTTTTAGTATTTATTAGAATTTTAAATAGTTAAAAGTATTAAATAATTAGTAATAAATAATTAAAAAGCATAAAAAATATCTTTTCAGTTTTAAAATTAGTTTTATCATATTTTAGATTTTCCCAAGTTGAAATTTTATTTTTCCAGGTTTATTTTATATTTTCTAGAATTTAAGTGTATTTTAAATAGTAATTAATTAGTAATAATTAGATAAAAAGTGTAAAAAATATATTTTTAGTTTTAAAATTAGTTTTATAATATTTTATATTTTTCTCAATTATAATTTTATTTTTCTAGCCTTATTTTGTATTTTCTTATATTTTAGGTCATTTTTAAATAGTTAAAATAGTTTTTAATTAATAATAATTAATTAAATAGTTGTAAAAATAATTTTTTTTTAATAATTTTCTTTTATTTTTAGGATTCCAAAAATGTCATTTTCATATTTTTAGGTCTTTTATTTTTTAGACCTCACTTTTTATTTTACGCATTATCGTAGTTTTAAGCGTCGTTTTACGTTTCTTTTATCCGATTGTTGTGTTTTCCAATTCTGTTTCCAATCTCATTCCAATCAATCAGTAGTGTAATATTCAATCCAAAACCTTTACTGATCACTATCCTTAGTGATCATTCTATCATATGATCAAGTGTTTACACCATTGAGTCTCCGTGGGACTTAACGACCGGGAATTCATTATATTCTCCGGACTTCATTGTATTTGTGTTTTAAGCGGTTTTAGCTTCTTACGGTTAGCCATTCACAAGTGGCTAGCTTGTGTGAGGTAGCTTGACTGTTTAGCACAGATCAGACGTGATAGATGAACAGAAGATACCCAACAATGTACAACAGATTAACGTGTTTGAGTCGGATAATGCTAATGTGGAATCTTTGTGCTCAAATTCACAAGAGAGAGAGAGGTGCACCAGCCACAACCTGTGCAAGCTAATGCAAAGGAAAGATACATGGAAGCTTCTGTTGTACCTAGTTGTGCATCTTCTGATGATTATGTGTTGCATGAGTACACTGCATATATCCCTGATGACTCATTGACTACTAGACTTAAGATATATCAGGATCTAGTGGCCATCTATGAACAACGTGCTAAATTTGAGATAATTGTATCTGAACAGGAAATGGATAGTCAAATGCATACACTGATCACTAAATGTAATTTAAGGGAAAGCGTTGAAACAAGAGTTAAATTCCTTACAAGAGAAACTTAAACAAAGCTGTTAAGCAAAAACAGAAATACAAGAAAATGTAAAGACACTTAAACAGGAATTCAAAGAAAAAGAAACTAAACTCCTAAATAATTTTTACAACCTTAAAACTTTAAAGAATAAACTTGAAAACAAGTTGTACGTACAAGGCCACACCATACAGACTGCTCACATGATTACAAATCACATAATATTAAGTGATAAACACAGTAAAAAACTTGTAGAAGACCCAAATCCTGTGTGTATCTTAAGAAAGCTAAAAAGGCCCAAGAAGTGATTTATGATGGTAGTGAGATTCTTAAGCCTAAACAAAAGCCAACGTGTATAGAAGTAAGAGTTAGAAGAAGCATCTAGAGACAAAATGGATAAGAAAATGAATGACCCTGAAAGTGTGAAGAAAGGATTCAACTTCAAAACTCCCAATTATTCTAAGGAGAACTTTTTAGCTACTTTCAAACCTCAGACACAGTTGACCCTTGAACAAGTATTTTAGAAGTTAAACATGGAAAAGAAAAAGGCCAAAGAACTTGTAATAAAAAATCCAGCCCTAATGAGATTACTAGATGCAACGGTGTACCCACCTAATACACCTATGCACTTAGTTCCCAGAAATCTTACTACATAATGTAAAATGTTAATTAGCATTTATATAATCTATCAACTATTTGCTGATTTCGATAAAAACATGTAAGAAGATAATTACACCATCAACTATTACTGAAGGGGAATGGGGGTTTGAGGAAACGAAAATGAGTTATCTAACTGAGGTTATTCCATTCTTTAAACAAGTGAAAGAACATTTTAAGGGTATTCAAAAGGCCCTAGATACTGAAGTTAAAGAAATGAAAAAGATGTTTAATGAAATGGAAAACGAGGCAAGAAATAATGCAAATGAGTTTAAAAACTATGAGATTGAGAGAAAGAATATTCACATCATCAATGAGAATTTGATTGCTAAATGTACTGCCCAAGATGTGTATTATACTGCCACTGATTCTGCTTTAACTGCTTCTTAATTTCATGATTTGTCACTTGCATTTAGAGTTACCCAGGTTCGTGTCAATGAGCTTGAAGCCGAGAACTTAAAATTGCTAGAGAAAATCCAAAACGATGATCATGATAACATGGTCAGGAATTTATCTAAAGTAGAGGTTGATAATGTTAATTTACAATTAAATGTCAACATCTAGAGGAAAGAATGAAAACTTTAAATGCCAAGACATCTTTGGATGCTCCTGAATTTGATGCATATTTTGAAATAAGCAATCGAGATGAACAGTTCAAGCTCATTGTGAAGGTAAATAGGAGTGAAGTGGTAGGCTCCATATACCATCACCTTTAGATTCTCATAATTTTCAATATCAAAACATCATCAATAAATTGCAACAAGATAACGAATACTTTCAAGCTGAAAATTCCAAGGTTAAATCGCAATACAAAGAGTTATATGATTCAATTAAGGTCACTCATGACAAACACAGTGAAAAGATAACTTCTTTGCTTAACAAGGTTGAGAATCTAAATAGTCAGGTGAAAGGGAAAATGCAAATTCCATGTAAATATGTTGTTCCAAAGGTTTATGCTTGTAATAATTATGCCATTGAAGTGATGTATATTTCACCTCCTCTTAGGAATAATAAGATTGCATATCAAGCATATCTCACTTACCTTAAGGATAACCTAGATAGTCTTTGTGAGATCATAGAAGATGATAAAATAGAGAAACCACTTGATAGTGTTGTTGCCTATGCTTGTATGTATGCTAAACGATCTCAGGAACTTTTAGAATATGTCATTGCCACATGTCCTAAAACTGGTACCAAGCGAGATAGAGTTGTTGCACCCTCTTCAATGCCTAAGATTAAGCATGTTACCTTTGATGTGCCCCTGAAAACCTCAGAACCCAGCACTTCTAGGTCAGAAATGCAAAAGGCTGTGAAACAAACTAATATTCCCGTCGTTACTTCTACAAGAGTAAGCAGTAACACTAAAGCTAGCGGGTCAAAGCCTAGAGGCAATACAAAGCAAGATAGGACCTCGCAAGCTAAGAGTGATCAAGTGAAGGAAGCAGAAGACCACCGTAGAAATAATAAGTTTAAGTTGAACAATTTAAATCGTGTTGATTCTAGTATTAGCTATAAGCGTACTGTAATTAATTTGATTTCTACTGCTGTCTGCAAAACATGTAATGAATGTTTAATTTCTGGTAATCATGATGAATGTGTTGTGTCATATTTGAGGTCTTCTGATAAAGTTTGGAGAGCAAAATAGATTAAGCAATCATGGAAACCTACTGGGAAAAAGTTCACTAACGTGGGTTATCAGTGGAAACCCACAGGTTGTAAAATCAAAATTGGTGAATGATAACATCAAATAGTCCTGACTTTTTAGTTTGAATTTCCCCCGATTATGCTCATATTTTATGTCATTTATATGGATTTACGCTTGTATTCCTTTATATTTCACTTTCAGGTAAATTATGAGCATTGAAGCTTAAAGACGCGGATTTGGAGATTTTCCTAACGGTTTATGATAGTATGCTACTCATGAAGAAGCTACGGCGTAACTTATTCTCTCACATTACGCCGTAGCTAGTGTTTTATCTCGGATTGCCTACTCAACAGCAATTACGGCGTAACTCCCAACTAAGGTTACGCCTTAATCATCTAGGTCATGAAATATTCGGCGCCTCCATCAACTACGCTGTAACTCCTCACAAGCATTACGCCTTATTGTACTTAACGAGAGTTCTGTTTTGAAGTTGGTTAAGTTACTGCGTAACCCACATCCACTATACAGTGGAGCTTCTAACTACGGTGCAACCTTTCCCTAGTGTTACGACGTAGTCTATTTAACGAGAGTTACATTGGGAGGATAATTAAGTTACGGCGTAACTCTCAACTCAAGTTACGCCATAACTATGATCGTGCCTATAAATGCAAGCCCTAAATTCTGCATTTCACATCATTCATTCACAAGTCAAAGGCGCAACAACGTGAAGAGGGTTCCAAAGGCAGATCATACGGAGCATACGGAGCCATCTCCAAGGGAGGAATCACTCCATATCGATAAGCATTAGCGATCATTTCTATCTTTTACTATTAATTCATGTCTTTCATTATGTTAAACATTGAATTCATTGTTTCTGTTAATATGATCGGCTAAGCACCTTTGTTGCTAGCCTAGTTATGATTCCTTGAATGTATTGTTTATGTTTTCATGCTTCCATATAATTGTTTCTAGTGTATGCATGCATAGTTCGATGGTAGTTACCCTAGCTTTGGTAGTTTTGAAATATCTAGTTGCTTAGGAGAATTGACCAACTGACCCTAAGTAGGTAGGTAGAGTTTGGAAGGGTAGGAATTGACCAGCTGACGACACTTCCTCTCTTATGCAAATTGACCAAATGATCACCGGTCGTCCGAATAAACTTAAGAAGTTAGGGATGAGTATCTAAGATTCTAGTGCCCGGGCACTCATTATTTCGAATCTTGCATGTAGGGTACTCAATGACTTGGCTTAGGTAACTTAAGACCCTCGACTCCCCAAGGGGTAGACCTTTGACGTCGGGTAGGAGCCTTTGTTGATAGGTTAGGACGAATTGACCAAATGCTGTCCTAGCGACTTAAACCCCCACTTGAATCAATTGGAAGTAATAAAACATAGACATTGCACGATAGGATGATTAATTAGGTTAGCACACTTTCTCTCCATTGATCACAACCTCTATTTACTTTGCGCATTTTATTTTGTTTCTTAGTTAATTAATCATTTCAACCTCAAACCAGTTTAAAACAAGTAACACTTAGACTTAATAGGATCCTCATCTACATAGCTCTTTGGAACTACCTCAACTTTACCACCTTCTATACTATACACGACCGGGTTCACTGCTCGCTAGTGCATTAGGTAGACCTTAGGTAGACGAGAAAATATAAATATTAATCCTGGTCGGAAATCCTGCATTAGTGAACATTATCCTTTAACTAGAACTGTCTTGCCTAGAACAATGCCTGTTAAAATATGGAGGCCCACTGGTAGAATCATTCCTTTAGGAACACAGTGCACTTTGACTAGGACCATTGCTTCTACTAGTGCTACCCCCACTAATAATGTCATGGAATCTAGGGATTCTGTACGTCTACAGATTATTTGTGCTAACTAGTCGGACCCCATATTCTCGTGGGGATACACTGTTTTTAGTTATCCATTCTTGTTTGTTTTTAAATGCAGGTCGTATAAATCGTCCTCTGGTATTTGGATCTAGGTTGCTCAAAACATATGAGTAGGGATCGCTCACAGCTCAAGAACTTCGTGAATAAGTTTATCGAGACAGTTAGATTTGGGAACGATCATTTTGGGGCAATTATGGGTTATGGAGATTATGTTTTTGGTGACACTGTTATCTCCCGGGTATACTACGTGGAAGGACTTGACTACAATCTGTTATCTGTTGGTCAATTTTGTGATTCAGATCTCAAAGTGGCTTTTAGAAAACACACATGTTTCGTTAGAGAATTAGATGGTGTTGATCTTCTTAAGGGATCTCGTGGCACCAATTTATACACCATCTCTATTGAAGATATGATGAGGTCTTCTCCTATTTTCTTGTTATCAAAGGCTTCAAAGAACAAATCATGGTTATGGCACCGTCGACTTAATCATCTGAACTTCGGTACCATAAATGATCTTGCTAGAAAGGACCTTGTGAGAGGTTTACCCAAGTTAAAATTTGAAAAAGATCATCTTTGTTCTACTTGCCAACTGGGTAAAAGCAAAAAGTATGCCCATAAACCTAAACCTGCCAACACCATCATGGAAGTTCTTCACACCCTTCACATGGATCTATATGGACCCATGATAGTGCAGAGTATCAATGGAAAGAAGTATGTTCTTGTTGTTGTTGAAGACTATTCACGGTTCACTTGGGTGAAGTTTTTGAGAACCAAGGACGAAACTCCAGAGGTTATCATTAAGCTTATCAAACAGTAGGAAGGTAGACTCAGAATCATCCGGACTGATAACGGAATTGAGTTTGTTAACAAACAGCTCATATAGTTTTATGAAAATATCGGCATCAGTCACCAGAAAAGTGTACCACACACTCCTCAGTGAGCGGTGTTGTTGAAAGCGAAATCGTACTCTTGTAGAAGCTGCATTACCATGCGAATCTTCTCTAAGGCTCGATGTTTCTCGGGGAAGCTATTGCCACTACTTGTTACACTCAAAACCGATCCCTAATACATACTCTTCACGGCAAAACTCCATATGAATTAGTGCATAACGAGAAACAGATCTCTTGTTTCTCCGTGTGTTTGGGGAATTATGCTATCCAACCAATGATGGTCAAGATCTGGGAAAGTTGAAAGCTAAAGTGACATTAGATTTTTAAATCGGATATGCACGGATCGTAAAGGCTACCGAATCTAAAATAAACGAAGTCGAGATATTATGGAAACTATTCACGTAACGTTTGATGAGTGAGCAACTGGCTCCTGTACACACCAGTTACGGACCCTCACCTCAACTTTTGTCACCTAGAACAATTAGTTCAGTCTTGTCTGCGAATCACACTGCGCTGCTGACTCCTTATGTACCTCCTTCAGAAGAAGATTTGAAGATTTTGTTTGATTCGATGTTTGATGAATACTTTGAGCCGACAACTGATGATACTCCTGCACCACCAGCTGCTGCTGCTCCTGCTCCAAACAACCCAAATGGTCCATCGGTCTCTATTTCCATAAGTCAAGAAGCTCCATCTGCAGACCATTCACCATCATCATTGAATCCTCAATATTCTTCAGTACATCAAGGCACTGCAGTAGATAATTCTTTTGAAGTTAACCCATTTGCTACTCCTGAAGATGCTCTATTCGAGAACATATTTGCCCCTGAACCCATTCCTGAGGCATCTTCATCAGGGGATCCTAACACTACTACATCAGTTCCTTATCCCCAACCACATGAACATCTCAGAAAATGGACAAATGATCATCCACTGGATAACATCATTGGAATCCTTCTCGTTCAATATCCACACAAAAGCAACTTGCCACATATTCCTTGTGGTGCTTCTTTAATTCTATACTATCTAAAGTCGAACCGAAGGATGTCAAGACTGCAATGTTTGAGGACTCTTGGTTTAATGCTATGCAAGAAGAAATTCATGAGTTCGATCGACTAGAAGTATGGGAATTAGTACCACCTCTAGCTTGTGCAATGATTATCGCTCTCAAGTGGATCTTCAAGGTGAAACTTGATGAGCATGGTGACGTTCTGAAGAATAAGGCCAGACTTGTTGCTAAGGGATATCGACAAGAGGAGGGTATTGACTTTGAGGAATCATTCGCTCCGGTTGCACGTATAGAAGCTATCAGAATTTTTCTTGCTAATGCTGCCAGTAAGAATATGATAGTCTACCAAATGGATGTAAAGACTGCTTTCCTTAACGGCATTCTCAAAGAAGTAGTCTATGTCAGTCTACCGGAAGGATTTGTGAATACCGAGCATCCTACCCATGTCTACCATCTGAAAAAGGCTCTATACGGCTTGAAGTAGGCTCCAAGGGCATGGTACGATACGTTGTCAAAGTTCCTTTGGCAAACGGATTTTAAAAAGGTGTTGTTGATCTTACAATGTTCACTCGGAAATCAAGCAAACATTTACTTCATGTTCAAATATATGTTGATGATATTATCTTTGCCTAGAACGACCCAAATGAATGTGATCGTTTTTCTAAAGACATGAGTTCTAAATTTCAAATGTCAATGATGGGACAAATGTCATTTTTCTTAGGTTTACAAATTTCTCAAAGTCCCGGAGGCATTTTCATAAATCAATCTAAATATGCTAATGAAATATTAAATAATCTTGGATTTGATTCTAGTGACCCTGTTGACACTCCCATGGTGGAGAGAAAAAAAACTGGATGAGGACCTTTCGGGGATCCCGATTGATCAAACTAAGTACCGTAGTATGATTGGATCCTTGATGTATCTCACTGCCAGTAGAGCAGATATTCTGTTTGTTGTATGCATGTATGCTCGGTATCAGGATAAGCCTACCAAGAAGCACCTTGAAGCGGTTAAACGTGTCTTTCGGTATCTTCAAGGAACCACTAACATGGGACTCTGGTATCCGAAGGACAGCGCCATGGCACTAACAGCCTATCACGGAGATCGCGACCATGCAGGGTGTCAAGATACACGTCGAAGTACGTCGGGAGGTGCTCAATATTTGGGTGACAAATTAGTGAGTTGGTCATCAAAGAAGCAAATGAGCAATTCTATATCTTCCATAGAGGCTGAGTACATTGCCATGTCAGCATGTTGTGCTCAAATCTTATTGATGAGACCCGACTATCGACTATGGCTTTGTATTCAACAAGATTCCTATATGTGACAACAAAAGTGCCATTGCTCTCTGCTGCAACAATGTCCAACACTCACGGTTAAAGCACATTGACATCCGACATCAGTTCATCAGGGAACAAGTTGAGAACGGTGTGGTTGAACTCTACTTTGTAAGGACTGAGTACCAATTGGCAGATATCTTCACCAAAGCTCTTCCAAGAGATCGATTTCAGTTTATCCTCCCGCGACTCGGCATGAAGAGTCTGCAGCCGAAAACACTCGAATGACCCCAGGAAGAGAACGAGGAGTAATGGAGTTGCATCACATATCTTGTACATAGTTAAAACCAAAAAGAAAATAGAAAAATATAAAACCTACAAAAACCATAAAAATCAGAAAAATAGAAAATACCAAAAATAGTTTTTCAAGGTATGTCTTCTGGCATATATAACATTTACGGTCCTAGAAATGTCATTCAATAATGACATGGGTCCTTAAATGAAGTTGAAACAGAAGTTCAAAATGTTTTCAAAACAAGCCTACAATATGGTTTGCTATTATTTCATATTGTAACCCACTTTTTCAAAAAAGGAAAGTGCTACGCAAAATTGATTTTTATAAATATCGAGCACTTATCCTAAAATAAAATGAGGAAAGCACGTCGCCAAAAAGGCAATGTTCCTATACAAATGTTTTTCATTCTATGACTCTTTAGAAAATATTTTTTTATTTTACATGATGGTTACATACTGTTTGAAAATAAATCAGACTTAAATTTTTTAAAAATCAAACGGACTCCATTTTGTCATAAAAGTTGTCACTCAATCAATGACTTGGGTCATCGATTGAGGGGGAGAGTGATTTCAAATTTTATATTTTTAAACGATATATCATCAAACGAGTCCATTTGTATCTTATAAGTGGTGAAATAAAGATTTGGTGTTATGTGTAAGTGTATGATCTTTCTTATAATCAAAGAAAAAAATGAAAAATTTCTTTTATTCAAAGATCTCTCAAAATCTTGATACCTGACACTAACACTCTCCCTCATAGATTGAGGGAGAGCGGTGTATGTTCCTTTATCAGTATGTATTAAAACAAACCACATTTTCTCTCAAATTTTCTAACTTATTTAAATCAGTTGAGATCACAAATCTCAAAAGGTTTGAAATTTTTGATCGGGGGAGAGAATGTGATTTAAATATTAAAACTGATAAAAATGTTATTGGTTAAGACTTAAACAGGCACTCCTCCCTCCATGTGCTAAACGATTTCAAATACCGATGCACATGTTGATGGGGAGCATTTATAAAAGATCAAAAACAATTGAGGTACAAATGCTTTGATATTCTATCACAAGTACCTTGATTGGATTTTCAATTGGTTTTCAATGGCAATTGTGGAGGAACACCAAAGACCGACCTTGCATTTACTTTATTGGAGTTATAATGATGGTAAGGTTAGGTATTAGTTCCCACGATCCCGCCAGGGCCGGAGGGATCTACCCAGGGACACTCCACTAGATATTGTAGAAGTCATTAGGTATGATTAAAAAAGGAAAAAAGTGAGAATAAATGAAGAGTGCCGAGTGAGACGGAGCTAGTACTGGAACAAACCCAAAAAGGTAATAGTAATGAAGTCTCGGTAAGCGCTGAAGGGGTTGAAGAATGAAAAAGAAACATAAAGATAAATGGTGAAAATAAATAGCCCTCCATATATTCAAACTTAGGGCAGAAATCGGGTTTAATACATATGCTACTGGTAGTTACCAAAGTAACGCCGGTATTGAAGACAAGCCGTCATGGACCCAGTGACACATTGCACTAAACTTCCCAGCTACTCAAGTTCTCTTAAAAGGACTTATTTTATTCTCACGCGGAACCGATGTTTTTTATCAACTTTCTCTGAGACCCTCTCCATGTAGGAAAACCAATGTGCACTATTAAGTCTAGAGCCAAGAGATCATCAATAAATCTCATTAGGACACACTGTCAATATGCTTACTGTTTTAGACACTGTGAAAAGTAAGAAAATATACATTAAGAGTCATGCGCATTATCCTTGTGGTATTGCGGTGACCGTAAAGTATTACAATGAAGATGGAAATCCTTCTAGAGCCAACATCAAACAAGCTCTTGGTGGGTGACATGTGAGATCCTTCATGGATTAAACTTGTGACAATTGGAAAACAACAATGGGGCGATTCAAACGATTCACATTTGAATCAACCTTGTTCCATTAATGGAATTGACGTATACTTTTGGGAAAACCTTTCGATGTGCTCAACAATAGTTTTCTAGCACATCGACTGCGCATAAATTTTTCAAAAAAAAGTATTTGTGATTGAAACTTAATTTTGCTCATAAAACTTTCGTCGTATTGCAAAAACTCTTTATTCAGCAATACGCGATTGTGTTTCAAATCAATTTCTCATCAATCAATGAATCTCAATTCGCTAGTTCACTCACTCTATGTTGTATACTTTGAGACGCTCCGGTTTGAGAACAGCTAATTCAAGCTGCGAAAACCTGTCAAGGAGATTCTTCAGAATTCTACCTAATCACAGACAATATTTATACTGATCAAAAGGGAACTATGGTTCTTGCAACCCTATTCAACGAAAGTAAACAAAGACACTTTCATGTGTTAATTGCTAACTGTTGTTTGCAGGAACTCCCAACGGTTGCAGCTGATGGCCATTGAGATGTCAATTCATAACCACATGCTCACACTACACTCTCCTAATCAAAAAGATCATGATAATCAAAAGACATACAATAATGCTTCCGCAACTCTGATGCATAATATCATGATCCAACAAAGTGTGAGCATGTCGGTCCTAAAGTCAAACATCACATGGAAGGCGTGACAAAGGATGATCGGAGATTTACTATGGTGATGATCTCGATGAAAGCTCAAAGATCACCAAGTCAAGGAACATTCAAAGATCACTACTTGAAGTACAAATATTGCAAAATTTGAAGAATCAAGACTACGAGCTAGGAAGTTAAAGACATGTAATAGAATTCTAGAATACATAATGTATTTTATGGGGTGACCTCCCTTAGGGGGAGATTGTTAGGAATTAGTAAATCCAAGTTAAAGACTCGGTCACCCCGGGTATTTGTTAGCATTAGAAAGTTCGTAGTCTTAAACGTTTATTAGTTAGTTAAGTAACACCGTGGAGGACGGATGAGTCTTTACCCACTGTACACACATTATCCACAGCCCGACAAACGGAATTTTGTAAGACACTATATAAGCCCTCTCCCACCAAGAGAGAGGGTGGAGCTTATAATCATATGATTTCATTTTCTCTCACTAAGTTCCCAACTCTCTTCTACTTCTCTCTCTAAAACTCATAACATATTCGATCCATACATATTATTTTTGTGTGTTTATATACTTGAAATTCAAGGCATAAGAACAAATTAGGACTTAATAAGTACAAGGAAGTGTCTAACTAGGATGGGTAATATTTGTCTAGTGGTGATGTCATGTAGACTGGAGCCAAATATGATGACACCAAGGGAGATCACCATTTTGTTGTATTAGTTGAAATTGGATGATAATGGTACACATTGGAAGACATGGAACATGGTTTTGGGTTTATATGAAGGGTGGCCGATTTTAGCTTATTATGGGGGATGGAAAATTTGAATTTTGTGTACTATTGTGTAGTGGTGTGTGTAATAATTAGTTACATGTATAAGTAATGCAGAATCGTGTAATACTGTGAGCTAAAATGCAAAACATACGCGTTTAACATGAATTTGTAAAATTAAATGCAATGTCTCATAAAATAACTCTAATAGAATTAAGTAATGTAGAACTTATGGGTGCTAACAACATGGCCCATTGTTTCTGTTATGGACGTATACCAACGTAGCCCGCTGTTTCTTAAACTTGAAACTTGTGTTCAACTAATTTTGCATATAAACCCTATGGATTCACTCAACCTTTGACCCGGTTAGGGTAAAACAAATTAAACAAAGTATCTTTTGTGATTGACCCGGTTAGGGCAAACAAACGAACTACCTTTGTGTTGACCCGGTTAGGACAAATAAGCGAACTATGGGTGTATAACAACGTAACCCATTACTCATTTTATCGATATTGTATTTATTACAATTATCACCCAATCTTGAAACTATTGAAATCAACTGTTTTACTTATAAACTCTATATGAACTATCAACCTCACTTTGTGTTGACACTTTTAGCATGTTTATCTCAGATCCATAATGAACGAGCACGAATACTCAAGAAGGCTATAAATTTTATTATCATTCGAAAAATTATTTAATAAAATGTGAAAGTACTGGGACCTCATTTTGTAAACTCTGATATTTATATAATTCGAATGATAAATCTTTTAAAACAACTCAATTAGAGTTCGTTTTCTATTGTTATAATTGTTGTGCTATTAAGTAACACCCAGTTTGAATTCCGCTGCGTATCATGAAATTGGGGGTGTTACATTCGGTAGATGGGTTTTTATGGGTTTTGGTGCTGAAGTGAAATATATACCAAACAAACACCGTTTTGAAAACCACGGTCTACATCATTTTGTTGGGATATGTCCATATCATAAATAAATCGGTAGAAAACAGGTGAGCCTATTAGTAGCACACACGTATACATTTAGAAAACACTTTATTTAATGTAATTAATATATAAGATGTGTTAATTATAGTATTAAATAATAACACACGAAATATTTCGTCAATTATAATGTTAGGATATTGTAATTAATTAGTACTAATAAACATTTTATTAACAAGTAGAGGACTTGTTAGTACGAAACCGAAACCCGTTGGGTGTTTGGTTGAAGACCGGTCAAACAAAGAGAAAATAAGGGGGTCCGAGTGTGGTTTCTGATAAACTAGAAGAGGTTAAAGTATATAATGAACCTAGGATCATTATATGAATTAAGTAGAGTATTGATTACCAAGAAAAGAATATAAGATGTCCTCTTAAGTCCTATTCGTATCCTCCTGTGTTACTTCGATCGGCAGTAAAAGGTGTCTTCCATTGCGTTTACTTATGATTACTTGTTTTAATATTACGTGTTAATATGATTTAAAATTCCTAACACATTTGTTGTCAGCTTTTTGAGAAGCCAAATGTCTTATTTAACCGGACATTGCGAGCCGACTAATCCCGGAGCGACTACCCAGGTGAACCTCCGTGGCCGCAAGGGATGAGAATGTCAGCTGATGGATGCTGGGAATAAGCTGTTTCATCTCTCTTCTTCGACTGCTGACATTCTCAACGTTCTCATGGTTAGGGTTTTTGGGTTTTGCTTATTTTTTCTGCTTATTTACTCATATTTAAGGAGAGATGCTTCTTTAGAATAAGCACTTTTGAAAAAGTAAACAGGGAGTTTCTGGGGTACAAAATTTAGATGGTGTTTGGGATTGCTTATTTTTAAGCAAAAAAATAAGTAGTTTTTGATAAGCAAGTGGAAATGTGCTTCTTTTAAAGTGCTCGTTTAAGCTTATGGGTTTATGAGCTTATATGATTTTGGCTTATTTTCGTAAGCCCAAATTTCCCGGACTTATTTTGAAACTTATGGGCTTATCCCCAACTGTTAAAAAATAAGCACGGAAAATTTTGCTTGTGAAGTATAAGCCGAAAACAGATAAGCTCACAATAAGCTTATGATTGAATTCAATTGAAACTATTGTTACATTATTTGTTTACAAAACTAGCTAATCTAAACACTTATTCTTAAAGTGCTTTATTTTAAGCATTTTTTAAGTGCTCATTTTTCACCATAAGGAGAAAAAAAAAAAAAAAAGAATAATCACAAATATCCTCTTAATTTTATGTCAAATAAGTAGGTTTTCTTCTTTGCCCCCCCAAATACGTAGGTAATCCGAATAGTTTAGATTTCACTAACAGTAAATTACAATCACTTTCATCTCAAATAAGCACTTTGAATACATTATTTCTTGAACATTTTAGGTTAAAGTCACTAAGAGTAAAGTAGATAAAGCGTTCACTTGGTTTGATGAAATTACAAAGATTGTCATCGTTGATACTAATGTCATAAATCGTCCCCTTGTTGTGCTGTTAGAGACCATTTATGAAAAAAGTATTGACGAAGGATGATTTCCATAAGTTTCACCAAACCAGATAGATGATGTATAATCATGTTTCGTTCAATTTTAAAGTCACCAGTATACTGTCCTTACTACGGTTTGGTGAAATTATAAAAATCTTCATTTGTCGACACTATACCCATAAATGGTCCCTCGTTGCAATATTTGAGCTACAAGTGGTCCCTTACCCCTTAAGAAACCGAAAGTGAAAGCATATAGTTCAATCAGGGACCATTTATGCAAATAGTATCGATGAGGGAAGATTTCCATTCTTTTTGCCAAACCAAATTTATGATTTATTTAATGTACTTTAGGGTTAATGACATGTAATAGCAACGTACTTTCCCATTTGTTCAAATATCAGATACGAACCAAAAAAAAATTACCACAATACACATCCAACTTTCAAATTTTGTTTCATTATCATACGTTTTTGCGTCATCTCTTTGCACCGTTAGTCCTTTTGACTAACAACCGTTAGTCATCTCTTTGCACCGTTAGTCCTTTTTATACGTTTTCTTACGTTTTTATCTATTCACACGTTTTCGCCCTTTTTCTTACGTTTTTGTTTGTTTTTAAACGTCTTCGTCCATTTTTATATGTTTTCAAGCGTTTTATACGTTTTTCTTAAGTTGTACTCTTACGTTTTTATATGTTTGCGTCCGCTTTAATACGTTTTCATCCGTTTTTATATGTTTTTAAGCTTTTAACCGTTTTTATACGTTCACATATGTTTTTGCCCGTTTCTATACGTTTTCATACGTTTTTGTTCATTTTTATACGTTTTCGTTAGTTTTTATACGGTTTTTACGTTTTCATACGTTTTTGCCCTTTTCTAAACGTTTTCTTACGTTTTTGTTCGTTTTTATACATTTTCGTCGGTTTATATACGTTTTTTACGTTTTTGTCCGTTTTTATACGTTTTCATATGTTTTGAGTCGTTTTTATACGTTTTCGTCAGTTTTATACGGTTTTTACGTTTTTTGCCCACTTTTGTACGTTTTTGTTCGTTTTTATACGTTTTCATCCATCTTTATACAATTTTTACGTTCTCATACGTTTTATACGTTTTCATATGTTTTTGTTCGTAAAAATACGTATAAACGGATAAAACGTACGGTGTTAGAAAAACGCTTTGTATAAAATCACCGAAATGTATAAAATGCTTGAAAACGTATGAACGGAGCGACGTTTAAAGAACAAAAGCGTAAAAACGTATGCGTATAATAACGGATCGCGTAAAAAGCAACGTATAAAAACCGATGGCAAAAGCGGACGCAAACATATAAAAACGAATGAAAACATAAGAACGATATAAAAAGCAGAATAAAACGTATTATACGGACGGCGTATATAAAGCTTGAACGTATAAAAATTGCGACGTTACTCGAACAAAAACGTATGAAAATGTAAGAAAACGGGCGAAAATGTATAAAAACGGATAAAAACGAATGAAAACGGATAAAAACATATTTTTGTGTTAATTATAAACGGTCGTTAGTCAAAAGGACTAACGGTGCAACTAAAAGGTATGATAATGAAACAAATGGGAAAGTACATTGCTATTACATGCCTAACGGACTAACGGTGCAAAGAGTTGGATGGGTATTGTGGTATTTTTTTGCGTTCCTATATGATATTTGAACAAATGTCGTTATTACATGCCATTAACTATTATTAGTAATGGATAATCATGTTCCATACATTTTATGGTTACCGTTTGGTAATTACCCAATTAGATCATTCCAAAACATAATTTACAAAACTGACCAAGTAGAGCAAATTGCTATTCTATGACATTTTCCTGTAACTAACTTTTGGTATGCGTGTGATAGCCAATGGATAAAGCTCTATCTAGGGTGCAACGACGCCATCCAAGCAATGGTTAAAGTACTGCATCCAATCACTCAGGCGCTAATTGCTAACAAACTCGTGAGACATCCTGACGTGATTGTGAACATTTCAGTTGTATGTTGCATCTGCGAGATTATAAGAATCATGGCACCTAATGCCCCTTACAATCACGAACAAATGAAGGTATGAAACTTCTAGCTTTCGGTTTGACTAGTGGAGAATCTTCATAGTATAATGTACTAATAGTCTTACGTAACTGCCTTTCTATTGTCGTTGGTGGTCAGGAGTTTTTTGAAGTGGTAGTGACGTCCTTTGAGAAACAATCTTCTGCATCTAGTGGATACTATGGTAGGATGACTAAAGTTCTCGAAATATTTAGGAAAGCCAGATTGCCGGTTATGATGTTGGACATACATGTGGAAGGACTAGTAGGTCGCCTGTTTAAGCAATTTCTAAGTTCTGCTGAGTAAGAACTCTATTTCTATGCTAGCACTGGGACTGTTCTATTTTCTTTAATGCTAGTTTGCTACTGCTGTTACAAAAGCCCTTTTATTATAAGCTCAACTGAGTTTGCTCTTTCTTCTTCTGACCTTTTTAGCTCCAATACCTCTGCTACTGTGCTCGAGATGGAGAAAATTATGACCATGATCATAGAGGAACGTGGAGCTAAAGCAGATCTTGAAGCTCTAATAATTAATACTCTAGATAAGGTTAATCAGATGATCATTACATTTCTCATCTTCACTAACGAAGGTTCCTCATTCATCCCTAATCACATCCGATACTATTGCAGATTGGTTCACCTGTTTGTCGGCAATTAGGGGAAAAAGTTCTTTTGAACTGTGCTGCTAAACTGCAACCACGCTACCCGGATAGGGTATGATTCGATCATTTCTCTTTATGTGTATTCCAAAATGTTTGCACGTGTTTGTAAACCTGCATTAGAAAATTAACTAAGCTATTTTCTGTTAGGTGGTGTACTTTTATACATACAGAACATTTGTTGCAATTTTGTTGGATTCTTCTTATATTCAGTTAAAAGATAATTATGCATATGTAACCTAATTATGTATGAGGTGACCTTCATGCGAAATATTAAAACAAGTATCAATTTTTTCCCCTGTTCATGTTAAGATCTAGCCAAAAACTTTCCAAACTCTGTAGAATACAACTCTAGACAGGGTACCAAAGATATGTGAGTAGATCCAGGTGCGTTTGTGCATTTTACAACTCTTGTGGAGAAAGCATTGATGTTATTGGCATTTTGCTCATTTTATAAATCCATGAGTCTTTTTTATTTATTTATTTTTTTATATATATATATATATATATATAAATTAAGGCATACACTGAACAAGATTAATGTTTGGGTGGTTTGTCACCTGTGTAAACGTTACCTCTAAAATAATATTAATCATTATTTCGTATGTGCTATAATGCATATTTTTACAGGAGGCTAAAGAAACTATTCCTTCTACAAGTGAGACAAGCAACTTGAGGAAAGATACAACTCATATGATAAAAGTCGATTGTCTAGAGGGAAGTTAGATACAGTTGCAGACGCTGAGGCATTGTGAACCGGCAACTACGGATATAGTTAACCATCTAGGCCTTCACACTGAAGATGGAAAGAAAAACGTTTCATCCGATGATCCACCAATGCCATCAAAATCTGCAACAGAAGTGAATGGAAAACGCAAGAGAAATGACGAACAGGTACTGCCATCTGCTTCTGGTAACTATTCTATTATGGCTGTCATTTGTGGTTCCGGTTTTACTGCGGTTTTCCCAGATTTTCATACTCTTAAACAGGTTAGGCTAACGGGTCAAAAGGGGTGTTTTCAGAATGGGTTGGTCTGACTTTGCAAATACTTTTATCTTGTTTCTTTCTAGAGTTATACAAAATTTTAATATTTAATCTTTAAAATAAAATGATTAAGGACTTGAAGGCATATCAAATTATCAAGTATAATTTGAGAGACATTTGACCTGTTTGACTCGTTCAACCAGTTTCCATTATAACCAACTTTTCATTTTGACCCGTCATAAGCATATTAAAATCGTCCAGCTACTTTAGTCTTTAGCCATAAATATGAACAACTCTCAGTTTAACTATGGTGATCTTCTTCTGAAAGCAAACATAAAATCCACAGTTGAAGTTGGATCTATGTTTTTTATGCTACAGTTTATTAACCAATAATACTTCTCTCCAGCATAAGCCACATGAGGGGCTTAAGGTGCACTATGACACATGTCAAAGAGCTTTACAAAGTGAAGAAAATCAATGCACGATCCTTGGAAGCCATTTTCAGAAACAGTGACATTGCATCTGATTGTGTAGTCAAAACAGCTTCTGTGAGAGGATCTATCCTAGAGGTTGTTTGTGAAGTTGTCAAGCGAATTCAAATTAATGATGTTGCAACCATTGTTTCTCATATGGAAGAAATAGAGATGCAAGTGTTAGATGCAGAAGCAACCAACATGAAAGTGGCGTGGCTCCGAGCTCACTTGGAAGCTATTCACAAAAGGAACGCTGCCCAAAAAACGTCAACTTCAATTGTAAAAATGAAGGCAAACACTAGTTTGGTTAAAAGTGCTGCAAAAATGGATCTGGAAGAGAAGAGGATGGAGCTTCTTACTGCACAAGAACGGTTTGAAACGGCTGAAAAGTGTGTGAAAGTACTCGATCTTGTAGAAATGAAGCTAAATGATAATTTTGTGGAATCCGAGGCGGAAAAAGATTTGTGGCCAGAACAACCAATATTATAGGCTAATTAACTCATGGTAGATCTGTATTTTGTAGAACTTACTAGGGTCACGCCTATGCACATGTTTTGTTACCATTACTTCAGAAACACCTACCGGCATGAGACCCCCTTTTTGAACGACGGGTATATCTTAAAGTAGTTGGGATTAACTTTCTTTTTGACCTGAGTGATAGCTCCTGATTATCGTTCACAGAAATTCAGACGTTTATCATTGTAAGCCGCCCAACTGGCTCATTTTGTATCTATTAAGAATTTTGTCACATGTTGGGATTAATGGATTTGCGACATGAATAGTTATAATCTGTGAAGTTAATTTGTTTGGTTTAACAGGTTTTGCAGCCTGATTTAGTTGGCTATTTTTTGTTTTGTGTGTTTATGGTCCTATGATAAGCAAATCAAGGCACATAGTTTCTGCCTCGAACCAGAGAAGAGGACACAACGATTTTATAAACAGATCGGATCAAATGAACACTAAAATTTGAAGGGATAATAATTAGACTCAAAAACTCGGTAACCACCCTATTTCTTAAAATTCAGAATAATTAATCTACATATACAGCAGCATCACAAAGTATTACTTGAACAGCTGAACCAATGCGATATATTGTTAAATCGAACCGTGGACCATATAACTAAAAATGTTTTGGCAATTTAAGTATTTGAACTATAACCAATTGCCAAAATCAACAAAATGGGTTCGGAGTCTAAACATTGCCTGCTCAGTCCTGGTGAATAAGCAAGTTACCAACAGAAACAAGTAAAACCAGCAAGTTATAGTAGCAGCTCAAAAGAAGACCTTAAAGATAAACTATTAAGCAAACACTCATTAATGTAGCAAAAGCGCCATAGATATCGAGTCATCACATCATTACTAATATTCAATGCATGAGTACATACTAAAAGATATCGAGTCATCACATCATTCACAAAAGGTTCAGTGCAACATGTTTCCGTTTATCAGGTTTCATTAGTTTTTGGAGCTGATTCCCACAAAATACAAACCAAATCTTTGGGGTTCACGGGATTAAGGTTTCTATGCCAATTTAAACCTTTTGGAGGCTAGTACCCTGAGTATGCGTACTTCCTTCCATCCACACTGATGGATTCTCGTAACTTGGACATTCATTATCCTGCTTCTTGAACTACTGTTTGCATATTAGCAATACATGGAAAGATAACGAATATGTCATACATGAGTACATCAAAATAAGCTGATCTAAAAAAGAAAAATAATTGTACCTTCTTCCTTAATGAAAGTGATCATTGGTCTTAGTCCATCACGAGGTAATGCCGTCAACAATGAAGTCAAGTCAGTGAAGTGCTTATTGGCATTGGAAGAGGAAGACATCACAATATGAATGTTCGTTTGGCCTTGATCTTCTTGTATAAGTAACTTCTCATATGTAAACTGAGAAAGATATAACAAGATTATTAATACAAATAGTCACGTCTTTAGTTAATTAAAACCAAGAAAGAGAATTTAAATCATGTTCTGTGCGGTACTATGAAGTACATATAAAACTTACCATGACAATATGGCTCCATTCTTCAAAATTAATAGAAGGAAAGCTTGATTCTAAATCTAAAGTTAGTGATTGAGGTCTGCAGCACCAGAGTACGCTATCCACAACAGCTAAATAGGCTGATAAATCTCGTATGCAGTCTAGTTCTAGATCAACGTGGTCGAGTTCAAAAGGCGGCGACTGAATCGTCCTCAATTCCTTAGCCACACCATGAAGCTGTGGGAGAGAGTTATTGAGAGGAGGCTGAGAAGGGAGACGAGGGTGTCTGAGAACCAATTTGGCTTTATGCCAGGAAGGTCTTCTATTGAGGCTATTCACCTTCTCAAGAGCCTCATGGAGAAGTACAGAGAGAGACAAAAGGACCTGCATATGGCTTTCCTAGACCTTGAAAAGGCATACGATAGTATCCCACGAGAGTTGATTTGGAGAACTCTTTTTGATAAGGGAACCCCAAGGAGGTATGTGAGAGTCATTAAGGATATGTACGAGGGGGCCAAGACCCGTGTACGGTCCACCGTGGGGATCTCAGAGTTTTTCCCAGTGAGAGTTGGGCTTCACCAGGGATCTGCTTTAAGTCCCTACCTCTTTGCCTTGATCCTGGATGACTTATCTCGAAGGATTCAAGAAGGCATCCCGTGGAGCATGATCTTTGCTGACGACATTGTATTGGTGGCAGAATCAGCCGAAGGGTTAAACATCAGACTCGAGCGCTGGAGGGAGGCTCTGGAAGACAACGGCCTTCGGGTGAGCAGAGATAAGACCGAATACCTGAGAGGTGCTTTTGGGAGAAGCGAGCCAGGCCACCTCGAGGATATTCGTATCGGCGACCATATCCTGCCACCCAAGGAGTCTTTTAGATATCTAGGCTCGATGATTCACAAATCGGGGAGGATAGATGAGGACGTAACCCACCGAATCAGAGCTGGTTGGACCAATGGAGGGCGGCATCGGGAGTCCTTTGTGACAGGAACGTCCCATTAAAGCTAAAGGGGAAATTCTATAGAGTGGCGATTAGACCGGCTATCTTTGTCGGATCCGAGTGTTGGCCCATCTCCAAGGCCCATGCTAACAGGGTAGAGGTGGCGGAACTGAGAATGCTAAGATGGACTTGTGGTAAAACCTTGCTTGACATGATCCCGAACAGAGTTTTCAGAGAAAAACTTGGAGTCGGAAATATTATCTCGAAGATAAGAGAAGGTAGGTTGAGGTGGTTCAGCCATGTCAGGAGGAGACAAAAAACAGCGGTTAGAAGGGTCGAGCGCTAGTAGTAGATGAGTGAGAAGAAGGGGCAGACCCAATCTCAGGTGGGAAGATAGACTTAAGCTTGATATGTCGGAGGACATGACCTCAGATAGGAAGGTGTGGAGAGATAGGATTAGGATTTGCGGTTAGATTTGGCTAGGGTCCTTAGGTGGTTTTGGTGTGTTAGGCTTTTAGGCGTCTCTTGGCTGCTTTGCCCCGGCGTTTTAGGTCGTTGGTGCCCCTTTTTCTCGCCGTAGATCTAGGCCCGGGCGTTGCTTTTGCTTTAGCTTGGTCTTTCTTAGGTTTGCCTGCTTTCCTTGCCCTATTTTTGTTTTGGTGCCTTGTTTCTATGCTCTGCCTTTCCTTTAGTTTTTTGTGCCTTTTTTGTGTGCCTATTTGCTCATTTTGGTCTGCTTGCTTTCTTAGGGCTTTGTTCCTTTGTTTGTGTTTGTTCTTGTTTGTGTGCCTTTGCATGTGCTCTCCCCTGTGCCCCGTCACTTTGTTTTTGTTTTCGTTTATGCTTGTGCTTGTTATTTTTTTGTCTTATGCTTTCTTCTCTTCTCCTATCTCTCACCCGCACACCTGCACTTGCCGGAGGTCTCGTTGGAAAGCAATCTCTACCCCCGGATTTATCCTGGGGCAGGGGTAGGATCTGTCTACATTTTACCTCCCCCATACCCCGCCCCGGCGGGATTTTGGGTTTGTTGTTGTTGTTGTTGCTCAAGAGCAAGTACAAACATATAAATGACTAGAAAAAAATTAATCTGGGTAAATACAATACCGTCCAAATATACAACTTCAACTCTTTGAATTGAACATTCTTGTCCAAAAACCGCCTCAACTTTTTAAACCAAAGAGCGTCAACTAAACCCAAAGGGTGGCATTCCATACGTGATTTTGATGAGACTGAATCCCTTTTCAAGGCAAAGGGAGAACCTGAATCGAATGTGTATTCAAATGAAAGCAAATTAGGGGTATCGAGATCAAGTTGTTCAAAATCAGAATCATCCGAATGTAGAACAAATGTTCTCAAGGAATGACTTGACAACTTCAGGCTCTTGCATATGTCAGGAAGATCCAAAAATAGAGTTTCAAGGTAGGGGGAAGTTGGATGAAAAGTCAGCTAACCCTTTCCATGTTGGAGACGGATCCCCTTTATAGCACACAGTTATTAGTTTTTTGCATGAAGCCACATTCAAACATCGGGCCCATCCACATACAAACGTTAATTGAAGAAAGCATAGATTGGGAGCTTCAATATCCATTTTGTCAACTCCACCCCAACAGAAAAACTTAACTTGTTGAAGATTTTGAAGTCCATAAACACATAATCTTGATATATTACCCGCACCAATTTTAAGAGTGAGTTCCTCAAGAAGAGGGCAACTTGTGGCAGATGCTTAATCATCTTCTCGTCTATACGGACATATTCAAGTTTCAACAGCTTCAAAGACTTAAACTTGACAGTATCAACCATCAAAGACGAAGGTAACTCACAACGATGTAATGTCAAAGATGTTAATGAAGAGGCATATATGAGTTTGTTAGACACACGGTACCTTGGTAACAATGGCGGCAGATATCTACCCGTTATGTCAATGACCAACACCTGCACGCATTCGATAAGAATTAACTCAAGGCATTTGTCAACAATATCTACTTGTGTAGCATCCCTAAGCTTTGTAATAAGTTTGAACGTGTGTGCACTGACATTTTGGTGGCAAAACCTGGAGGTGGTATACTCAACATACTTGAAAAACTTGTCTAAGAGATTTCCATTTTCGAGTTCGTCAAAAGAAATGAATCCCTCAAATTTACGGATATCGAAATCCAAAATGGGAAAAGAAGCCGCAATCCCAAACCAGTATTTAGACAATACACTCATTCGAACACGCTCTTTAGGAGTGTCCAAAAAGGACATGATGTGATGATTGATAAATTCAGGAAGCTGCGACATTCGATCAACATCCATATCCCTCCTTAATTTGATTTTTAGTAGTTAGGGCTTGTGTTTAAAAAAGCGCGCATCTGCGTGATGCGTTGCGATGCGAGGCTTTGTTGCATCAGACACCCTGATGCGTTGCGTTTACGGGATGCGAGGTGATGCGCGCATCGGCAGCATCGGTGATGCTCGCATCAGCGCTTTTTTGCGCATCATGTACTTTTGGCCTTTTTTATTATTATTTTTTTATTTTGTATTTTTTTATTATTAATTGGACTTATTTATGTGTATTGGGCTTCTTCTCATGGGCTTTACTTTTAAAATATGGGTCCAATTTGACCAATTCCTTATAAACGATTAGACTTTTGATCTTAGTTTTCGACTATTTATGGATTTTAGTGATATAGAATCGTGAACTATGAACATGCATGGTATCTTTTGAAATTAAATGTGTTATTAATGTGTTTTGTGCACTATATATAATTTAAATATTTTTTTTATAAATTGTCCCCGGGTATGTGATGCTTGAGGCATTCGCCTCGCGGCCTCGCGGCTCGCTTTTGACCCTTATCGCATCGACGCACATCGCGCTTTTTAAAACCCAGGTTAGGGCTTATGTACTCAAGTTTCTATCTACCTATTACCTACAAAAAAATGAAAAAAAAAATAGAAATTAAATTGTAAGAAATACTAACATAAATCAATTTTAGGTATTTGATCAACGGCGATTCATTTTCACTAGAGGTGGCAATTTGAGATCCATTAAATATTATATATAGTCTAATTGTATGAGATAGAGGGTATGTTTGTCGCATAGCGGTCTAATGCTTTTTGGGGCGGTGAACAATGAGCAATTTAAATTTTAGTGGTTGT
Source organism: Chrysanthemum makinoi (assembly GCA_910596185.1). Classification (NCBI taxonomy): domain Eukaryota; kingdom Viridiplantae; phylum Streptophyta; class Magnoliopsida; order Asterales; family Asteraceae; genus Chrysanthemum; species Chrysanthemum makinoi. The sequence goes on along the minus strand of OU343222.1, from coordinate 328,613,149 downwards.
TTAGCAAAAGAGCGGTGAGCTTTGGCTAAATTTTAAGAAAACTAATTTTTCAATGCTTCTTTAAGAAGCGGTGAGCGGTGAGCTGTGGCTACCGCTCACTACTACTAACAACTCACAGCTTACTACATGCTACTTTTAACAAACACACCCAAAAAGAACTTCAACTATATAACAATTACTAAAAAAACAAAAAAAACAAATTCTTGCCGACCCGGCCAAAACCCATCTAGACCCGACCATTTAGACCCTTGTTTCTAGAAGAATCATATAGATCTAGACCCGTCTAAAACCAAACCTATCTAGACCGTGACCCGACCGACCGACCCGACCCAACTATTTTCCCACCTCCAATTTTCATCACTAAAAAAAAAAACTTATGGGAAAAATGAACGGAAATGAAGATGAAATAACAAAGTTTCAGCTACAAAATGTAATATAAAAATACTCACATTTGGTTGTTTAGTTGAGCAACCATTTCTTCTTGGAGCTAAAAATCATCCATCGTACTCCAGCTTCACTTGGGGCTGCTCCCTTTTAGAACTCATGCTATAAGGGGGGAGGGAGTGCATGGTCGGGTATGATTCGGGTATACTCGGGTATTTTGGGTACACCGTCCCCAGTCAATCGGGTACATGATTCGGGTATACAAATCGGTTTCACAAGCCGATGGTTAGTAAGCTTTCTTCTCTATATTTATTTTGTCTTTTTGTGAAAGGTAGTGTTAGGGTAGGATCAGGTACCACTCCCTCCACTTAGGGTAGTGTTAGGGTACAATTGGGTAGTTTTGAGTTGGAGGTTTTTATTGAATAGAGGTGACGTGACACTTCGGATAGTAGGTACCACTCCCTCCCCCCTAAGGATGAACACAACAATGAATATATAATGTAGGGAGAAATGTGTCAGTACAAAAGTGGGTGGACATTTTCATATGGGAGATATTTGTACACACTCAAATTAATTGTATTTGAACATTTATATAATTACAATAAATTACACTTACATTTTCACCCCTGTGAGGGTATAAATGTTCAAACACAATTATTTTGAGTGTCCCAATCATTTTTGGGAGTGTACAAATCACCTCCCTTTTCATATAGAGAAATAATATATGGACCTAACTATTTTGATGACTGCAGACAGGGACTCACTTATTTTACAACTCATCAGGATGATGCCAAGTGATTTTAGGTATAAGTTTAGGCCTAAATTTAGGTCCATCTATCATTTCTCTTTCAATATATAAGCATTTTCATCTTTTATGAGTTTTTGTTTGTGGGATTTTGGAGGGTATTTGCAATTAGGACATTTGTTTGTAATTTGAGCACTAGGTGTCCTCGTGTTTTTCGTTAGCCTGTTGGAGAAAAATGTCATCAGAATTCAGTGCAACATCAAAACCCTCTTCTCTTTTATAACACCAGATGCCGTTGTGCACCATTAAACCCCGCATATTTATTTTCTTCCTTTTTTTCATTAATGTAAAACAAATTTATATAAACCAACACAATAGTCAAATAATTTTCTCTGCCATAAAATTTTATTAAGTCCAAGTCCATCCAATAGTAAGATAATTAGCAAAATTTAAGCCCAAACAACCTTATACCATTTAATTTCCATCAACCCAAATGTATTTTTAGTTAACAACAAACAGCCTAATAATCATAACAAACTTTTTGCAGCCCAAATCTCTATAGGTAGAATTTTCGGATTTAAAGCCCAATGTTAGCCCAACATTATCTCTACCATAATTTTAGGGGTATAAGTAACACATTTACCGTAAAATATTATAACCTTGATCTCATTTCAAGTGTAGTCACCAACTAGCGTCTCCTTCCCTCAAAAAATACACACTAGACGCCACCTTTATTACTCTTTTGAAGTCCTCATTCATCTGTCATTAATAACCCACACCAACTCCATTGAAGTCCTCATACACACATGCTCATTAACAACACACTCATTAACAACACACTCATTAACAACAAACACCGTCTCCATAAAACCATTAAGCAAAAAAGAATCATCATGTTTTTGTTTGAAAAGAAACATGATGTTTTTTTTAATCCTTGTGAAGTTAAAAAAGTATTTTAATTTAATTGTTATTTGGTACATCATAATTTTTTTACTACTCCGTCCCTAAAAGCTGTCACTTTGACTTTTTTAAGTCATTCTTTTACAACTTTGACCTTAAATAATTTTGTTTACGTTATACAACACTTGATAAAAAATATATGAATGGATTGAGATTTAAATGTATGTTTATTGGTATATTTTTATAAAATATTATATAACGCAAACAAAAATATTTAAGGTCAAAGTTGAGAAAAAAAGACTCAAAATAGTCAAACTGGACAGTTTTTATGGGACGGAGGGAGTATCACACTATCGCGTAATTTATTAACATAAAAATACATGTGGATATTTCGTAATGTGATTTAGCCAACAAGCATGTTATGTGTTTGAGTTACATGTTTGTGTAATAATGAATTTTAGTAAACGAGCATGTATTCTCACCTCATGTGTTGCAAAATAACTATAAATAATGTAAAAGCGGGACTATAAAACTCACATAAAAGTTTTAAGTTTTGTTTCTATGAGAACGTAATTGAACATGTAATAAGTAAACAAGCATGTATTCTCACCCCAAAATATTTCAAACGAGTAAAATAGGGGCCATGAACTCACCTCAAGTAAAGTAGTAGTTCGGGAATGGATAGGTCAAGATATAAAGTATAATGTCTCTGAAACACGACCTAAGTAAGTAAGGGTTCGACTTAGCATGACACTATATGAACTGAAATAATGCAAATGTATTTTCAAAAACTTTGTATCACCATGACACGTTTGTGTTTGAATTTTATAAGTTAAAAATACCCGTTTACGTTCAAGTCATGTATGTATACAAGTCTCGACACTTGTCAAATATTCCCGTATTTGTTATAAGTGTTCAAAATAATATTCTTTTGTACTTCATAAAAAGCTACAAAAATATTTTGTCTTTTTGTCAGGTTTCGTCTTTTTGTCGATTTTCGTCTTTTTGTCAGTTTTCGTCCTTTTGTCGGGTTTTGAAAATAGTAACCACTTTATTACCTATAAAAGTTTAGTCTCGTCTATTTGGTGTGTTTTTAAGAAATACACATTTTTACCCTTTATAAAAGTATAGTTATTTTCATAGAAATAGTTTAAGTAGCATATTTCTAGCGAAAATTCGGCATGACCTGTTCGTAAATTCTTACTTTACCAATTTTACCTATCTCGTTTTTAATATTCCAGAAACCATTTTAAAGTTTATAAAAATATGTTTTGGCTAATAGTGTAGTTTTCGTGTAAAAACTATATTTTTTTTCGTAATTTAAAATAGTGTAACTTTCTCGTTTTAAGTCCGTTTTTAATGGTTCAATTGACCACGTTTAGCTTATAGAGTCTATTTTATATTTCTCTAACTTATTGTTGAAAAACTTAAACTCATTTTACCAAATTTTCTGTTTCGGGACAGCGGTGTTACAAAGTGTATTATATTTCGGCGTTCTAGCTACGTTTTCAACCGCAAATCACAATTCCAATCTATACCTAGTTCCCTTCCACCAAATGTTATTATTTCCTCAACAAAAAAAAAAAAAAAAAATCCAAACTAACCTAGCTTTTCCCTTCCACTGATTTACAATATCAACGCGTTATCAAGTATATATAAGTAAAGTAAACAACGATTAAGCCGTAAATTTAACATAATTAAACTTTGTACATGTAATTAAACACAAAATGACAAACACAAAACATAGTGACAAATTTGTATGTATGTTGTATATATGTCGTGTATGTGTATGGGGTGAGATCAATAAAGATCACATAAAAACTAAAGATCAAATGGATGCATCTCAACCATTCATTTTGATCAAATTAATTAAATTCATTTTCACCCTTATATTTAAAATTTAGACTAAATCTTGTCACTGCGCTTCGCGTTGGGACAAACCTGGGCATTATCATCGCAGGAGGTCCAAAACATGGGCTTTATATTCCAAACTCGTCCTTTGACCAATAATGTCGTTGTCAACGTTATGTTGGTGAGGGCAAAACCGTCTTTCACTGTAGCGTACTAAATAGAAACCATTGTACAGTGTTTGTAGCTAGTGTATGTCTATGTAACACGGTTCGACATTTATCATCCATCCCTAAACTATCCTACAAAAACAGTCTTCTACAAAACGATAATCGTTTCAAGATGGTACGTTGCTGGTGTGGTAAGCAAGCTATTATTCGCACTTCGTGGACCTCTGCCAACCCAGGGCGTCGATTCTTTGGTTGTCCTGTTGAAGTAAGTGCTCTTAATATTTATCGTGTTAGTTTGTTTTCGCAAGCAACAAAGTACATTGTAACAATGGTGGTTGTTTAATGACTTGTCATAATCATGAATATGGGTCTTCTTGTCGGTGGATAAGATGGTATGATCCTGAAATCTGTGCTCGTTCAAGAATGATCATACCAGGCCTTTTGAGGGGGAGAAATGAGCTTGAGGCAAGATTAGTAGCTGCTGAAGGTGATGTGTGGAAGTGGAAGATTTACCTGGTGCTAAGTTGGATGTTGTTCTTGATTGTTTATGCATTGGGATAACTTTTTTAGCTTTTATGTAATGGCTGAGATGGTTAATGTTAGTATCTTGAATTGTAGTAGCGTTGTTATGAAGTATTCAGTTTGGTTTGTTCGATTTTCAATGCCTTATGGGTATGCAAATGGTTAGCAATTTGTTTAGGGTTGACTTTTAAATGTCAACATTCTTATGAGGTTTTGTTTAGCTTTGGTTACTTTTGATGCAAATTATTCACACATCAAGCTTAGTCAATCTATAAAAATACACAATAATGACATGGTTCCATAGCTAATGCAAATGGATATAATTCCAAATGCATAAAATTGCATACTTTTCAAAGCATGGGAACTACAGTTAGACACACACACATACACACATATGTTTTTAGAGTAAATAACTTGTCCATAGGAAATAAACTACTTGAAACATTGTCTAGATAATTAGCATAAAAGAATTGACCTATGGTGAGGCCATCATTCTTTCTAGTGCAGCTTGCTGCCTAGTCATTCTTCGAGTAGCAGGCTGGGTTGAAGCAGAAACTGCTTGAACATCACTTGACTGCAGTGAGAATCGATGGGATTGATCATGTTCTTTGGGATTGACACGGGATTGCTCATGCCTTTGGGATCGACAATTGTTTCATCTTGATGTTCTTTGGGATTGTGACAGGGATGCATCATGTATGATGGGATCTTCATTCTTTGGATCTTGATTTTCAGATTGAACACCACTTCCTTGAACTGCATTAACTTGACTTTGAACAACACTGTACCTTCACTTCTTTATCGCTACTGCTACTGCTTTGTTACCTTTAGGATGTGTCTTTTTTGCTGCAGCTTTAGTAGGAACATGTTTGACAGTTCCCTTATTGGCAGATCGACTACTTTCAGCTCCACCATACCCTAGGCATGTTTTCCGGTTGTGTCCAGCAATGCCACAAATACTACACTTAACACTCTTCCAAGCCCTTGACAGCTTACCATCCTTCACAATATCTTCACTTTCAGGAGCTTTCCTAACTCTTTTTCTACCTCTTGAGCTAGGCGGGTTTGTTTCGGATTTCGGTGGAACAATTGTTGTTGGCACAGTTGATTTTTCCCAATGTTCGCTGCTAGTTATAGGCTGGACATGGTGATGGTAGGTTGCCTCCCAAGTGAGTAGATAGTAACAAGGATGAGCCCATGTTTCTACAGCGCCTACTTGTTGCCCATTTAAAGCCATATTCCAATTGGTAGCAAAAACATGTTTACATGGTAAACATGTTATCTCCCATCTTCTGCAAGTACAAGACTTGTGTACAACGCTAACTACACATTGGTCACCCATGGTCCCTAACACGAAACTCAGTTCCCCATTCCATAAAACATTATACTTAACACCTCTTTCTTAATACCCTCTAGATGTGTTGTGCGGTTGGTGTTAGTGACCCATCACTCTTCTCAATCACCATAAGAACATGCATTATCCTCTTCATACAGTATTCCCTGATGTATTCTAAGGCTATAATAGTTGGTTTGCTTAAACCCTAAATTATTTTGTCATGAAACACTTGACACATGTTATTAAGTAACACATCAGAAGTAGCTCTCCCTAAAGATAAACAATAATAAACATGTATTAATTATAACTGTTTTATCTTGCATTAACAATATAAATTAATGAAACAGATAGATCACTTACATGAAAAATGTGACCTTGACCAATGGATCGGTGGTATCTTACTTAACCAATCATGGGCTGGTTGATTAAGTTTCTTGAAATCAGCCATAGCTTTCTGAAACTGTACAAGAGTTGAGGAGTTGCACATTCACAGATGCTCTTTGTAGGCCTTATCTTTCCATTGCAGTTTCATTTTCTCATGAATGCTTCTAATACATAATCTATGTTCTGCATCTGGGAAAAAACTTACGTAAAGCTCTACTTATACCTGCACAAAATCAAATATGTTTCGTCTGTTTCAAGCAGAGAGACTTAAATTCATGAGCAGATTAAGGGAGTACCTTTTCCATGCAGTAATAAAGTGATGCTTGAGATTGGCTCAAGTGCTATATCATCGGATAAACAATGAATAAACCAAGTCCATGATCCTATGTTTTACGATTCAACAAAAGCATAAGCTAAAGAGTATATACCATTTTGCTATCAATTCCCACAGCTGT
>OU343222.1:328444848-328606305 GCA_910596185.1 Chrysanthemum makinoi | reverse complement strand
TGATAGTATACTCTAAATTGGAATGGGTATGATGAATTGAAATAAGTTGTTTGGTTTATAACTCGGGTTTGGTATCAATCCTAAAGGTGTTTGGTTTTGTTATCTTGGGTATGACTTATGAGATTTCTTTCGCTTCATCTACAACTCATTAGATGGAGATGCAAGCACAAGAAAATTCATTGTCATGATAATCAAACCAGTAATACACTAGTAATACAATAACAATACCTTGAATACACAGGTAATACAAACTTGAGAATTCAATTACATAAACGTTCCAACCTAATATTTTTACATAAGTGGCAGAAAAGGTGATTTAACCGACCTATCCTCAAGAGCAAAAATACTTGCAGCATGATCACTTAAGTTCTAATTTTGCAATAAAAAGGGTAGAATAAATTATTATGATCTACAAAGGTTAGTGATCGTAACGTTTTAGGTTCTCTAAACATGTAACTTTGAGCAAACTCATACTAAGATTTAAGAAAAAACTGCACTAGCAAACATATAGAGATTAGCGTGCAATAAATCCCACACACTTATATCGTTCTAATGAATTTTAACACAAGGAGGCATACACACCAACATATTAATGCTCTGTATACTTTAGAGTAAAACCCTTCATATGAGGAAACCTTTATTTGTGGGTTTCAATCCCAATCTAAAAACCCATATTTCTTAACCAAACATTCCAATTCCTATACCTCATTCTGAAACCCATGAACCAAACGCACCCTAAAAACAAAAACAAAAAAACAAAATCTTTATGAAAATCAGTTGTTGTACACTTATGTTGTGATATCAATTTAGTGGCACCCTAAGAGCTGCACTGAGCCATTTTGGGGGTGTTAAATAAACAGACATTATATCAAACAGTTAGTTAGTGTGCATGTCGAAAATTGAAAATGAGCTACAAGTATTCTATAAAAATTTCACATGTATAATCATCAACAGTAAGTTTCTAAACACTCAATAGTTAACACATTACAGCAACTAGAAGAGGAGATGGAATCCGATCGATTACCGTAAAAAGTTGATAAATCGATCTTTACAAGGTATAGGAGTGATCAAAATAAGTAATGAAAGAGGCTTGTTATTGGTGATGACAGCAATTCTGAATGTTTACTCAGATGTGATGAATTCGTTTGACTAATTTGGGTTATCTGTTACTTTAACTCATCAAATGGGTTAAGGTAAATGATTGATGGTGTATTAATTAAACTGGGAAAACAAATAATTAAAGTGAAAAAGCAAATAATTAAAATGGATAAAAATGTTTAAGAAAGGGCAAATCGCATATAAAAATGTACCCAACTTATACCTAATTTCAATTAAGGTACTCAACTTTTTTTATCCTACCATACTTTTTTTTATTGCAATGTAGTTAATACCTAATGCTTCCAAGTCACTTAGCCGGTTACCAAATTTTCCGACGACCTTTTCCGATGACCCACCACCACCACCTTCATTTATCACAACAAACACCATAATCCACCACCACAACCACTATCTATCACACCACCTAATGGGCTTAGTTTAAAATTTATTTGTCTCCCATGAAAAACAGATGTTGGTTCAAATTTAGCTTCATATGATGGAAGTGAATGAATGTAAATTGAATATTGACCTTCATGTTCCTTAAAGAATCTCTCCCATAATGGAGCCAATGGCAATGGCCCTTAGCTAAAACATAAAAGCAATCTTTGGAACTCTTGTAAATGGACAATTCTTCAATTGTGGCACCAATGAAGCTCTCCAAAACAGCTCTTTATCACTCATTGTATGCATCAGGTTTAAAGGAGACTCAATCCAATGATCAAGATTCGTCTTTGGCTGTTCTTTGAGATGGGCACATGGTTGTAATATCGGGACGGATGAAATTAATGTTGTGGTGGTAACTGAAAACGAAACTCTTTCAATGAAACACCAAATAAAACCAGAAACCAAGTGATAGGAATTTTGAGAATATTTTTATAAAGCAATAATATTGAAGACTTCTTAAAAAATAAGCACCTTAAAACAAGAAACCAAGTGATGAAATGATCATACAATTATTCTTGCACCCTAAAGTCTTAATAAAGGAAAACAAAAAAGAGTGATAACAGAACCTCTTAATTAAAAATAAATTTTAAACTAAGCCCATTAGGTGGTGATAGATGGTGGTTGTGGTGGTGGATTATGGTGGTTGTGGTGATAAATGAAGGTATTGGTGGTGGGTTATGGTGGTGGTGGTGGGTCATCGGAAAAGGTCGTCGAAAAAATATTGGTAACCTACATTGACTCGAAACCCGCTAAACCTTACATTCAGTAATCAAAAAAGTTTGGAACACTAAACGGGATAAAAAAGTTGAGACCTTAAATTGAAATTTGGTATAAGTTGGATACACTTTTATGCGATTTACCCTTTAAGAAATGATTTATGAAAATCGCTGTTCTATACTTATGATGTCTCAAAATAATTGTTAATTTTCTGAAGTAATAAAAAGATTTCGTGAGAAACAATATTCTATTTTGCTTTGAAAATTAAAGTGGCCACGCTTTTATTAAATTACGATTTTTTTTTTTTCCGACAATAATTTTGAAGCGGGAGAGTATTACCTAAACTCGAACTTTTATTTTAAGTTAGAAATTACATTTAATAGACGTTACAAGAATAGTTAAACAAAGAAATCCAAAATTACTTAGAAACCGGAGGTTAAAATTTAGCGCCAGAATAGCTACATGTTGAGAAACTCGCTAATATAGCTACACCTCCGCAACATCTTTTGGGAAGTCGTGAAATTAGTGACTTTGCTAGCCACGTGGTAGAGAATGACACAAATATGGTGACGCTTGTTGCGACACTAATTAATTAATGTCATCTCTCAAATCAAATCGCTGCACATCATTGGCGACATAGCTTTGCGACGTTGATTGCATAACGACGCAAAACAATCGCTTAACACTCAGGTCGCAACTTTGCTTAACTTTAGATGGTAGGTCGCTAATTATGTCGCTAAAAGGCTATTTTCTTGTAGTGATGGAGATTCAAGACATTGCTTGTCCAATCTCGGCTAAGGTAATGTAGAATCAAATGACCATATCTTTTTTTCTTGTGATATGGCGCGTTCAGTGTGGCATCGTGTTCGAGTTTGGTGTGATGGGGTTGTGCCTCGGCTTGTTTCGTTTTCAGATTGGTCTGAGTGGTTGATCAATTGGTCTGCTTCGAATGATAAAAGAGATCGCATGTATGTCATATTGCTATGGACTCTTTTGCGGTACCGAAACAACTTCGTCTTCAATTTCCAATCCATGCGAAAAAGTGATATTTTTTATTGTATTAGTTTGTTTTCTTTTTTTTTTTGGATCAAGTATAGAAATGCTAAGATTCATAGTTGCAGTGATTGGTTAAAGTATCCTCTGTAATTTCTAGCTCCTTGCTAGAGGTTTTGTTTTTATATATTTTGCCGTTAAAAAAAAAAGACCTCAATGTTTTCGAGTTTTGAAAGTGAAAAAAAAAACAAAAGTGGCAAAAATTGATAAAAAAAAAGGAGAAGACGGAAGAAAAATAATTTTGTATTTTGTGTTGTCTGTTTAGATAAAGAAAAAGAAAGGAAGAAAGGTAAATAATTGAAGAGAAAATGAGATACAATTGACAATTTTACGATTACAAACTTGCTTTCTTAATTCTTTTACTTCCAAATTCCTAACTCCAATTTTGTTACGTACACAATATAAAATTAAATTCAAATTCTAACTTAGCATTTTTATTTCAAGTATAAAATATAAAAATGATCGAATCCTTGAACTTTATGCTGATCATACTGATGAGTATGCAAATACTCATCATTTTTGTACCTTTTAGACTGCCAAAAACATCCAAAAACACCTGTCAAAGCATCAAAATGATAAAAATATCACGAATAAGTGTTTTATGTGTTTCAAATGCAAAAATACCAAAAGCAGTGAAAACGTGATCAAGTTTGCATAATTGGCAGTTTTAGTCCCCCAAGTTTCAAAATTTGTCAAACCTAGTCCCTAGTAAATCAAAATAAAGCAAAATATCATTTAAGGTCCATGGGATTCAAAAGTTGTCAAAACAAACCCTTCAAAGTTTAAAATTACAAAATGACAACTTTAGTCCCTAAAGTTTAAAAATTGTCAAAAATAGTCCTTGGTAAATTTAAAAAGTGAAAATAATTAAAAATAAACCTTGTACTATTCATATATGGCATAATCGGTCCTTTTGATAAGTTTGGGAAAGTTACAATTTTAGTCCCTCAAAATCGAAATTACAAAATGGTCCTTGTGTATTAACTACAAAACCAACCGGACCCTTTTATTAACCCAAAAATAAAACCCAAACACAAACCCAATCCCAAATCGCCCACCACAAGCCCAAACCCAAAATAACTTGAACTTGAACCTAGACTGAGCCGGTCCAAAACCTTGACCGCCATTATACCCCATTTGAACCCCCACCTATTAATAATACCGGTCAAAAGTCAAATCCCACGACTCTGTCTCCCTCACAAAAACCCGCCAAACCGAAACCACCTCCACGCAGCCACGGTTTTCACCACCACCTTCCACTCACCTTTCCAAATGCTTAACCACTCCCTTCCACCTCCACAAACACCCAAAATCCTTTAATTGCTTCTAAACTACTCTTATCGCCAAATGACTTTGGCCAAAATGCCAAATGTGTGGTTCTGATGAATTTGAAGGATCCAATGGTTGAAATGAAGTGGAAAACATTCAGAGGTCGATAAGGAGTTCAAAAAGATCTTTATAAAGAAGAAATGAAGCAAGGTGGAAAATATCTGTAATTTAGTTTATGTAATGTCAATTAGAAAATTTTCAATTTCCAAAGGTATGTCTAAGCTTTCAAGTCTTGAATTAAGTTATTTCAAAGTGTAATATAAATCTTTTCAAGTAAGCAATTTCAAGTTTCACCTCATTTCAAGTTTATGCAAATTTCAAGTTCAAATTCTCATATTAGCTTAAAGTTGTTTATAGTTGATGTTATGGACTCATAAGCTCATGTAAGCTCCTTATAAAGCTTTTAAAAGCTTTTAGTAACTTTAAAATTCATTTTATAGTTAAAACTCAAAAATAAAAAAAAATACAAAAAAATTTAGTTATAAATAAAAAATCAATGGAGAAGATGATTACAGCTGGAGCAGGGTAAATTTTGGATTGCCTTGGTTTAGATGCTTCTTGGGAAGCTATAGGAAGTGTTCTTGAGCCTTGGTTCTCAGTTTTAACTTGGATTCCATTTTGTAAGCTTTTTGTTCCATTTTAGCATTTCCTGCTTAAGTCATTGATTAGCTTAAATCTTTGTGTTTTTATGTTTCTAAGTTATAGTTAAGTAAAATTAAACATTAAAACAGTTTGCTTGTTCTTTAAAATTTGTAGTTACTAAAAATCTTAGTTTAGCAGTCATATTAGCATAAGTGTCATTTCTTAGTTTTATGTTGTTATTGTTGTTGTTTAATGCTTATTTAGTCTCATTATATGATAATATAAGGTTTTGAATCAGTTGCATGGTCTTAATCTGTGAAATCATTTGAAAATCACAAAATCAGTTGGTTAAAGGGTTGTTTGGATTTGTGAGTGAAAACTATGTTAGAGGGTGTTCATGCCATTGTTCTTGTTTGATCTATGTCACATTAGGTTATAGTAGCTCAGTGAAACAATAAAAACCAGTGCTCAATTGAAAGAAAGTCAAAATAGCTTGTGATCACATCTTGTTTATTAACTGTGTAGATTTCATGTTCCATAATCATGTTTTTATGTTCATAAGTTGTTATTATTGATCAAACTAGTCTTAATTAACCTTATAACATCATAATCAGTAAGTAGATTTGATTCAAAGTTCAAATAAGTCAACTTAGATCATTTCATTAAAAAGTAAAATTTTCTTATTTGCAGTTTTTTAATAAACTTGTTATTTTTCTTGTGATCTTATTGTTAGGATTTAGGACTCAAGCTTTTAGGCTTATAATATTTAGCTGCTCATCTTCATCATAGTATTTTTCATAATTTTTAGTTAGCTTGTTAAACTGCTTATTTTCAAGCTTCTTTTAAGCTATTTTCCAAAAAACTCCCCTGTGCCAGAGGAGTTGGTGTTATCTGCTTGATTTCACAAGCTCACACAGAGCTTATTTGTGGGACCCAGGGCTTGAACCTTAGCTTTTTGGAAAGCTCACCCACCCATCTCAAAGTTCCAAAGCTTATTGTGCCTTTTCTAGCTTATTCCATAGGGTCGCTTATAGCTTTTGTTTTGTCCATTCCATTGAGTACAACGACACTCAAGTGTGTACAAGCCTTTTCAAAAGCTTGTCATAAGCTTATTAGTGGACCTCAGTGTGTGAGCTTGGACTTTTTAGAAAGCTCACCAACCCATCTCAATACCTCGTTCTTATTTTGAGCTTTTCACTTATTTCATAAGCTTAAATTGCTTATAAGTTTGACTCAACAAGAGCTGTTTGGTTTATAGGATTAGAGTAATTGCTTATTTGCTTATTTTTAACTTATCAGTGTGTTTATTTGTGCCTTTTAGCTTAATTTAAGTACTCTTAGCTTGTTTGTATCTTATTTCAGCTTTGTTTCCTTTTGATTAGCTTATTTGGTAGCTTAGTTGAGCTTAAAATCATCAAATTGAGCCAAAAAGCTCAACTGTTAAGCTCATAAGCTCATTCTGAGCTTATTTTCAAGTTCCAAAAAGTTTTTCTTTGTAAAAGTTGCTTATTTTCAGTAGTTAAATAGGTTTAAAAAAAATCAAAATCACAAAAACATCATTTTAAAAATAGTGATAGCGTTTATTTAATATAAATTAGCTTTTTAATTTTCTTTTTCAGCTTATTACTAAGCACTTCTCGCTTTTATAATTTTCTTAGCTTTCTGTCATCATAGGATAATTATAGAAAAAATTTCAGAATTTTCTTAGTTTGTTTAGTATTTATTAGAATTTAAAATAGTTAAAAAGTATTAAATAATTAATAATAAATAAGTAAAAAGCATAAAAAAATATCTTTTAAATTTTATAATTAGTTTTCTAATATTTTAGATTTTTCTAAGTCATAATTTCACTTTTCTAGCTTTATTTCATATTTTCTTATATTTTAGATTATTATTAAATAGTTAAAAATAGTTTTTAATTAATAATAATTAAATAAATAGTCATAAAAATAATTTTAATTTTCCAATAATTTTATATTATTATTAGGATTGTAAAAATATCATTTTCATATCCATAGGTGTTCTAATCTTTTAAATTTACGCTTATTTTATACGCTTATCGTAAAATTTAGTAGAAACGTGACGCGTTTACGCTTGTTTAATCCGATTGTTGTGCTTTATAGTTCTGTATCCAAATACAATTCCAATCAATCAAGAGTGTAGTTATCAATCAAAATCCATACGATCATTATCCTTAGTGATCATTCTACGCCCTAACGCTTTTCAAATACCATTCAACCTCCGTGGGACTTAACGACCCTGAATCCACTACATTCCAAGGAAATTGTATTGAGTCCATAATAGTTGACTTTTGTTGACTAAAACCTTTGATCAATATTTCTTGACCGCTTTGGAAGCGATCAAATTTTATGCCACGGGGAGGTCAGAGCGGTTTTTAAACATTTTCGACCCATACTTGCACATATACCACCTTTGTAAACAGCTTTTGTAAAGTTATCAAAATCAAAAAGTTCATTAACACTTTTCCTAAAGTGTTAACAACACAAAAAAAATATATAAAACAACAAAACAATCGTAACGCTTTCTATCTTGTATTTTCTTTAAGGTGATTCTTAAAGAGGTACGATTTGGTTAAACAAGACGATACCAAAAATATTGTCCAAAAGTATTTAAACCCTTAGCACAAATCCATACCTACGCCTTTTTAGTGGTACTTAATAAATACATAAAAATCAACCAATCGCGAAACCAAGGCGTAACACCTTCCAACTGGGTGTGAACATTAATAAGTTCCCAATCTTAAAGATCAAAACTTGCCTTTGTGTCCTTGTGATTTGGTGTACCTTTTTAAAGAAGCCATTTCATTTGTGATTATTGGTTTAAGTTCACTTGTCATTTTGCCTCGCATTTGTTTTGAAAATCGATTTTTAAACTTAGTGCATGCGACTGCTCTTCCGTAGCTCCACAAGTCCACTTTCGTGAGCTTGTAAGTATTCCTCGTGAAACGAGGACGCGCTTCCCTCACCGCGGATCGAGGAACGCCTAGCACCACCACCCCTCGTCGTAATGGCGTAAGATAAACCGATGAATGAGCTTCCAAGCACCCATCGAGGGTTACGCGAGATGCTATTATTGTCCCAACCATCGGGTCGATACCTTTGAGCTCAAAACCGGGTTGCTTAATCTTGTAACCCAAAGCCAATTTTATGGTTTTGAGAGGGATGATCCTCATGCTCATATTCGATGGTTTAACAAGATTGCATCTACCATCAAATACAAGAATGTACCACATGAAGCAATTGCTTCTTCTCTCCCATTCTCTAGAGGGACAAGCCCGATTTGGCTTGAGAAACAACCCTCGCTCCATTGAGACATGGAGGATTTAGTCACTAAGTTTGTTAATGAATTCTATCCTCCATCCCAAACTACAAGTCTTAAGAATGAGATAATGAAATTCACTCAAAGATTTGATGAATCATTCGGTGAGGCATGGGATCGTTATAAAGAGTTGTTCGAAAGTGTCCGTGATCATGGTTTTACCGAGTTAATGCAAATGGATACTTTCTACAATGGTCTAAACCAATCTAACCAAGACTCTTTAAATGCCTCCGCTGAGTGTAATTTCCTCGAGCAAGACCACAAAAGAAGCCTTGCAAATCATAGAAAACAAGTCCTGTGTCCGCCTCTTTCCCAGAACAAAGACATACGCTCATCTCGGGCCTAATGGACCTTCTACTTCATCTCACGTGAGTACATCTAGCACCGATGCTAAGATTGATAAACTCACGGATGTTATTCGTGCTTTGGTTCTTGCTAACCAAAGAAAGTCACTTTCACACGCATACCATCACATGGTGAAGTGAAGAAAGTCGGTGGTCTCGTGTCACTTGTGGTGGCCCCTCATGCATACTACAACCGTATCGCCACCGATGGTAGTCCGTTTGAAGCCAATGCTATAGCCGGTACTTCACATCAAGGAGGTAATTAATACCGCCCTCAAATGAACCAAACTACCGGCTAATACTTATCGTGACCACCCCGCTTTAACCGTAATCATAACATGCAAAACCGAATCGAACCAACCTATAATGAACCAAGGTTATCAAAACCAAGGTAATTTCTATCCTGGACCAAATCAAGGTTTCCAAAATCAAGGAAACTTTAATCAAAACAATTTCAATCGAGGGAATCAATTTCATGGGAATATGAATCCTAATCAAGGAAAATTTCAAAATCAAGGCCCTAATCCCAACAATAGAGGCCGTAATTTTCCTAATCAAACTCATGCCATTGTTCCAACCGACCATCATCCGATGAGCTATTGAAGCAATTCATGAAATCCCAAGATGAAATGAACAAAGTTGTTGGTTAGCCGATTTCGACATTAAGAAGTCTTTAAATGATCAACCCTCGCTCAGAAAACTTCCGAGCAACACCGATCGCTAACCCGAGGGCGATGCAAAGCGATCACAACCGTGGGTGTATCATACGGGACCCATTGTTCTTACCTCCTCTTCTTCTTCTCCTAAGGTAGTGGAACATGAACATGAGGCAACAAAGGACAAGGAACTTCCTACTAATAACGGAGGTAATAGAACGATGTCCAACCTCAAGTTGTCCCGAAACCCAATTCTAAGCCAGAGTTGTTTTTGATTCACATGACATCTCGTTGAAACCAAAACCCAAATCTTCTATTCCTTACCCATCACGCTTAAATGAGCAAAGCTCGCAAAAAAGCGGTACCATCAAATGGATAATTTTTTCAAATTTTCCAAGAACTACATTTTGACATAAGCTTTGCGGATGCTATCATGCTTATGCCCAAGTTTGCATCCACTCTCAAACACATGTTAAGCAACAAGGAAAAGCTGCTTGAAATGGCTAAAACTCCTTCGAACGCGAACCTGCCGCCAGCTTTCAGTAAAGCGCTTCCCGAGAAGCTTGGAGATCCCGAAAATTCTCTTACCTTGTGTATTTCCATGAATGGTTGAATGCTTTGCCTTAGCCGATCTTGGTGCAAGCATTAACCTCGATGCCTCATTCAAGATGGAAGAAACTTTCTCCCGACCTTACTCCTCTACTGCATGACTTTGAGCTTGCAGATCGTTCAATATCCCGGCTCCCTTGGCATCGCCGAGGATGTATTCGTGAAAGTAGGGAAAGTTCCATTTTCCACCGACTTTGTGGTTGTTGACTTCGATGCCGATCATCGGGTTCCCCTCATTGTTGGACGAGGATTCCCGAGAACGGCCGCGTGCTCTCATTGATGTATTTGAGCAAGAAATCACATTACGTGTGGGTAATGAAGATGTCACCTTTAACCTTGATCAAACTTCGAGGTCACCGCAAACTATGATTCCGAAGCCTGCTAACTCAATAGATATCATTGATGTTGCTTCTGAAGAGTACTCTCAAGAAGTTCTCTGTTATGTTCATAATTCTTCGAGTGATAATCTCACTCATTCATCTCAACCCATCATTGCCAATTATACTCCTTCTCTCACCTCGTTTGAGGAAAGTGACTTCATCTTGGAAGAGATTGAAGCATACTTGTCTAGTGATTCGATTTCATGGGAAATTGATCACGCCCATTGACATCGAGATATTCTTCTCATCGAGAAGATGCTCAATGATGATCCTTCATCAATCCCTCCTCAAGAACTTCATAAAGAGGAAATCAAATCCATTGAAAAATCTAATGATCCTCCCAAAGTCGAACTTAAGGACTTACCACCTCATCTCGAGTATGCATTTCTTGGAGGTGATGATAAATTACCCGTCATTATTGCTCTAGATTTGATTAAAGATGAAAAGATCTGCTGATAAAGGTCTTGAAGTCACACAAGCAAGCAATTGCTTGAAACTCTCCGACATTAAGTGGTATCAACCCGAGTTTTGTACTCACAAAATCTTGATGGAGGATGATTTCAAACCTCAGCCCAACATCGAGAAGCGGTGAATCCTAAGATTCATGAGGTTATCAAACAGAGGTTCTCAAACTTCTTGATGCAGGATTAATTTACCCGATCTCAGATAGTCTTTGGGTTAGCCCAATTCACGTGTTCCTAAAAGGGTGGCATTATGTTGTCACAAATGAAGAAAACGAGTTAATTCCAACTCGATTGGTTACGGGATGGCGTGTTTGCATTGACTATCGTAAGTTGAATGACGCCACCCGAAAAGACCATTTTCCTCTACCCTTCATGGACCAAATGCTTGAGAGACTAGCAGGAAACGAATACTATTATTTCCTAGATGGTTTCTCGGTTATTTTGATCCCCATTGATCCACGTGATCAAGAAAAGACCACATTCACCGCCCATACGAACTTTTGCCTACAGACGTATGCCTTTTGGCCTATGTAACGCCCCCGCACGCTCCAACGATGTATGATGGCCATTTTCCACGACATGATCGGGAAACAATGGAGGTGTTTATGGATGACTTCTCGGTCATTGGGGACTCGTTTCAAACATGTCTCTCCCATTTAGAAAAAATGCTCAAACGGTGTGAAGACACCAATCTTTGTCTAAATTAGGAGAAGAGCCACTTTATGGTCAAAGAAGGCATAGTCCTTGGCCATAAAATTTCAAAAACTGGATTGAGGTTGATAGAGCAAAAGTCGATGTTATTGCTAAATTGCCTCATCCTACTACCGTCAAAGGTATTAGGAGTTTTTAGGTCATGCCGGTTTTTATCGCAGATTCATACAAGATTTTTCTAAAATCGTCCGGCCTATGACTCATCTCCTTGAGAAGGATGCTCCTTTTATCTTCTCACCTGAGTGCATCGAAGCTTTTGAAATATTAAAGAAAAAGCTACTAAGCACCCATTCTCGTTCCCCCGACCTTGGGATTTACCCTTTGAACTCATGTGCGATGCAAGTGATTTTGCTATCAGTCGGTAGCCTGGGCAACGCTTAACCAAGCATTTTCACCATCCACTACGCAAGTAAGACTATGATCGAAGCTCAAACCCATTACACCACCACGTAAAAAGAGCTACTAGCCATGGTGTATGCGCTTGAGAAGTTTCTACCGCATACTTAATCTTGACCAAATGCGTGGTGTATACGGATCATTCGACTCTCAAATATCTCTTTGCAAAACAAGATGCAAAGCCGAGATTGCTCCATGGGTTCTCCTCCCCGCAAGAATTTGATATCATTATATCGTGATAAAAAGGAGCCGAGAACCTAGCCGATCATCTGTCCGCCTAGAAAACCCTCACCAAGATGTTTTCGAGAAAAAGGAAATAAATGAAACATTTCCTCTCGAAACACTCAATGCGGTTACTTTTCGTGGAAACTCTACTACCCCATGGTTTTCCGCAAATTACAATGCGGGTAACTTCATAGTGAAAGGAATGTCGACCCAAGTAAGAACAAATTCTTCAAGGATGTTAAACATTACTCGGGACGATCCCTACTTATTCAAAATCAGGCGGATCAAGTCATCCGACGGTGTGTTTATGGACAAGAAGCTATGGACATTTTCAAAGCTTGCCATGCCGACCCAACGGGCCATCATAGTCCAAACTACACCGCCAAGAAGTGTTTGATTCGGATTTTATTGGCCACGATTTACAAGGATGCCCAATTTGTCAAAACTGTGACGCCGTCAACGCCACGAAATATTTCACAAAGAAATGAAATGCCGCAAAACGCCATTCAAGTGTGTGATATTTTGACATCCGGGCATTGACTTTATGGGGCCATTTCCATCATCTCGAGGAAACAAATACATACTTGTGTTGACTATTTGTCAAAATGGGTTGAAGTAAAGCTTTGCCTACCAATGATGCCCGAGTTGTTGTGAAATTCTTAAAATCTCTTTTGCTAGGTTTGGAACTCCACGAGCTATAATCAGTGATCGTGGTACGCATTTCTGCAATGACCAATTTGATAGAGTCATGCAAAAGTATGGTGTAACCCACCGCCTCTCATCGCGCATTCACCCCCAAACAAGTGGGAAAGTGGAAGTTTTAACCGAGGTATAAAAAGAATTCGGAAAGGACAAGAGGGCAAAACCGCGCTCTTGGTCGGATAAACCGATGACGCACTCGGGCCTTCCGTGACAGTTTTATAAAACACCCATCTGTACTCCATACAAGCTTAGTGTAACGGAAGGCGGTCATCTGCCGATTGAGCTTGAGCATAAAGTATACTGGGCCTTGAAACATGCAAACTTCGATATTCAGGATATGGTGATCACCCGAAAGTTCAAATGAATGAATTAAATGAACTCCGTGATCAAGCATACGAGAACTCTTTGATCTACAAAGAAAAGACAAAGAAGATTCATGACTCCAAAATCAAGAACCGCTTTTCAACGCTTCGGTGATCGAAGTCCTTCTTTTCAATTCAAGATTGAAGATTTTCTCAGAAAATTAAAATCCGGTCCGGACCATTCACCATTACTAAAGTATTTCCTTATGGAACCATTGAGTTATCTCAACCCGATGGTCCAAATTTTAAAGTGAATGGTCATCGGTTGAAACACTATTTTGGAGAGGACATTCCACCCATGGTTGTCCCGGATCTCCAAACTTTCCCCATGAACCAATAAATGGGGGATCGAGTTAAGCTAGCAACTCGGTAATCAAAAACAATAGCACACCATATGGGTTTTCACCCATATTTCATTTCTTTTACTTTCTACCACTTAGTGTGGGAGTTGCCCAGTCATTGTATATAACTTTTCATCCAAAAAAAAAAAAAGTGTATATATCAAAAATAAAATAATGGCCGTAGTATTTCCCTTTTACGTTCTATGTTTCGGCATAACCGCCGGTACTTTGAATATTGAGGGCAATATTCATTTCTAGTGTGGAGGAGTTGGTGTTATCTGCTTGATTTCACAAGCTCACACAGAGCTTATTTGTGGGACCTGTGGCTTGACCTCCTGCTTTTTGGAAAGCTCACCCACCCATCTCAAAGTTCCAAAGCTTATTGTGCCTTTTCTAGCTTATTCCATAGGGCTGCTTATAGCTTTTTGTTTTGTCCATTCCATTGAGTACACTGATCACTCAGTGTGTACAAGCCTTTTCCAAAGCTTGTCATAAGCTTATTACAGTGGACCGCAAGTGTGAAAGCTTGGACTTTTAGAAAGCTCACCAACCCATCTCAATACCTCAGTTCTTATTTTGAGCTTTTCAGCTTATTTCACAAGCTTAAATTGCTTATAAGTTTCACCCCAGCCCTGCTTGGTTTATAGGATTGGGAGTAATTGCTTATTTGCTTATTTTTAGTGATCAAGGTGTTTATTTGTGCCTTTTAGCTTAATTTAAGTACCTTAGCTTGTTTGTATCTTATTTCAAAATTTGTTTCCTTTGATTAGCTTATTTGGTAGCTTTAGTTGCTTAAAATCATCAAATCGGAGCCAAAAGCTCAACTGTTACTCATAAGCTCATTCCGAGCTTATTTTCAAGTTCCAAAAGTTTGTCTTGTAAAAGTTGCTTATTTTCAAAGAGTTAAATAGGTTTAAAAATAAAAATCACAAAACATCATTTTAAAAATAGTGATAGCGTTTATTTAATATAAATTAGCATTTTAATTTTCTTTTTTCAAATTATTACTAAGCACTTTTCTGCTTTTATAATTTTCTTAGCTTCTCAATATCATAAGATAATTATTGAAAATTTTCTAATTTTCTTAGTTTGTTTAGTATTTATTAGAATTTAAAATAGTTAAAAAGTATTAAATAATTAATAATAAATAAGTAAAAAGCATAAACAATATCTTTTAAATCTTAAAATTAGTTTTCTAATATTTTAGATTTTTTTAAGTTAAAATTTCAATTTTCTAGGCTAATTTTATATTTTCTTGTATTTAAGTGTATTTTAAATAATTAATAAATAGTAATTAATTAATAATAAATAAGTAAAAAGCATAAAAAAAATATCTTTTAAATTTTAAAATTAGTTTTCTAATATTTTAGATTTTTCTAAGTCATAATTTCACTTTTCTAGCTTTATTTCATATTTTCTTATATTTTAGATTATTATTAAATAGTTAAAAATAGTTTTTAATTAATAATAATTAAATAAATAGTCATAAAAATAATTTTAATTTTCCAATAATTTTATATTATTATTAGGATTGTAAAAATATCATTTTCATATCCATAGGTGTTCTAATCTTTTAAATTTACGCTTTTATTTTATATGCTTATCGTGAAAAATTTAGTAAACGTCTTACGCTGCTTACGTTTGTTTAACTGATTTTTGTGCTTTATAGTTCGTATCCAAATACAATTCCAATCAATCAAGAGTGTAGTTATCAATCAAAATCCTAATGATCATTATCCTTAGTGATCATTCTACGCCCTAACGCTTTCAAATACCATTCAACCTCCGTGGGACTTAACGTAACTGAATCCACTACATTCCAAGGAAATTGTATTGAGTCCATAATAGTTGACTTTTGTTGACTAAAACCTTTGGTCAATATTTCTTGATGCTTTTGGAAGGAGTGATTGTTAGTTAACTATTTTTTTCTATTGTATGTATCAACTTTCAAATTTTGATCATTATGTGTATTTTGTGACTATTCTCGATAAAATGACCATTTTACCTCTTCGAAATTTGAAAAAATAAAGGGTAAAATGGTCACAAAATACACAATAATCTGAATTTTGAAAGTTCAAGACACACAATAAGAAAAAAAAATAGTTGGTTACACACAATCATAAAAAGTGTCAAGTTCGATGCATTTTTTTATCATTTGCCCTTTTATTTTCCATTTATCTATTTTTCTTATTTTAACTCGTGTATCATTTTGGAATTAAACCGAGTGATACCTCATTCTACCAATCTTCTAACCTCGCTTGCTCGAGTCGCTTTACTTGTAACGATTACACAAGTCATAGATAGATTAAATGTGTTATGTAGTTTCAAGTGAGACTTTAGAGTTAAATGTTTTAACATGATTAATAGTGGTTTGCTTTCAGTTTGAATTTCAAGCAAGTGACAAAGAAAATCTGGATTTTCCTCCTAGTGCAGTCGAGGTTCTAAGGGTTTCTCTTCAGCTGGTTCTCCTAGTGGTTCCTCTCGGCCTGCCCTCTGCTTGGATGGTTTAACTCAGGAGTCGGATTTCAAGTGTGATGTCGTTCTAAAAAAAAGTTATCCACTAACCAATATGTACCTGACTTGACTACCACCTAACTTTCATAATTGCCCACGAAACGTGTAAATGACAAAGAAACAAAACTTCACACTACCCAGCCAAATTAACTTATTTCAATGTGTCACGAAACAAGCTCATTGGAGCATATAAACAAGTCATCTTATAAAATAAGCATTGTTTGTCATAAAAGCGTGTGAAAGCTATTAATTAGCTATAAGCTTTTATAAGCTCAAGCTAACTAAAATGAACTTTTAAAAAATAATACAACTTATAGATAATCAAATTATCAAATATTTTTGAAATATAATAGAAGAAAAAAATAAAAGATTGAAATATATAAAATAATTTGATATAATTTTATGTCATTTTTCAAGAATGAGCTCTGATTTCAACCAAATCGTCAAAAAGATTTTTGAAAATATAAATTAGAGTGTAAATTACACCGTTCGTCCTTGTGGTTTGTGTTGACCGTAGCCTTTCGTCCTTTGACAAAAAAAAAATGCGCCGTTTGTCCTTAAGTGGCAAACGTTATGCGCCATTAGTTCTTTGACCAAAAAATGTTAAGTTTGACCGTTAAACTCCCCTCATGTGACTTGCACATGGGTAAAAATGTCATTTCATCTACCCTTATATAATTTGTGGTCAATACTCTTTCACATAAACACAAACAAAATCCTTTACTATCTATCTGATCATCTTCTTCTCACGTAAACACAAACACACGTGATCCAACTACAAACCATCCTTAAACCACCCCACCACCACAAACCGTCTACAAACCATCGTGAAACCACCCCACCACCACATATCCAGACTACAAACCATCACTAAACCACCCCACGCCACAGATGCAATAATCGATTCCCGCCATTACCACTATCCTCCGCATGTGGTTTAGCGATGGTTTGTAGTCGGATCCGTGTAATTTACTCAAAGTTTAAAATGGATAGATATCGTCATATCGAAGTATTAGAAGAAGAAAAGTCAATTTTTGAGGAAATTGAGATGAAGGTCAAAGGAAATTATGTGGGAAAGTGAAGTTGATATTTTTCGAGAAGAATGTGACAAGAATGTGGGAAAGTAAAGTTAAATAATCATTTACAAGTTCAGTATTAGAAGTGTAGAAAACTAGAAGGGGGGTTGAATAGTTTACCAATTAAAAACTTTGTTTTGAAACTTATTGTAAAGATCAATTGATATTGATCTTAGATATGTTAATGAAATATGCAAGCAATATGTAAGGAGTAAATAAGGAAAGAAATGATCAAACCACAACAAGTTGTTTATAGTGGTTCGGTCTACAAGGACTCTTTTTCCTTGCCCTACTCCACTCCTCGAGTCTCACACTCGAGAGTTTAACTTCACTAGTCAACAAGCTCATTTCACCGGCGGAGAAAACCTTTACACTTACACACTATTTCCGACACTAAGCTAGATGTCGAAGTTCTTTCCAAGGTACAACCACTCCACACACAACGTATTTTGAGGACTAAAATACTAACCACTCACACTCACAAGATTATGATTGTTTAATACAACAATGAAGTATGAATCAACACAAGATCATACAACACTAAACAAACAAGACTTCCAACTTCTTGCTGAAGCTTGAATGTGACTTGATCTTCTTTGCTACAAAAGAGATCACTAATATGATATGAAACGAAGTTAGAAAGGTTAGAGAGAAGATATGTATGAGAGTATGTTAGAAAGGGATGAAAAACTACTTGGCTTGGCATGGCTATTTATAGCCAAATGGATGAGATCCCGGACCGCTCGAACCCTTAAAAGGGTTCCACCCGTGGTACCAAATTGTACCACCGATACCAAGATATCAAATCTTTGCTAAAGTCAACTCTATCTAAGTGAGATTGTGCAAGATATGAAGAGTACAAATCCACACAAAATATCTAATGAAATCTTCCAATGATTTCCATGATGCATCACATGATGTCATATGTTGTATTTCTATTTTTAGAAATATGCAAGTACTTAAGTAGTGTTTGGTTTTAAGAACCTAACACATTCTAAAAACTACAATCATACATAATGATTAGAGTTATATCAAGATGTTACTAATCATAAATGTAAATGCTTGAATGATGAATATATTGTTTGAAAAAGCTTGTTTTAATATCTATTAAACTTGAAAAGCTTTAAGCTTTTATACAAATTAAATTTACTTTTGTCGTTAACAAAACTTAGGTAAAGATCAAAAATATAAATAACGCTTAATGATCGATATTTGTATTAACAATCTCCCCCTTTTTGTTGAGGACAAAATATAAATTTTATTTTATAAAAGATACAAAGTTTGTGCAAGAGTTATAAAAATATTAGTTTTAGAACTTGAAAAGAGAAAGATAATGCAAGTGTATGATGTTTGAATATTTATGAAAGTCAAAGTGTTCACTAGTTGATGTATGATGTTGACTTTTTCGTAAAGTCAGTATGCAGCTTGACTTTTAAGAAAAGTCAAAATGTAATCAAGTTCTATATTTTCTCCCCCTTTTTTGTCTCAACAAAAGTAGAGCGCTTATGCGAATGTAATGAGCCTGAGCCATTATCTCCCCCTTGATCAAAGCTCCCCCTAAATTGGGTGCGTAATGGAAAGATACATGGATTGTGAAAGTAAAAGCTACAAAAAATGTTAGTAATAATGATCATTCACAAGCATTTCCAAACACTATGTAAAAACACCAATACTATAATAAAAACACCATTCATTAGTTAAAATGTTCATGAATAAAGACCATGAAATGGGAACACAATGATGTGTTTTAGTACAAGAAGAAAAGAAAAGAAAATAATCCTAAGAAGAGAAAACTAGAGATGCTAAACTATGACCATCCTAATTTGATGGTGGATGAGAAAGAGCGCTGAGTCGCCAAGGATATGATTGAGGATGAACCTCATTTCTTCTTGAAAGTCAAGGACCATAACCCGGTCCTATCAATCGGTTTAGCCGCTTGCTCACAAGTTGAGCAACCATGCCTAGGGGGGTAGTATGTTTGGGGAGGTTGTGGTGGTGGAATAGTAGATGTGTTGGTGTTGGTGGAAATGTTTGGGGTGGTCATGATGGAAGCAAGCAAAGCACTTTGCATTTGCATTGTCTCACTCAAGTGAGAGTCCACCCATGCCTTTGAATTGGTGGAGGTTGTGGAGTTCCGCTTGAATCTCCTCTCTAGTGGGATTGGCATCCCACATACACTCCTCAATGTCCTCAAGATGAGGGGACATTAATGTGGGGAGTGAATGATCCCCATACAAAGGACCATGAATGTCTTTGTGAATGGGGTGGAAGAGAAGAGGTTTAGGCCCTAATGGGGAGTTTGGGTCAAAGGATGACCGAGGTGACTCATGAGCCATCCGCTCAATTGAGCCAAATGATGGCAATGGTGGTGGATGATTTGGCCTAGGAGGCAAGTCATCCAAGTCCTCCAAGAAAGGATTTGGTGAAGTAGGTGATGAGTGCTAAAACACACATCATTTTATATATAAAAATATGCTAAATATGACTAATAACCATTAAATATGTCAAATTATATTGCAAAAATATTGTATATGTGTTATTATGTCTTGCAGGTACAAGGGTTTGAAAACAAAGCAAAAACGGTAATTTTCGGATGAGTTTCAACGACATTTTCATGTTTTTGGAGG
The DNA here is from genome assembly GCA_910596185.1 of Chrysanthemum makinoi. Classification (NCBI taxonomy): domain Eukaryota; kingdom Viridiplantae; phylum Streptophyta; class Magnoliopsida; order Asterales; family Asteraceae; genus Chrysanthemum; species Chrysanthemum makinoi. Next base: position 328,586,336 of record OU343222.1, on the reverse strand, counting down.
TTCAAACGAAGTCGTAAAAATTATCCGAGCACATCATTGGAAAGATCACGAAAAATCGAGTCAAGTGGTTATTTTATTTGGAGCATCGATAAAAGAGAAGAAAAATTGAAAGATTAAATGAGCTCGAACGAAGATTATTTTTTAAAGATAATGGCTAAAATTGGATCAAGTAAAAGAGGGCTAAAAAGAATTAAATGCAAAGAGTTAACACAAAAAGGCTCTTGGTCTAGTGGTTGGATGCATGCTTTCTAAGCAAGAGGTCAAGGGTTCAACTCCTGCTAGTGACATATAATTTTTGCTATTTAATATAGCAGGCCCGAACAATAGAGGCCCAAGCCGCTACTGCCGAGGCCCGTGTATTCAACCCTGAGACTGCTCAATCCCAAGCCCAACCGAGAGTCCAAGTTGTCTAAGCCCAAATGAAATAGAAAATGCAATTTGAGAATTCAAATATCAAATATCTGTTCTTCCCATGTGCAAGTGCGCTATGCTCCATTCTCGCTCCAAGCCCTCTTGCATGATGCCACGTGGGGAAGCTAAAGGGAATAGTATGATAGAACATTCGAGATTTGATGGGTGCTATAAATATCAATGATTTGCATCAGTTTTGAAGAGGACCATTAATAGACACACTTTATTATTTATTGGAGTAGTTTTTAGTAGCTTATTTTTTTAGCTTTTGGCTTATTTTTAAGATTTTATTGTACCAAATATTTATTGCTTATGAATGAAAGATGATATTTAAGTTTACTTAATGCTTATTTCCTTTTCATCTCTTTCTTTTCTTTTTCTTTTTCTTATCTAAATAAGCCATAATAGCTTATTAGTTTTTTGTGGTTTATTAGATTAGCTTTTTAGTGATAAGCTCTCTTATAGCTTTTTCACTTTAAGCTTTTTACATATCTTTTTATTTTGAATAAGCTCTTCCTTATAGCTTATTTTTAGATATAAAAGTCTAGCTTTTTTGGGTAAGCTTTTCATATAGCTTATTCAATAAGCACTTTTTATTTTTAGTTTCTTTACAAAAACTCTTTTATTTACTTAGATTTATTTTCTTTTTCAACTTCTTTTAAAAAAAATAAATAAAAAAAAATAAATATTAATCTTTTTATCTTATCTCTAGCTTATTTATTTAGATCTAGTCCTTAAATATACCCAACTCACGTTTAATCTTCGGATTTGAACCTCTTAGTTTTAGGTGGATATTTGATCTAATCTTTAAGCCTTTTTCTTTACTTATTTTGTTGAAAGTTTAGTGCTTTTTTAGATCAATAAGCTTTTTCATAGCTTATTTGATCCATAATATTGCTTATTCTCTAACCTTTGATAAAGTTGTGATCTTGATTAGTTTCTCATCATTTTCATCCTAAGGCGAGGAGCTTAAGGGTTTTATAAGCTTTCTTATTAACTAAAGTTTAAAGCTTTTTAGTCTTAATAAGCTATTTAGTTAATAAAGTCACAAACTTTATTAAATATTTGGTCTTATTAAAGCTTTTAAAGAAGTAAACTTTAGGGTTTGATAAGTTTATAAAATCGGGTGGTATTATTCGTCTCGTATTGTAGATCGGGTTCTATTTTCCTTACTTTTTCTTTTAGCTTGTGGAAAAATGATGTTTGTTGAGCTTATTATTATTATCTTTGTTGGTTTACTTATGACTATTAGTGAGTAGATTTTTATTATGCTTGTTAAGTGATTGGTGAATTGTGAAATTTAGTGTGGAATATTAGAGATTATTAATTGGCAGCCTTTGGTTTACTTGGTTTGATTTTTAGAAACTTTAACGGAAAAGCCATAAGGATTTTAACTATTTAACCAAGTAGATTTTATCTAGATAAAAAGTGGGATTTTCAATATAAACCAACGTTGTGAGAAAAATCTACTTTCTAAACGGATAATTAAAGGTTGTTAATTAATAATTTCCGGATTAATCGATGATTTGATTAGTTGGTTATTTTAACGGGCATAAGCCGTTGGGATAATTAATTATTTAAAATCTACTAATTTTTACCCCGAAAAATAATTGTTTTCAATATAAGCCAATGTTGTGAGGAAGTAATTTGTTTCGACGGGTATTAATTACATTAGTGCTTTTAAAGAAAAATCCACACTTAATGAACTTTTCACCACACTTGACAAGCATAGCTTTTTATCATATATCGTTAGTCGTTATCTATTATTTGCTATTAGTTTAATTTTTATCTCGCTTAATAGTTGCTTTATTAATTAGTATAAAAAGTTTTAAAAATTAGCCTATAAAACCAAACAAAAAACCAAAACGATAATCAAGCATCATTTTAAACGAACAAACAAATGCATAAAATTCAATTCATCTCGCCTAGAATACATCCGAAGGTTGATTATTACTTGTCCTCAAGTAGTGATTGATTCTTAATCGGGAAATACAAATTTTAAAACTGCTTCATCTATAATGAATCAGTTTTTGGCGCCGCTGCCGGGGAGAGGTGTTACGATTTTTTTTTGTTTTGTTTTAAGTTTGGTGCCTTGAAGAACCTTTTCTCCCCGAAAAGTTAATTTTTGCAAAGTTTCAAAAATCCAAAAAAAAATTTATTAAAAATTTTAAAATACAAAAATATTTTTTAATTAAACTTTACAAAAACACAAAATATTTTCCTTTTTCAAAAATATTTTCAAAAAAGCCAAAAATATTTTTCAATTCACTTTCTTTTTAGTGCATGAGCACTCGATCTTCTTCAAACGAATTAAATTCTCCTTTAACTAATCCCGAAAGATTAATTCGTAATAGAAATCGTTGTGATCCTTCACATTTATTTAATTTTGAAGAACTTAATATGGTTAATAATAATCAAAACATCAATCAGAACCGCCTCCGGGTCCATTTTATCAAAATGCGGGTCACGAACTCCGCCCGATGGAGGAGCTTCTCCAAGCACCTATCGAAGGTGTTGGAGATGCTATCGTCGTGCCCGCCATTCTCGCAAACCAATTTGAGATTAAAATCGGCTTGTTAAATCTAATAACAAGCATCTCATTCTATGGTTTTGAGAATGATGATCCACACTCACACATCAAAAGATTCACAAAAATCACACAAACTTTAAAGATTAATCAAGTTCCTCATAATGTGATAAAATTGATTCTCTTCCCCTTTTCTCTTGAGGGAGCTGCCTGGACTTGGCTTGAAAAGGAACCTCCTGGCTCCATCACAACTTGGGAGGACTTAGTCTCCAAGTTCGTGAATCGTTTCTTTCCTCCCTCAAAAACAACAAATCTTTGAAATGCCATCACAAATTTTCATCAAAACTTCGGGGAGACATTTAGTGAGGCTTGGGAACGTTTCAAGGAGCTTCTAGCTAAATGTCCTCATCACGGATTTTCACCCCTTCATCAAATTGATACTTTCTACAATGGGTTGAATCAAAGTAATCAAGATTCACTCAATTCACCAAGGGTGGAAATTTGTTGATGAGAAACACCCAAGAAGCATTAACAATCATAGAAAACAAAGCAAAGGTCCGTACTTCAAGGAACACACCCCAAGCTTCGAGTGCTAGTGGTAGTTCATCTCAAAATGACGCTTCTAACGCTCTTACCAAACAAATCGAAGCTATGGGAAAACAAATTGCTAATATGCAAAAACATTCTCATCCCGTTCATGCAAAGTGAATCAAAATCAGCGAGACTTGTGGTGGTCCACATCCATATTACGAGTGTCAAGCCGCTAGTGGCTACACTCAAGAGGACGTATATGCTACTTCGGGGACCTTTAATCAAGGAAACCGAAATCTCTTAAGCTATCGTTCTAACAATTACCTTGGACCACCCGGTTTCAATCAACCGAACAATCAAAATCAAAATCAATTGAATCAAAACAATCAAAACAAGAATACCCAAAATCAATACCAAAATCGTCAAAATCAAGGTTATAATCAAAACAACCGTGGGCCGAATTTTAATCAAGGAAACAATTATAATCAAAACCAAGGATTTTATCAAAATCAAGGCCCCGGTTTTAATCAAAATCAGTTTCAACCTCAAAATGCAAATCAAGCCCCAATTCAATCTTCCACGGATGAATTGTTGAGACAATTAATCTTGAAACAAGAAACTCAAACCCGAAATCAAGAAGCATTAAATCGAAATCACGAGGCTACAATGAAATTAATGCAAGAACAAATGGGCCAAATGGCTAAATTACTTTCCCATGGAAATCAAGGTGGGCTTCCTAGCAACACCATACCAAATCCAAGGGAAGAAATGAAAGCTATAACAACACGAAGTGGTATTACTTTGGCTGGACCCTCATCTCCTTCACCTCCTCCTCCTACTTCTTCTTCTTCTAAGGAGGTGGAGCGAGACCCGGAGACTACCATGGACCGTGCACGATTCATGTCCAGAAGTACCGCAAGACGAGTCCCACCTCCAGGTTGTCCACCACCTACCCTTCTCCAAAATCGAATGAGATTCCTGAGCGTAATCCTCATCAACCTCCAATTCCTTATCCATCGAGGTTGAACAATGATAAGCTTCAAGACAATCTGATATTCAAATCCACAAGTTCTTGCAAATGTTCAAGAAACTTCACATCAATATCTTGCCGCTTTAGCTCAAATGCCAAAATATGCTAAAATTTTAAAAGATCTCTTAACTAACAAAGAGAAACTTCTTGAATTGGTGAATACTCCTCTCAATGAGAATTGCTCAGCGGTCCTCCTCAAAAAGTTACCTGAGAAACTTGGAGACCTGGCGATTCCTCATTCCTTTGCGATTTTAGTGAGATAGAGAGATGCATGCCCTAGCCGATCTAGGAGCCATCAATCTAATGCCTCTTTCGTGTGGAAAAAGCTATCATTACTGAACTTACTCCCACTCGTATGACGATTGAGTTAGCTAACCGAACGGTTGCATACCCGCGGTATAGCCGAGGATGTCTTCGCATACAAGTAGGGAGGTTTACCTTCCTCCCGATTTTGTTATTGTTGATTATGATGTCGATCCTCGCGTCCCCCTCATCTTGGGGCGACCTTTCTTAAAAACGGCTCGTGTTCTAATCGATGTGGAAGAAGAAGAGCTGACTATTAGAGTCGGGGATGAAAATTTGGTGTTAAGTATTGCTCAAACCGCGAAATATCCTCTTACACAAGGAGAAGAATCCGTCAATCGAATCGATGTCATTGACACTTCTTGCGAGGAGCATTTTCATGAGGTGTTGAACGTATAAAAGTCCATTAACCCCATGAGTGGCGATCCCACTCCCTCTTCGATGCTACCGCCGCTTCTCTCCCAGTCGTTTCTAACTTCGGGATAGTGATTTTCTCTTGGAGGAGACCGACGCGTTTTTGCTTCGATGACTCAATTTCTCCGAAATTGATAATGGCATTTACGATTCGGAGGGGATATTCTTTTCTTGAACAATTATTGAATGATGATGTTACCAAAGATCCCCTCCAAAAGAACTTAAAAACGTTGAAACTGAAAAGACTAAAACTTCAATTGAAGAACCTCCTGAGCTAGAACTCAAGGACTTACCTTCTCACCTCGAGTACAGCGATTTTAGAGGGTACGCTCTAAGTTACCCGTAATTATCGCTAAAGACTGGAGAGTAAAGAAAGGACAAGCTCATCAAGGTTTTAAAGTCTCATGCGAGCAATCGCTGGAAAATTCTGACATTAGAGGCATTAATCCAAATTTTTGCACTCACAAAATATTGATGGAAGATGACTTTAAACCTGCTGTCCAACATCGAGAAGAGTAAATCCAAAAATTCATGAAGTCATTAAAGCAGAAGTTATCAAACTTCTAGATGCCGGATTGATTTACCCTATCTCGGATAGTCCTTGGGTTAGTCCCGTTCACGTCGTACCCAAAAAGGGAGGTATGACGGTGATAAAGAATGATAATAATGAGTTGATTCCTACTAGGCTAGTTACGGGTTGGCGAGTTTGTATTGATTATAGGAAGTTGAATGAGGCCACCCGAAAAGACCATTTTCCTCTTCCTTTTATGGACCAGATGTTAGAACGATTAGCGAGAAATGAGTTCTATTGCTTTCTTGATGGATTTTCCTCGGATACTTTCAAATTCCCATTGATCCCCAAGACCAAGAAAAGACCACCTTCACCTGCCCTTATGGGACATTTGCTTATCGTAGGATGCCATTCGGTCTTTGCAATGCCCCGGGTACTTTTCAAAGGTGTATGGTGGCGATTTTTCATGACATGATTGAGAAAACCATGGAAGTTTTCATGGATGATTTTTCGGTCGTTGGGGATTCATTCTCTTCTTGCCTCTCCCATTTAGACATGATGCTCAAAAGGTGCAAAGACACCAATCTTGTGCTAAATTGGGAGAAATGTCACTTTATGGTTAAAGAGGGTATCGCCCCTCGCCATAAGATTTCTAAGAATGGTATCGAGGTGGATCGTGCTAAGGTAGATGTTATTGCCAAATTACCACCTCCTACCACGGTCAAAGGAATTAGAAGTTTCGGTCATGCTTCGGTTTTATCGTAGATTCATAAAAGATTTTTCTAAAATAGCCCGGCCTATGACCCATCTATTAGAAAAAGATACTCCTTTTATGTTCTCTAAAGAATGTATGGAGTCATTTGAACATCTTAAGACGAAATTAACCGAAGCTCCCATTCTTGTTGCCCCCGACTGGGACTTGCCTTTTGAGGTAATGTGTGATGCTAGTGACTTTGCTATCGGAGTAGTCTTGGGGCAACGAAAAGAACAAATATTTTCAGCCTATACACTATGCAAGTAAGACTTTATCCAATGCTCAGATACATTACACCACTACGGAAAAAGAGTTATTAGCGGTGGTGTATGCATTTGAGAAATTTCGTCCTTACCTTGTCTTGTCTAAGACAATAGTGTATACGGATCACTCGGCTTTAAAGTATCTATTTGCTAAACAAGATGCTAAGCCTAGATTGATCCGATGGGTTCTCCTCCTCCAAGAATTTAATATCTAGATTCGCGATAAAAAGAAGAGAACCTAGCGGTACGATCATTTGAGTAGACTCAAAAATCCTCATAAAGGGGATCTCGATATGGAAATGAACGATAATTTTCCACACGAGTCCCTGAATATGATTTCTCTTAACAATGAAAATGAAACCCCGTGGTTTGCCGATATTGCAAACTACTTAGAGGGTAATGTGCTTGTTAAAGGGTTGTCATCCCAACAAAAGAAAAAATTCTTCAAAGATATTAAACATTATTTCTGGGATGAACCCTATTTGTTTAGAATCTGTGCTGATCAAATTATTAGGCGTGTGTGTGGACGGAAAGAAGCTATGGATATTCTAGAAGCTTGTCACCATGGTCCCACCGGAGGACATCATGGCCCGAACTACACCGCCAAGAAAGTCTTCGATTCTGGCTTCTTTTGGCCCACGATCTATCGTGATGCCCATGACATGGTCAAAAATTGTGACTCATGTCAACGCCAAGGAAAAATATCACAAAGGGATGAAATGCCTCAAAATTCCATCCAAATTTGTGAAATCTTTGATGTTTGGGGCATAGACTTTATGGGGCCGCTCCGTCTTCACGAGGGAACAAGTATATACTGTGGCCGCCGATTATGTGTCAAAATGGGTGGAAGCCAAAGCTTTACCCACGAATTTCCGAGTTGTGGTAAAATTCTTGAAACAATTATTCTCCGATTTGGAACCCCTCGGCCATAATCAGCTGATCGAGGTACACATTTTGCAATGATCAATTTTCCAAAGTTATGGAAAAATATGGTGTAAAACATAAACTTTCTACCTCGTATCACCCTCAAACAAGTGGTCAAGTGGAGGTGTCCAATCGTGGTTTAAAAAGAATTCTTGAAAGCAACCGTAGTGAGCATCGAGCTAAATGGGCGGACAAATTAGATGACGCTTTATGGGTTTTCCGTACCGCTTTTAAGACCCCCATCGGGTGTACACCTTATAAGCTCGTGTACAGAAAAGCTTGTCATCTCCCCATTGAGCTCGAGCACAAAGCCTACTGGGCTTTGAAATGGACAAATTTTGATCTCAAAACCGCGGGTGATCACCGAAAGATTCAATTGAATGAATTAAATTAACTTCGTGATCAAGCCTACGAGAATTCTTTGATCTATAAGGAAAAGACAAAGAAGATATACGATGAAAAAATCAAAACCGAATTCCTTGTCGGTGATCGTGTTCTTCTTTTTAATTCTAGATTGAAGATTTTCTCTGGCAAGTTGAAATCCCGCACTGTCCGCCCATTTACTATTACTGAAGTGTTTCCTTATGGGACCGTCGAGTTATCCCAACCCGATGGCCCAAACTTTAAGGTAAACGCATCGATCAAGCACTACCATGGAGGGGACATTCCTACCTTGGATGTCCCAGATCTCCATCTTTCCCCTATGGACAACTAATTCGGGCGGAGTCAAGCTCGTGACTCGTTAATAAACAAGCTTCTGAGGCAACCCGTGCTATCTATCTATCTATTTTTATTTTTCTTCTAATAAGTGTGTTGTAGATTAGTGTGGGTTTCTTTCCATGTGTGTTTGCAGGTTCCCGTTTTGCTTGAAGAATCCCTATGATCGAGAAGACCCCCGTGCTTGTTTTCAAACCCTCCAATACTCGGTCTCCGATCATTTATATGTTATATCTTGGGATAACCCTTTGTCATAATTAAAAATGATTTTTCACCTTTCACACTTAGAATTTTTAAAAACATTCGCCTTTTTCAATTCTAAGTGTGGGGTTAACACCCGTAATTTATAAACATTGAGGACAATGTTAAGTTTTAAGTGTGGGGTGGATTTCTATCGAAATATGACTTTTCCTGCTTTTGTATGGTCCCTATGCAACCCCGTTTTAACCGCTTTTATCATAAAAAAAAAAAAATTTGAAGCTTTTGCTAGTCTTTTTGATTGAAAAGTTTGCTAGTCTCTTATACAAGAAGCTATAAAAAGCTTAATTCTAGCCAAGGATTTGCAAGTTTCCCCGAGTGACTTTAAATATGCATAACTTGATTTCATTAGACGAAGCATTTGCTAAATTAATATACGTTTTGACACCTTGTTGACTTTCTGCTGGCGAGAGTAGGAATAGAATTTCGACTTGGACGGGCGTGTTGAGCCCTAGCTTGTTCCTTAGCCATAGATAATTTAATTATCGGCTAAGCATCCATGGATCTCATTATTTGGGATTTTAATTTTGCGGAGATCGAGAAATGATAGAGTTACTTATGAGTTTAGATGCTAAGCGTGGAGTAGTTGGTTCTCTTTAGAGCCCATCGAAGGTACTTATGGCTTTTGTTCCCACAAAATTGTTTCACCCCATATCTGTTAAATAATAATTAAAGATGTTGAGTTTTTGGCGATAGTTAGTTCTTTATTCTTCTTTAGAAAATCCTTGCCCATGAGAGTTGGGTACACATCGAGGTAACTGTCAGCTGTTACTTGTAATAGACAACCTGATTCGATAGTTTTTGCTATTGTTTCTATTGTTATAAAAGCCGTAGGGTTTGGAGTTTGGCACAAAATTAACATGAAATAAAGCCCAAATGTATTAAAGTTGAAAATCCAAAGCCATAAAAGTTTTCTATGTCCGACGGTACCCCGTTGTCATGGACTTCTAAAATGGTTGAGGAAAATCCAAAGTCATAATAAGACTTCCGATAAAACGGTAATCCCGTTGAGTTAGTGGTTGAAAAGACCAAGGGCCTAAATTGCAAAAATGCAAATGTGCCGAAATAGTGTTAAGCCAAACTTTGAATCCGGAGATGTCTAAATAAAGCCTCTGCTCTGACTCGTAGATGAGTTGTCTCTACGCCATATAAAAGGATATTCTCCTAAATCGTGTGAAATTAGGACCTTGATGTGGACCTCATTCTTGTATGCAATGATTTTCGAGGGAAGATGGATAACTAATTATCGACTTAGCTTTATATCTTTTATCGGAATAAAATTATCAAACGAGAAACTTGATGAAATTCATTTCTCACAAAAATAAAATAAATAGAGGAAAAATAGGAAAATGGGAGCAAAAGGTAATTACACAAGTAACTTCCATGGGTAGTGTTAGCATCTAAAGTCATATTTAACAATGATTTTGATTTTACGCTTAGTTTGGGGACTTGTGAAAAATCAGGGACGATGTATTCTATCCAGATGGTCACTTCATATTTGTGTTGTGTTTCCTACTCCGTGATCCTAAAATGTCTTTTGAAAAATGTTGGAGTTATTGATCGACATGAAAGTTCAACAAACCGTCACACAATAAGGAATGTGCTTAATGATATATCTATATATAAAATAAAATGGTTTAAAACGGGCGTTTTAAAGCTAAAGATTTTGTACCCCTTGATGAACATCTTTCCGTTCTTGTTTGATGTGAGAGATTATTAGTTAAGGGGGTTTAAAAGATTTTCTTTCACTACGTGTGTAATTAACATGCAAGTGTGGGACCAAAGAATGGTTTTAGTGTGGGGTGTTTTGATGAGTGCTAAAACACACATCATTTTATATATAAAAATATGCTAAATATGACTAATAACCATTAAATATGTCAAATTATATTGCAAAAATATTGTATATGTGTTATTATGTCTTGCAGATACAAGGGTTTGAAAACAAAGCAAAAGCGGTAATTTTCTGGATGAGTTTCAACGACATTTTCATGTTTTTCGAGGTTCAAACGAAGTCATAAAAATTTGCACATCATTGGAAAGATCACGAAAAATCGAGTCAAATGGTTATTTTATTTGGAGCATCGATAAAGAGAAGAAAATTGAAAGATTAAATGAGCTCGAACGAAGATTATTTTTTAAAGATAATGGCTAAAATTGGATCAAGTAAAGAGGGCTAAAAGAATTAAATGCAAAGAGTTAACACAAAAAGGCTCTTGGTCTAGTGGTTGGATGCATGCTTTCTAAGCAAGAGGTCAAGGGTTCAACTCCTGCTAGTGACATATAATTTTTGCTATTTAATATAGCATGCCCGAACAATAGAGGCCCAAGCTGCTACTCGAGGCCCAGAAGCCCAACTGCAGATCTGTTCAATCCCAAGCCCAGCGAGAGTCCAAGTTGTCTAAGCCCAGCCGAAATAGAAAATGCAATTTGAGAATTCAAATATCAAATATCTGTTCTTCCCATGTGCTGCGTGCTCCATTCTGCTCCAGCCTCTTGCATGATGCCACGTGGGGAAGCTAAAGGGAATAGTATGATAGAACATTCGAGATTTGATGGGTGCTATAAATATCAATGATTTGCATCAGTTTTGAAGAGGACCATTAATAGACACACATTAAAAATTACACACACTTTATTATTTATTGGAGTAGTTTTTAGTAGCTTATTTTTTTAGCTTTTGGCTTATTTTTAAGATTTTATTGTACCAAATATTTATTGCTTATGAATGAAAGATGATATTTAAGTTTACTTAATGCTTATTTCCTTTTCATCTCTTTCTTTTCTTTTTCTTTTTCTTATCTAAATAAGCCATAATAGCTTATTAGCTTTTTGTGGTTTATTAGATTAGTTTTTTAGTGATAAGCTCTCTTATAGCTTTTTCACTTTAAGCTTTTTACATATCTTTTTATTTTGAATAAGCTCTTCCTTATAGCTTATTTTTAGATATAAAAGACTAGCTTTTTGGGTAAGCTTTTCATATAGCTTATTCAATAAGCATTTTTTATTTTTAGTTTCTTTTCAAAAACTCTTTTATTTACTTAGATTTATTTTCTTTTTCAACTTCTTTTAAAAAAAATAAATAAATAAAAAAATAAATATTAATCTTTTATCTTATCTCTAGCTTATTTATTTAGATCTAGTCCTAAATATACCAACTCACGTTTAATCTTTGGATTTGAACCTCTTAGTTTTGGGTGGATATTTGATCTAATCTTTAAGCCTTTTTCTTTACTTATTTTGTTGAAAGTTTAGTGCTTTTTTAGATCAATAAGCTTTTCCATAGCTTATTTGATCCATAATATTGCTTATTCTCTAACCTTTGATAAAGTTGTGATCTTGATTAGTTTCTCATCATTTTCATCCTAAGGCGAGGAGCTTAAGGGTTTTATAAGCTTTCTTATTAACTAAAGTTTAAAGCTTTTTAGTCTTAATAAGCTATTTAGTTAATAAAGTCACAAACTTTATTAAATATTTGGTCTTATTAAAGCTTTTAAAGAAGTAAACTTTAGGGTTTGATAAGTTTATAAAATCGGGTGGTATTATTCGTCTCGTATTGTAGATCGGGTTCTATTTTCCTTACTTTCTCTTTTAGCTTGTGGAAAAATGATGTTTGTTGAGCTTATTATTATTATCTTTGTTGGTTTACTTATGACTATTAGTGAGTAGATTTTTATTATGCTTGTTAAGTGATTGGTGAATTGTGAAATTTAGTGTGGAATATTAGAGATTATTAATTGGCGTACCTTTGGTTTACTTGGTTTGATTTTTAGAAACTTTAACGGGAAAAGCCGTTAGGATTTTAACTATTTAACCAAGTAGATTTTATCTAGATAAAAAGTGGGATTTTCAATATAAACCAACGTTGTGAGAAAAATCTACTTTCTAAACGGATAATTAAAGGTTGTTAATTAATAATTTCCGGATTAATCGATGATTTGATTAGTTGGTTATTTTAACGGGCATAAGCCGTTGGGATAATTAATTATTTAAAATCTACTAATTTTTACCCCGAAAAATAATTGTTTTCAATATAAGCCAATGTTGTGAGGAAGTAATTTGTTTAAATGTATTAATTACATTAGTGCTTTTAAAGAAAAATCCACACTTAATGAACTTTTCACCACACTTGACAAGCATAGCTTTTTATCATATATCGTTAGTCGTTATCTATTATTTGCTATTAGTTTAATTTTTATCTCGCTTAATAGTTGCTTTATTAATTAGTATAAAAAGTTTTAAAAATTAGTCTATAAAACCAAACAAAAACCAAAACGATAATCAAGCATCATTTTAAACGAACAAACATAAACATAAAATTCAATTCATCTCTCGCCTAGGAATACGACATCCGGAAGGTTGATTATTACTTGTCCTCAAGTAGTGATTGATTCTTAATCGGGAAATACAAATTTTAAAACTGCTTCATCTATAATGAATCAGTAGGTGGAGTGGAAAATAACTCCATAGGAATGAGAGTTGGAGACCTTGGTGAAGGTGGTGAGGGTGTTTTGGATGTTTGGACGGGTGCCGGTGGAGGTGAAGTTGGTGTTTTTGTTGGTGGTGGAGTGGTGATCACAATGTGTGATTCAGTAGGTGTAGCTAAGGTAAGGTTTGTATTATCTCGGATGGGAGATGAGATTGTGAGTGGAGAAGACTCGGATGAGGAGCTAAGGTTAACGAAGCAACAAGGCCTCACACTAATTCTAGCGGTCTTCTTGCAAGGTTTTGGAGATGATTTTGTCATTTTGACTTTGGTTTGTCTTTGCTAGATGATAGTAAGAATGAAGAAGGTGTGAGGATGATCATGGTAAAACCTCTCAATTTATAGAAGTGAAAAATCATGGAGAAATGTGTTTGATTTGATGTTAAGCCATTGAAGAGATGAGGTTCCTAATGATTTGGAAGTGGGTTGAATGCTAGTCATATCACCCAAGTCAAGCCATTCAAGAGAGATGGAGTGAAGAAGAAAAGATTTGCAATAAATGTGTTCTAGTGAGTGGAATTTCCTAATATTTAGATCACCCACGGATTTGAAGGTACCAAAAATTTGGTTCCTTCCTTTATGCAAAAGGGCTCCTTGGGTGGATTTTTCAAATTTTGAATTTTGGTGGGAAATGGATTTCTTATATTCCTAAGTGGATTATACTAGTTCTAATAAGAGTATAAGCAATTTAGGATTGATTTATAAGCATTGGATGGTAGTTTGGAATCACAAAATATTCGAAATTCGAAAGTTACACGGAAGGATCCACGGCACCAAAACTTACGTAGGAACCCTAAAAGGGTGCCGTCTGGTCCTGCAGTGCAGCGGTACCAATTTGCATAACGGACGGTACCAAATTTATGGTGCCGTCTGATCCGTGAAGTGCAGAAAAATGGACAGAGTTCGTTTTAGGTGTCGGGGACTTTTCCGAAACCTGAAATTCTTCTCAAAACATGTTATACTAAACATTTCTAGTTAGGAAAAGCGGATAACATATATATAAACATAGTGGAGCATGTATTTTGAGCAAGGCTTTTGATTTTCACATTATAGTGAAAATGGGTAAAATTTGATAGCATACTTGCGCTATACCCCTGCATGAAATTGTTAGCATTCACCATTGTTTCAGTTTATATTATCATCCTACATAATAAAAACAACGAAATTGTATCAAACATTACGATGAATGCATTGTTCCAAACACTCCTTAAAATTACCCTTATTTGTCCAACTTCTTGTAAATCTTGTTCATCATCCTACCAAGGCACTTGAACATTCCCTTAGTTTGCTTGAACTCCGCTGATTCATTCTCTATTTCGGGAAGAGACGCATAATACTCATGAGGCGGAAGACGAGAGCTTGGAAGACCATCCTCCGAGCTATTTGATGATGATGATGATGGAGTTGGAGGTTTTGCTCTCTTGCCTTTTGTCTTAGCAACTCGTGCATCACTCAAAGGTACAAAGATGTGAGGGATGAGCTCATAGTGAAGGTGCATCCCTTTAGGTGTTGGTGGAATTGGTGCAAGTTTCTATAGACGGGTGAGGAGCATCCCGTATGGAAGAGCAACCGATCCTTGAGTTGGAATATCAATCATTCTCCTAGCGATGTAGTAAGCTAAATTGAATGGTTGACGAGTGGATAAGTTGTAGAGCATATGACAAAGGCAAGCGTTAATGTGATCCCTATTTCCTATGGTGCTAATGACGTTGGCTCTAAGTAGCTCCTCCCATTTCTTAAATTCAAGCTTAAGTTCATTTAGCTCCATTCCATATGGATCTCGGTTTACCTCCTTTCCCTTTCGGGTAACTCGGGTTGTATCACCCTTTGGGTTAAAAAGGTGTTCACGGATGACATCCTTGTCGGCCAAACGGGTTTGGTAGGGTAGAGAGCGGTCATTGATTGCATCAAGAGCCGTGAGTGACCACTTATCCGTGTAGACACAAGTTCCTCGTTTGGGAATTCCTAACACTTGATCAAAGTTGCCTAAGGTGATGGTGTAGTCGTTTTGATTGATTCTAAACCTAAGAAAAATTCATCATCGTCTTCATCATTAAAGCCGGTCACACTAGCATAGAATTCTAACACAAACCTAGGACAAATTGGTTCATCGATGTCAAGAAGACAATCGAATTGAATGGCTGCTAGTTCTTCACGAAGGTTGGTATTTTCAAGGAAGGATGAGTGAATGGTTCTACCCTCATGGAAATACCTTGATTCTAGACCCCTAAATATTTCTACTTGTCTCTTGGTAAGTCCTTTGGTTTTGTGGTGTTCGGGAATGTAGTTAAGGATGTCTTTGTGATCATAGAATCTTGCGGCTACCATGGTTATTCCTAAGGACAAGAGTTAATATGTTAAAAATGAGAATAAGTTTTAACGTTTTTGGTTCTAGTGTGTGCCTATATGAAAACAATTTGGAGTTGCGGTTATCTCGACTCATTTTATGCACAAAAATGGTTTTAGTGGGGTGTTTGGCAAATACCATGAGATAACCCAAATGCTCCTAATTCAATGTGGCTTCATTTGAATATACCCGGAATGCATATTAGTTATGCAATACCTTTAGTATTCAAGAGCATGCAAGTGATGAAAATTTAACGTTTCTATTTGTATTAGCAATGAAAAAATTGTTTTCCTACAAGTGAGAAGCTTTTCAAAACTTTTGACATGGGGTGTTTGGTTGTTTGAATAGGGCCTTATATTCATTATCTATCAATTAGTGGGAAGCATGATTTGTTTATGCAATATGATAATGTAGTACCTAATTTCAATGACTAGTTATGCAATTTGCCAATTGAATTCATATTTGGTATAAAAGCATACATAAAACCCCATGTAATGATTTGTGATAGTTTTGTGCATAAATAAGAATCCTAGACTCCGAATTAAGAGATGAAATGTAGTTAGGATACTTACAATGATGTTATCTTCAGTGATTAGTGAGTTGGAAGATGACAATAATGAGATTGGTTTAAGTTTTACACGTTTTGGTAAAGTGGGTTTTGAGGAAGAGGATGATTTGTATATAGCGGTTGCTTCATAGACACCACGGACTTGCGGCACCAAAAATTTGGTTCCGTCTTTGTTGTCATTTGGTGTCGTGGCTGAGGCAGTGTACAAGACAAATTTGTTTAGTTTTGACTATTCTAATGTTTTGGGCTATGTTTATCCTACATGTTTGGTTCCATTAACCCTAAAACAAGTCTAAGAAGATTAAAAGGTTCTCGTTTAAGAGGCTTAGTTAAGATGTCGGCAATGTTGTCTTAGGAGGATACTTTCTCGATTGAAATGTTTCCTTTTTGAACATTGTCGCCAAGAAAGTGATGGCGGATTTCAATATGCTTTGTACGAGCATGTTGAACGGGATTCTTGTTGAGATCGATGGCTCCTTTGTTGTCGCAAAGTATCACAATGTTGTTGAGATGAATTCCGTAATCTACGAGATCTTGCTTCATCCAAAGAGCTTGTTGACATGCTTTTCCGGTGAGACGCACTTCGACTTCAAGAGTTGAGATGGCCAAGGCCGTTTGCTTCTTTGCAAACCATGAGGTGAGACAATGTCCAACAAAAGTGCAAATACCACTTGTACTTTTTCTATCGACATAGTCACCGGCATGATCCAAGTCGGCATACACTATGGTTTCTACACCCGTTCCTTTGGGATACCATAATCCTAAACACGTTGTTCCATTAATGTATCTAAAAATCCCTTTTAGGGCTTCTAAGTGTGATGCCTTTGGGTTTTCTTGAAAGCGAGCACATAGACAAACACTAAACATAATGTCGGGTCTACTAGCCGTAAGATAGAGTAGGCTACCAATCATTCCTCTATATTTAGTGTTATCTACGGATTCACCTTCCTCATCCTTGGTTAGTTTAGTGTCCGAGGACATGGGTGTCTTAGTTGGTTTGGAATCTTCAAGACCAAATTTCCTAAGCATGTCTTTTATATATTTAGATTGGTTAAAGAATATGCCATCTTCTAGTTGTTTTATTTGAAGTCCTAGAAAGAAATTTAACTCACCCATCATACTCATTTCAAACTCGTCGTGCATGATTTTAGAGAAATCATCACATAATTCTTGACAAGTTGATCCGAATATAATGTCATCAACGGATATTTGAACAATGATAATATGTGATTCCTTTTTCTTGGTAAAAAGAGTATTATCTACTAATCCCATAGTATATTTGTTATCAATAAGAAAGTCTTAAGTCGGTCGTACCAAGCTTTTGGTGCTTGCTTAAGACCATACAATGCTTTCTTGAGTTTGAAGACATGATGTGGTTTCTCAAAGTCGGTGAAACCGGGAGGTTGAGCAACATACACTTCTTCGTTAATAAACCCGTTAAGAAAGGCACTTTTAACATCCATTTGAAATAATTTAAAATCATAGGCACATGCATAAGCAAACAATATTCTAATAGACTCAAGCCTAGCTATCGGTGCATAAGTTTCATCATAATCAATCCCCTCTTGTTGATTATAACCTAGCGCTACAAGCCTAGCTTTGTTTCTAGATACTATCCCATTTTCATCCATTTTATTTCAGAAAACCCATTTTGTTCCAATTATAGTTTGATCTTTAGGTTTTGGAACTAATTTCCAAACATCATTTCTAACGAATTGGTTTAATTCTTCTTGCATGGCAATAACCCATGATTCATCTTTTATTGCTTCATTTATGGTTTTCGGTTCAATGGTGGATACAAAACAAAAATAATTACTTTGATTTTGGGCTTGTGACCTTAAGGTTCTTTGATTAAGTTGTCCTATGAATTTTTCTAAAGGATGACTTTTAGATTTGTGACTACTATGTGTTTGTTTACCAATTTTGCAAGCGTCGCAAAAGTGTTGGTCATATTTAAGTTTTGGTAAATTCCTAACCAACTCTTTTGAAGATAGGTTTTGTATAAGTCTCATATTAGCGTGACCTAAACGTCTATGCCAAAGAGATGAGCTATCGTCTAATGTTGTTAGGCAAAGTTTGTCATTATATGTTTTATCTATTTTCATGACGTATATGTTATTTTTCCTAACTCCTTTAGCTATGGTGATACCATCTTTTAGTATTTTACTACCATTTTCATCAAATAGTACTTTATACTTTTTATCACATAGTTGGCTAATACTAAGTAGATTAAATCCTAACCTATCCACATGAGCAACATTTTCAATAGTTAGGGAGTTATGAGCAATCTTACCTTTGCCAATAATTTTGCTTTTGAGATTGCTACCAAAGGTGACATTACCTCCGCCATACTCTTGGTATGATGAGAAGAGACTTTGTTGCCCGTCATGTGTCGTGAGCAACCACTATCTTTAATCCATTCATCAAGGTTCCAATCCAACTTTCAAGCATACCTAAGAAGCAAATAACTCAAGCATTTGGTCCCCAATATCTCATGGGTCCATTTGGGTTACACATACCATTTATTTGATTCATGTATGGAAACGATGGGTAAGAGTTCCATGGCATGTAATCTGGAGTTTGATATGGTCTAAGAAAGTTTTGATTCCAACCATTGTGTTGGTAGTTGGGTTGTACGTTGTGGTTACTCTTAGGAAAGGGGCGTTTGGCAAAAGGAGTTTTATATCGTTGTTGAGTAGTTTTGATCTAAATTCATTTTTGACAAGTCCTACTCAAGTAAATGTACTGGTTTTAGTTTAATACTATTATTGGTTTTCTTTGTTATTTTAACAAATTCAAGATGCGGTCCGTATTGTGCGAACATTCACAAGTACCCACGGCACCATTTTTGCACAACGGACGGAACCCTTATTTTGGTTCCGTCGTCCGTCTGCATCAAGCAGCAATTTTGATGAATGTTCATCCTTTTCGGCCGCTTTTATTTTGACTCTTTGGAATTAATACTTCATTAAAACCTAGCCCATTCATGTCTCCCGGTGTTTTATGAATTTTAACTATTTCATCGGCAAGAGCGATGTTCTTGTTAAACCTTTTAAATTTAGAATTGTTTTCGATTAAAACATCTTGTGTGAGTTTTAGTTTTTCTATTTCAAGTTTAAGCTCTTGACATGATTTACAATCATCGTCATTTGCTTTTCCTTTTCTAGTCGTTTTGCTTTTTCTTTTAACTCATAAACTTCATTTTCCAAAAATTCCTTTTTGGTTTTAAAAATTTATTTTTAGTTATGAATTTTAGACTTAGCTCACACAATTGATTATATTGTTTTTGCAAAGTGTCATCATCAATAGAAGAATAAGAAGAGTCGGAAAGTACCTCATTTGACTCATGTGCCATTAGAGCGATCTCTTCCTTGCTTGATTCTTCATCGTCTTCACTATCACTCCAAGCACCACTTACAAAAGCTCGTTGAGTTTTGCTTTTAGGTGGCTTGGGACATTCTCCTATGAGGTGACTTGCATCACCACATCTAAAACATTTTCTTTCACCTTTACCCTTCTTGTCATCCCGATCTTTTCGGAATGGCTTCTTTTCTTCTCGAGGTTGTCTTACTAACTTTCCTCTTCTTCTAAAGAACTTCTTAAAATCTCTAACGGCCATGGCATATTCCTCATCTTCACTACCCGAGCAAGATTCGTCATCATCACTTGATTCCGCTTTTGCTTTTAGAGCAACGGATTTGATCTTCTCCCTTTTTCCTTTGATGATCTCCGAATCTTTCTCCATCACCATTTCGTGTACTTTGAGGTTACCGATCAACTCGTCTAGTGACATTATTGAGAGATCTTTTGATTCCTCAATGGCGGTCACTTTAGCTCTCCATTTGGGATGGAGTGCTCTAAGAAATTTCCCGACAAAGTTCTTACTACGAAAAGATTCATCAAGTGCTTTAAGTGATGTAATAATAGTGTTAAAGCGAGCAAAGCCACAATCAATGGTTTCATCTTCATGAATAACAAATTGTTCATATTGTTGAACAAGAAGATCAATTTTGTTATCCTTGACTTGTGAATTACCTTGATGTGTAACAATTAAAGATTCCCAAATATCTTTGGCGGTTTCACACATAAAAATTCTTTCATATTCTTTTCTAGGTAAAGCATTATAAAGCATCATTTTAGCTTCATTATTTTTAGCAACTAGTTTCTTTTGTTCATCAACGGAAATATCCTTTGTTGTAGAACTAAAATCCCCTTTAACAATAATAAACCAAAGATCTATATCTTTTGATTTTACATATGTTTCCAAACGGTTTTTCCAATAGATAAATCCATTGGTTTCAAAGAGTGGTGGTCTTTGCATAGATTGCCCTTCTTTAAAGTTTTCGAATCCATGGATCGTTTCAAGTTTATAAAATACAAGTTATTTTAGAAATTCTTGAGCAACGAGGCTCTGGTACCAATTGTAGAAAACTAGAAGGGGGTTGAATAGTTTACCAATTAAAAACTTTGTTTTGAAACTTATTGTAAAGATCAATTGATATTGATCTTAGATATGTTAATGAAATATGCAAGCAATATGTAAGGAGTAAATAAGGAAAGAAATGATCAAACCACAACAAGTTGTTTATAGTGGTTCGGTCTACAAGGACTCTTTTCCTTGCCCTACTCCACTCCTCGAGTCTCACACTCGAGAGTTTAACTTCACTAGTCAACAAGCTCCTTTCAACGGCGGAGAAAACCTTTACACTTCGCTTACACTATTTCCGACACTAAGCTAGATGTCAAGTTCTTTCCAAGGGTACAACCACTCCCACACACAATGTATTTTGAGGACTAAAATACTAACCACTCACACTCACAAGATTATGATGGTTTAATACAACAATGAAGTATGAATCAACACAAGATCATACAACACTAAACAAACAAGACTTCCAACTTCTCGCTTGAAGCTTGAATGTGACTTGATCTTCTTTGCTACAAAAGAGATCACTAATATGATATGAAACCGAGTTAGAAAGGTTAGAGAGAAGATATGTATGAGAGTATGTTAGAAAGGGATGAAAACTACTTGGCTTGGCATTGCTATTTATAGCCAAAATGGACATGAGCGTCCACGGACCGCGGAACCCTTAAAGGGTTCCTGCCTGTACCAAATTGGTACCGCCGTCCGACAGTCAAGATATCAAATCTTTGCTAAAGTCAACTCTATCTAAGTGAGATTGTGCAAGATATGAAGAGTACAAATCCACACAAAATATCTAATGAAATCTTCCAATGATTTCCATGATGCATCACATGATGTCATATGTTGTATTTCTATTTTTAGAAATATGCAAGTACTTAAGTAGTGTTTGGTTTTAAGAACCTAACACATTCTAAAAACTACTATCATACATAATGATTAGAGTTATATCAAGATGTTACTAATCATAAATGTAAATGCTTGAATGATGAATATATTGTTTGAAAAAGCTTGTTTTAATATCTATTAAACTTGACAGGCTTTAAGCTTTTATACAAATTAAATTTACTTTTGTCGTTAACAAAACTTAGGTAAAGATCAAAAATATAAATAACGTTTAATGACGATATTTGTATTAACAAGAAGAATGTGGGAAAGTGAAGTTGTATATTGTTTTAACTAATTTATGTTTTGGCTTACTTTGGTATTTGACCTATTGAGATAAAATATAACCTTAAATCGAATCAACATATATTTCATCTTTTATACATCTCATTTTCTCATTGTCTGAATATTGGCTTGGAGTGCTGATAACCATCTCAGTCCAACATGCGTTTTGAAGTGTAAAATTAAGTACACATCTTAAGGTACTATATAAAAAGAATATGGGTGTTTGATTGAGGTGGTCGGAATTTGATGGAGGTGGTAGGAAAAATTGACTACGAAAATAATGATGGTGGGAGTGGGGTGTTTGTGGTTGGATATGAAAAAGGTAAAAATTATGGTTTGATTGGTAGTGGTGAGGAATTTATTAAATATGAATAAGGGTAGTGGTGGTGGGCTAAAAAATATAAAATGACGAATTTACCCTCATGTGCAAGTCACATGATGAGTTTTTAACAGTCAAACTTAACGTTTTTTGGTCAAGGGACTAATGGCGCATAACGTTTGCCACTTAAGGACAAACGGCGCATTTTTTTTGTTCAAAGGACGAAAGGCTGCGATCAACGCAAACCACAAGGACGAACGGTGTAATTTACTCTATAAATTATAACTTCCAAACGATTATTATAAGGTCAAAGTCAAACTAATTCCGCCAAAAATACAACTTTAGGCGATCTTATATTAGTTACCCTCTCCGTTCTCAAATTAATATTTCATTTTTTTTAGGATGTCCCAATTTAATTGTTCACTACTAATAATAGATAAAGAAAGAGTAAATTGCATTTTTGGTCCCTAAGGTTTGGCCAAATTGCAGGTTCAGTCCCTAAGGTTTCGAAAGTGCAATGGTGGTCCTCATTTTGAAACTTTTGCTGCACGTTTGGTCCCTGATCAATATCAAATGACTAAAATACCCCTGTCTTCCTCTTTTTCTATCTGTTTTTCTCTCCTTCACATCAAATACACAAGACAGATGTTATCCATCTTTCCCTCCCACCCTCTTTTCCACCGCCACTCTCCTCTGCTTTCTCTCTCTCTCTTTCCAAAGATACTCAAGCACCACCACCACCATCGAGTACAACAACCATCATCATCATCACCATCAAGAGGAACCAAGGTTGTGTTTGGTTAAGGGTTTGATTTGGGTTGCATAAGGTTGTGATTGGGGTTTGGCTCGGATTGAGTCACCACATGCCAAATTCGAGTCCGGGTGGTGTTGTCCGCCCACGCTCCAATAGAGTGGTGGGTATGAAATCCGAACACCGATCCCCAATTAAACACGATTGAAAATGAATTAGAACAAATTGAAGCGGGATTCGTGCTATCTAGACCATGAACAACAAAACTCCTCAACCAATTTCAAAGCCCTCTCATCAACAAAACCCTAATTTTTGATTACAGAGATGTGTTGAATCTGTGATACCATGGTCATAAGTAGGAGGATAAGGGGATAGTATTGACTCATCTTTCTTGGTCTTCAAGTGGAAGAGATCTTTTCCTGGTGTTGTCCGCTTTGTGGTGTTGTCCGCTGCCCACAGCAGCCCCAATAGGGGTGCGATTGGCTTGATTCTCGGCTCAAAAAGACAACCACAAGGGTGGTTTTGGTTTGGTATAATCACACCCGAGAGGGTGATGGACTTTTACTGTCATAGCCCACCCGGTGCGGTGTTTGTCACGCGAGGTGGGGGTGGTGGGATGGGTGGCGTTGGGTGGTGGTGGGTGGAGGTGGGATGGGTGGCGTTGGGTGGTTGAACCTGCAATTTATGTTAAAAAGCTAAAAAGAAAAAAGAAAAAGAGGAAGACATGGGTATTTTAGTGATTTGATGTTGATCAGGGACCAAACGTGCAACAAAAGTTTCAAAATGAGGACCACCATTGCACTTTCGAAACCTTAGGGACTGAACCTGCAATTTGGCCAAACCTTAGGGACCAAAAATGCAATTTACTCATAAAGAAATTTGATTGAGCTTACCATTTTGCGTTTGATTGACATTAATATTCAAATTTTAACGAAGACACTAATTAATTAGTTAAGAATAAAATTGTTATTCTGTAGAAAGGTAAGAAAGAGATATATATAATAATTATATATATATTTTTGTAAATTGCTTGTTTTTTGTTAGTGGACAATTATTTTGAGACGGATAGATCATGAAAAATATCCAAGGGCCTTTAGGTGTTTGGTTGATGGGTGTTTATGGGTTTTTGTGCTGTAGTGATATATATACCAAACACCCTTTTGAAAAAACACAGTGCATGAGTCTACTAAAAGCATAATCAGCTTATTGAGGAGCCAAAATGGGTTATTTAACCAGACAGAAAAAGCTCCAATTTCAGGTGATGGATGCTGGGAATAAGCTGTTTCATCTCTCTTCTTCGACTCCTGATATTCTCAACGTTCTTATGGTAAGGGTTTTTGGGATTTGCTTATTTTTTCTGCTTATTTACTCAAATTTAAGGAGAGGCTTATTTTAAGGTAAAATAAGCACTTTTTGAAAAAGTAAACTGGGAGTTTCTAGGTACAAAATTCACTTTGATTGAGAATATTGTTATATTTTTTGTTTACAAAATTAGCTAATCTAAACACTTATTCTTAAAGTGCTTATTTTTATGTCAAATAAGCATTTTGCAATAAGCAGGTTTGCTTCTTTTGCCCCAAAATAAGTAGGTAAGCCGAATAGTTTGGATTTCACTAACAGTAAATTACAATCACTTTGATCTAAAAAATAAGCACTTTGAATACATTATTTCAAAGATTGTCATTCGCTGATACTAATGTCATAAATGGTCCACTTGTCGCGGCTGTTTACTTTACGACGGGTTCTGTTAGGGACCATTTATGCAAAAAGTATCGACGAGGGATGATTTCCATAAGTTTCACCAAACCAAATAGATGATGTATAATCATGTTTCGTTCAATTTTAAAGTCACCAGTATATGATTTCGCCTTAATCCCCGTTTTGGTAATTACCAAACTTAATTAAGCATAAACAAAAACGGTTTATTAACTCTATAAATAAGTCGAACAACATAACTCTCATCTCTGATAAGCACCTTGATTACATTATTTCTTGAACATTGTAAGTTAAATTTACTAAGAGTAAAGTGTGTAAACTAGGGGTGAGCATGGTTCGGTTTGGCTCGGTTTTTGTATAAAACCGAAACCGAACCGAAAACTTTCGGTTTTTGATTTTTAGAAACCATTCGGTTTCGGTTTTGTGTCTGTTTGGTTTTTCGGTTGTCGGTTTTTTTTTCGGTTTGGTTTTTCGGTTTCTATACAATTTATCGAGCTTTGC
This sequence comes from Chrysanthemum makinoi, assembly GCA_910596185.1. NCBI lineage: Eukaryota > Viridiplantae > Streptophyta > Magnoliopsida > Asterales > Asteraceae > Chrysanthemum > Chrysanthemum makinoi. The sequence continues at coordinate 328,561,409 of OU343222.1, read as the reverse complement.
TTTTTCAAAGTAGATTTGACATATATCATAAAATAGAACCATATCTTAAACCGCACGCAGTACAACGGTACTAAAATGGGTAAAGAATCGTTTTAAATCAAGTGCCAACATTTTCAAAGTTGCCTCCAAGTTCCAAGGATTTGTTAGAGCTTGAAAGGTACACTGAAGCAATTGAAGGGTGTGTAAACGAAAAAAGAATGATGTTGGAACAAGTTCTTCAATCTTTTGATGTAATTGCACCATCTTCAACAACCATTAACATTCAAACTTAATGTGTTCTGTGACATTTTGTGTACCCATTTTTTTTTTACCGTAAAGCACATTTGTGTTATGTATATTGTTATGAAATAAAATATTAGCAGAGTTATAACACATTTGAAAAGCATCATTGACAATGATAATGTATAAAGAAGATATCAAGATAAAGTACTTATATTATTTATGAGCAACAAGGCAAGATATATTATTTTGACTTTAAATGTCGGTTCGGTTTCTATTGGTCGGTTTTTAAAGCTAAAACCAAACCGAACCAAGAATTTCGGTTTTTTCAAAATATAAAAACCGAACCGTCGGTTTTTCAATCGGTTTCGGTTTTTTTGGTTTTGGTTCTTCGGTTTTTTTCGGTTTAGGTTCGGTTTCTCGGTTTTTTGCACACCCCTAGTGTAAACTGTCCTTATGGTTTGGTGAAATTACAAATATCTTCATTTGTCGATACTAAACCCATAAATGGCCCCTCGTTACAATATTTGAGCTACAAGTGGTCCCTTACCCCTTAAAAAACCGAAAGTGAAAGCATATAGTTCAATCAGGGACCATTTATGCTAATAGTATCGATGAGGGACGATTTCCATAATTTCCGCTAAACCAAATGGACAATTTATGTAATTTACTTTAGTAGTAATGAATAATCATGTTTCATGCATCTTTATGGTTATCTGTTGGCCCGGTTTTCTGGATCTAAAATCTAGATATACCAAAATAACAAGAAATAATTGAATCGTAAAACTTTTCTATATTTTCAGTCATATATTTTGTTCATACATAAGTTTCTAACTATATATACATAATGAAACGGTACAAGAGAATCGTTGTGATGGTTCAATCCATCCAACAGACATGTCCCTTGGTTTATAACTGCTAAGTAACTATTTTTTGTAACTGGCGTTGACTTTTCCTTCTATTTTGACTTTCTGCTTTGACTTGTCAGATTGTGATTAATCCAATATTATCCGTTTTGGTAATAACCCAAAACATAATATACCATAACAGACTAAAAGCAAGAGCAAATTGCTATTGTATGACATTTTCCTGTAACTCTTTTTTAACTAACTTTTGTATACATGTGATAGCAAATGGAGAAAGTTCTGTCAAGTGTGCAACCACGGCCGTACCAAGAGATGGTTAAAGTACTGCATCCAATCATTCAGGCACTCATTGCTGAAAAACTCGTGAGACATCCTGATGTGATTGTGAACATTTATGTTGTCTGTTGCATCTGCGAGATTATAAGAATCATGGCACCTAATGCCCCTTACAACCACGAACATATGAAGGTATGAAACTTCTAGTTTTAGGTTTGACTAGTGGAGAATCTTCATTGTATAATGTACTAATAGTCTTAAGTAACTGCCTTTCTATTGTCATTGGTGGACAGGAGTTTTTTGAAGTGGTAGTGACAATGTTTGAGAAACAATCTTCTGCATCTGCTGGATACTATGGTAACATGATTAAAGTTCTTGAAATATTTAGGAAAGCCAGATTGCCGGTAATGATGTTGGACGTACAAGTGGAAGGACTAGTAGGTCGCCTGTTTAAGCAATTTTTAACTTGTGCAGAGTAAGAATTCTATTTCTATGTCAGCCACAGGACTTGTTCTATTTTCTTAAATTTCAAATTCTTTGACACTTTTTATCTCCTAATTGCTACTGCTGTTAGGAAAGCTCTTTTGTTATAAGTGAAATAAAAGAATAAAATGATATCAGAGTGGAACTTTATATCAACTGAGTTTGCTCTTTGTTCTTCTGATCTTTTTAGCTCCAATACCTCTTCTACTGTGCTCGAGATGGAGAAAATTAAGACCATGATCATAGAGGAGCGTGAGGAGCTCGCCCGCGATCTTGAAGCTCTAATAGTTGCTACTCTAGATAAGGTTAATCAGATGATTATTACATTTCTCATCTTCACTAATGAAGGTTCCTCATTCATCGCTAATCACATCCGATGCTATTGCAGATTGATTCACCTGTTTGTCGGCAATTAGGGGAAAAAGTTCTGAACTGTGCTGCTAAACTGCAACCACGTCTCCCGGATATGGTATCTTTCGAGCATTTCTCTTTATGTGTATTCCAAAATGTTTGCACGTGTTTGTAAAACTGCATTAGAAAATTAACTAAGATATTTTCTGTTCGTGGTATTCTTCTATACATACAGAACATTTTGTTGCAATTTCAGTGTTGGATTCTTCTTATATTAACTAAGATATTTAAGTATGAGGTGACCTTCATGCCACCGAAATATCAAAAATCAATTATCTATTTTCCCCCCTGTTCATGTAAACTCTAGCCAAAAACTTTCCTAACTCTGTAGAATACAACTCTAGATAGGGTACCAAAGGTATGTTTGTAGATCCAGTTCGTTTTTGTCATTTTACAACTCCTGTGGAGAAAGCATTGATGCTATTGGCATTTTGCTCATTTCATAAATCCGCAGGTCTTCTTTTTTATTCAAATTGGCATAAACTGAACAAGATTGATGTTTGGGTGGTCTGTCACCTGTGTAAACGATACCTCTAAAAAAATAATATTATTCATTATTTCCGTATGTGCTATAATCACATATTTTTACAGGAGGCTAAAGAAACTATTCCTTGTACAAGTGAGACAAGCAACTTGAGGAACGATACAACTCATAAGATAAAGGTTGAGTGTCTTGAGGGAAGCATAGATATGGTGGAGACACTGCGGCATCGTGAGCCGGCAACTACGGATAGAGTTAACCATTTAGGCCTTCACACTGAAAATGGAAAGAAAAACGTTTCATCCGATGATCCACCAATGCCATCAAAATCTGCAACAGAAGTGAATGGAAAACGCAAGAGAAATGACGAACAGGTACTGCCATCTGCTTCTGGTAACTATTCTAGTATGGCTGTCATTTGTGGTTCTGTTTTACGGTTTTTTCCCAGATTTTCATACTCATAAACAGGTTAGGCTAACGGGTCAAAAGGGTTGTTTTCAGAATGGGTTGGTCTGACTTTGCAAACACTTTTATCTTGTTTCTTTCTAGAGTTATACAAAATTTTAATATTTAATCTTTAAAATCAAATGATTAAGGACTTGAATGCATATCAAGTATAATTTGAGAGACGTTTGACCTGTTTGACTCGTTCAACCAGTTTCCATTATAACCAACTATTTCATTTTGACCCGTCATAAGCATATTAAAATCGAAATCACGTACTTTAGTCTTTAGCCATAAATATGAACAACTCTCAGTTTAACTATGGTGATCTTCTTCTGAAATCAAACATAAAATCCACAGTTGAAGTTGGTCTATGTTTTTTTATGCTATAGTTTATTAACCAAGTAATCAACTATATCCATATCATACAGCAGGGAGCGCCCAAAAAGGTTATGTACACTATGACACTTGTCCAAGGCTACAAAGTGAAGAAAATCAATGCACCTATCCTTGAAGCCATTTTCAAGAAACACGGTGACATTGCATCTGATTGTGTAGTCAAAACAGCTTCTGTGAGAGGATCTATCCTAGAGGTTGTTTGTGAAGTTGTCAAGCGAATTCAAACTAATGATGTTGCAACCATCATTTCTCACATGGAAGAAATAGAGATGCAAGTGTTAGATGCAGAAGCAACCAACATGAAAGTGGCATGGCTCCGAGCTCACTTGGAAGCTATTCACAAAAGGAACGCTGCCCAAAAAACGTCAACTTCAATTGTAAAAATGAAGGCAAACACTAGTTTGGTTAAAAGAGCTGCAAAAATGGATCTGGAAGAGAGGCGGATGGAGCTTCTTACTGCACAAGAACGGTTTGAAACGGCTGAAAAGTGTGTGAAAGTACTCGATCTTGTAGAAATGAGGCTAAATGATAATTTCTTGGAATCCGAGGAGGAAAAAGATTTGTGGCCAGAACAACCAATATTATAGGCTAATTAACTCATGCTAGATCTGTATTTTGTAGAACTTACTAGGGTCACGCCTATGCACATGTTTTGTTACCATTACTTCAGAAACACCTACCGGCATGAGACCCGCTTTTTGAACGACGGGTATATCTTTAAGTAGTTGGGATTAACTCTCTTTTTGACCTGGTTGATAGCTCCTGATTATCGTTCACAGAAATTCGGACGTTTATCATTCTAAGCCGCCCAACTGGCTCATTTTGTTTCTATTAAGAATTTTGTCACATGTTGGGGGTTAAAGGATTTGCGACACGAATAGTTATAATCTGTGAAGTTAATTTGTTTGGTTTAACAGGTTTTGCAGCCCGATTTAGTTGGCTATTTTTTGTTGTGTGTTTATGGTCCTATGATAAGCAAATCAAGGCACATAGTTTCTGCCTCGAACCAGAGAAGAGGACACAGATTTTATAAACAGATTGGATCAAATGAACACTAAAATTTGAAGGGATCAGATAGATAACAGTGATAATAATTAGACTTAATTACAAACTCGGTAACCACCCTATTTCTTAAAATTCAGAATAATTAATCTACATATACAGCAGCATCACAAAGTATACTTGAACAGCTGAACCAATGCGATATATTGTTAAATCAAACCGTGGACCATATAACTAAAAATGTTTTGGCAATTTAAGTATTTGAACTTCGGAGTCTAAACATTACCTGCTCAATCCTGGTGAATAAGCAGGTCACCAACAGGAACAAGTAAAACCAGCAAGTTACAGTAGCAGCTCAAAAGAAGACCTTAAAGATAAACTATTAAGCAAACACTCATTAATGTAGCAAAAGCGCCATAGATATCGAGTCATCACATCATTACTAATATTCAATGCATGAGTACATACTAAAAGATACGAGTCATCACATCATTAACAAAAGGTTCAGTGCAACATGTTTCCGTTTATCAGGTTTCATTAGTTTTTGGAGCTGATTCCCACAAAACACAAACCAAATCTTTGGGGTTCACGGGATTAAGGTTTCTATGCCGATTTAAACCTTTTGGAGACTAGTACTCTGAGTATGCGTACTTCCTTCCATCCACACTGATGGATTCTCGTAACTTGGACACTCATTATCCTGCTTCTTGAACTACTGTTTGCATATTAACAACACATGGAAAGATAACGAATATGTCATACATGAGTACATTAAATTAGCTGATCTAAACAAAATATGTAAGTGTACCTGGTTCCTTAATGAAAGTGATTATTGGTCTTAGTCCCTCACGAGGTAATGCCGTCAACAATGAAGTCAAATCACTGAAGTGCTTTTTGGCATTGGAAGATGAAGACATCACAATATGAATGTTAGTTTGGCCTTGATCTTCTTGTATAAGTAACTTCTCATATGTAAACTGAGAAAGATATAACAAAATTATTTAATACAAATAGTCACGTCTTTAGTTAATTAAAACCAAGAAAGAGAATTTAAATCATGTTCTGTGCGGTACTATAAAGTACATATAAAACTTACCTTGACAATATGGCTCCATTATTCTAAATCTAAAGTTAGTGATTGAGGTCTACAACACCAGAGTACGCTATCCACAACAGCTAAATAAGCTGATAAATCTCTTATGCAGTCTGGTTCTAGATCAACGTGGTCGAGTTCAAAAGGCGGCAACTGAATCGTCCTCAATTCCTCGACATCAGAGGGAATCTAGAAAAAGATAATTTGTAAGTACAATCTTCCGTGAAGATTAATTTATATAATTGCTCAAGAGCAAGTACAAACATATAAATGACTGGAAAAAAATTAATCTGGGTAAATACAATACCGTCCAAATATACAACTTCAACTCTTTGAATCGAACATTCTTGTCCAAAAACCGCCTCAACTTTTTAAACCAAAGAGCGTCAACTAAACCCAAAGGATGGCATTCCATACGTGATTTTGATGAGACTGAATCCCTTTTCAAGGCAAAAGGGAGAACCTGAATCGAATGTGTATTCAAATGAAAGCAAATTAGGGGTATCGAGATCAAGTTGTTCAAAATCAGAATCATCCGAATGTAGAACAAATGTTCTCAAGGAATGACTTGACAACTTCAGGCTCTTGCATATATCAGGAAGATCCAAAAACAGAGTTTCAAGGTAGGGGAAGTTGGATGAAAAGTCAGCTAACCCTTTCCTTGTTGGAGAGGGATCCCCATAATAGCACACAGTTGTTAGTTTTTTGCATGAAGCCACATTCAAACATGGGGCCCATCCACATAAAAACGTTAATTGAAGAAAGCATAGATTGGGAGCTTCAATATCTATTCTCTCAACTCTACCCCAACAGAAAAACTTAACTTGTTGAAGATTTTGAAGTCCATAAACACATAATCTTGATATATCACCCCTACAAATTTTAAGAGTGAGTTCCTCAAGAAGAGGGCAACTAGTGGTCAGATGCTTAATCATCTTCTCGCCTATACGGACATATTTAAGTTTCAACAGCTTCAAAGACTTGAACTTGATGGTATCAACCATCAAAGACGAAATAACTCACAACCGTGTAATGTCAAAGATGTTAATGAAGAGGCAGATACGAGTTTGTTAGACACACGGTACCTTGGTAACAATGGCGGCAAATATCTACCCGTTATGTCAATGACCAACACCTGCATGCCTTTGATAAGAATTAATTCAAGGCATCTGTCAACAATATCTACTTGTGTAGCATCCCAAAGGCTTGTAATAAGTTTGAACATGTGTGCACTGACATTTTGGTGGCAAAACCTGCAGGTGGTATACTCAACATACTTGAAAAACATGTCTAAGAGATTTCCATTTTTGAGTTCGTCAAAAGAAATGAATCCCTCAAATTTACGGATATCGAAATCCAAAATGGGGAAAGAAGCCGTAATCCCAAACCAGTTTTTAGACAATACACTCATTCGAACACGCTCTTTAGGAGTGTCCAAAAAGGACATGATGTGATGATTGGTAAATTCAGGAAGCTGCGACATTCGATCAACCTCCATCTCCCTCCTTAATTTGATTTCAGTAGCTAGGGGTTATATACTCAAGTTTCTATCTACCTATTCAAGTTTCTATCTACAAAAAAATCAATAAAATTAAATTTAAATTAAATTGTAAGAAATACAAACATAAATCAATTTTAGGTATTCGATCAACGGCTATTCATTTTCACTAGAGGTGACAATTTGAGATCCATTAGTTAAAGATGAGTCTAGTTGGTTATGCTTAAATATTATAGAGGAGTCTAATTGTATTAGATAGATAGTACTACAACTATATAACAATTACTAAGGGTGCGTTTGGTTGCAATTAGGAGTCACTATTGGTATGGGTTTGATAGTATGCTCTAATTGGAATGTGTATGAGGAATTGAAATAAGCTGTTTGGTTTATAACTCGGGTTTGGTATCAATCCTAAAGGTGTTTGGTTTATAACTCGGCTTATGAGATTTCTTTCACTTCATCTACAACTCATTAGATGGAGATGCAAGCACAAGAAAATTCATTGTCATGATAATCAAAACATTAATACACTAGTAATACAATAACAATACCTTTAATACACTAGTAATACAATAACAATACCTTTAATACACAAGCAATACACAACAACAACAATACCCAATCCCACCGGGGCGGGGTAAGGGGGAGGTAAAATGTAGACGGATCCTACCCCTACCTCAGGATAAACCCGAAAGTAAGGAGACTGCTTTGAGGATGACCTCCAGCAAGTGTGAGCGAGATACAAACTTAAACTTGAATTCTCAAGTTTGTATTACACACATGCAATACAAACTTGAGAATTCAATTACATAACGTTCCAACCTAATATTTTTACATAAGTGGCAGAAAAGGTGATTTAACCGACCTATCCTCAAGAGAAAAAATACTTGCAGCATGATCACTTAAGTTCTAATTCTATATCTATACTAAACCCCGAAGGGATCTAAGGGAATATTCCCTTTATTTGGGCCTGCGCTGTTTTAGCCCTTTTGTCGGTCCATTTGTGAGTGTGCGTTGATACCGGCCCAAATTACTGTGGTATATTTCATTTTCTACAAGCTTCTTCGCAGTCGGTTTCTTCATTTGATCTTCTCACCGCCTTTACCAATTTCGAGAACCCGGTGGAGGTTTATCTACACGAACCTTCTCTCCACATTTGCAAATGGATGCAGGCTGCCCAGTTTAGGTACAAGTTGTCAAAAACATTAAAGGTTAGATACACAAAGATTTAATTACATGTAAGAGGTTTGTTCATTCCAGATACATCTCACCTATGTCTTTTCTTAAATGATTTCAAATGTCTTATTTGTGATGGTTGAGTGACGATTATGACCAGATATCCGGGTGCGAATCGCGATGAGGAAGGAGACGGGAATCAATACAAAATCAAGACACACAAAAATAAGGTACCTACCAGCGAAGCTTGCACCGGTGTCTTCATGGTTGTAACTTCGATCCGCTGCTTCTTTAGCTGCTGCTTCCGTGTATGTTTGATCATATCTTTATATAGAGTTTTAATCCTTTGTTATAATTATTGTGTGTTTTTAGATTTTCTTTTTAAATTTATTGTCTTCGGTCACTCAGTAAATATATTTTTTGTGTATCGATTAGTTAATTTTGTTAGCTTATGAGCTGATTTAGCTTCTTGAAACCTGATAAGAAAGGGGCTGATTTAATTATCTTATTTTGTTACCTTATGAGCTAATTTAGCCTCTTCAAACCTGATAATCCCACTGAGGTACATGAATATGTGTATATTTTCTGGCGTCGGTTTGTGTTTACTTACAATTTTTACTTTATGATCTTATTAGGTTGTTTTTGTTGTTTGCAACTCTTCGTGATGGTTCATACATGGATTGAAGTTCGTTGTGAGAGATTTTGAGATTCAGAGGTACGACAAGCTGGTCTATTTCTTCCATTGCTTCTTTTGCATCTAAGGCACGACAAGCTGCTCTATTTGTTCCATATGTGTGTGTTTTGTCTCTAAATATAGCAACACTTGCACTTCATAGGAAAGGAATACATAGCGTATCTGTCAAAAAATCATAAGTGCGTCGTGAGGCGTTTTTATGTACATAAGGGAACGTCAGAAAATTGCCATCTCTAATTATTTGTTGTTGTGCAGATGGAAAAGGTGACAGATGCATATAAAGTGGGATTCGTGATTAACAATAGTGACACAGGTGAAGATGGTTTTTTATCACAGAATGTAAGATCTCACTTCTATTTTAGTGTAATGTATATATGATTCTATACACTAAATTTGTTAAAAACAATGATAGTACATGTGAAATATATATTGTTCCATGGTAACTGTAACTGGTACTTCATTTCTACTGAGGAAAATAGAAAAAAATCTATATTGTCTATTAATTTTCTATAGATTGATGTAGTATTGTTTGCGGATTTAGTTTGTCATTTAGATAAAGTGGACTGCTAGGAGTAGATTATGCATGCTTTTAGATTACACACGCGTCCTATGTTGTGCCTACACGAACAAGTTTGGAGATTCAAGTGAGAGGGTAAGCCTAAATTTTTGGGTCGCCATATATGCCTTTAATCACACGAAAATGTAATCATAATTGTTTATGACTTCAAATTTTGAACTTGCAGTTTTCATGGTATACAAGTATTTCCAGTCTCAAGGTAGCAGATATCACAAACTGGGGTGAATGCCACGTTCAGGAGTAAAACACTCGAGCACATAGAGCGTTGCGCAAAACATGTTGCGGTAATTTAGCCTAATCTTCTTTTAATTACGTGATGGATCAAGTATTTCATTGGTTCATTTTCATATGAATAATAATGATGCTGGTAATTTATCTTGGCTAAGATAAGTACTTTGAAATTCGTTATACGGTGCTAACATACGTATTTTTAAGTAACCTTACGTAGGGGTGTTTGGATTTTGGGATTCGTGATAAGAAGGTAAAATAACCGGTTTGAAATACACTAATAAGAATAGAATTTGTGAACGGTATGGATTCTCATTAAACCTGTTATGTTATTGTCACTATAGGCATATCGGCATCACGAACTGAAGTTACAATACCAACTTCTATGCAGACAGCAGCTACGTGGCAAGTCTCAGCTACAGAAAGAAGCGCTGCTCGAGGATCTGCAGCAGCAGCTGCGTGTGCAGGTTGACACAACATCTACCATCCGTGTAATTTAGTATGTAAGGCTCTTCAGTAATTAGTATGTAAGATGCCTCAATAATTAGCTTTTATAAGGCTTGCAATAAAGTCATTTCTCACACGGGCTGAGTTTGATTAGTTATGTCTCATTTAAGGATGTAGATAATATTACTGAACTTGCAGAAATGTTAGTATATAATGTATTATTCGCTTTTCTTTATTAAACTATGTTTTCTTTAAACACTTCCCTGATACTATACATTTTTATTTAACTTGGTTTATTCATTTAACTTAATTTACATTTTAGGATACATCCATTTCCTTAGACTCATATACCACAAACATTATAATGGCCGCTGCAACGAGTATCTTTCTGGGCAAAATAATATCGCGTAAACATAAAGTTAGAAAAAATATATATATAATACCCGCTGCAACGCAGCGGGCTATTATCCTTGTTTTGCAATAAAAAGGGTAGAATATATTATTATGATCTACAAAGGTTAGTGATCGTAACGTTTTAGGTTCTCTAAACATGTAACTTTGAGCAAACTCATACTAAGATTTAAGAAAAAACTGCACTAGCAAACATATAGAGATTAGCGTGCAATAAATCCCACACTTATATCTTTCTAATGAATTTTAACACAAGGAAGCATATTTCTTAACCAACGTATGAGGAAACCTTTATTTGTGGGTTTCAATCCCAATCTCAAAACTCATATTTCTTAACCAAACATTCCAATTCCCATACCCCATTCTGAAACCCCATGAACCAAACGCACCCTAAAAAAAAAAAAAAAAAAAAAAAAAAAAAAAAAAAAAAAAAAATCTTGCCAACCCGGGCAAAACCCATCTAGACCTGGACCAAACCCATCTAGACCCGGACCTTTCCAAAAGGTTCTAGACCTGGATCAGTCTAAACCCAAACTTATCTAGACTCGTGACCCAGCCCACCCAGCTATTTAGGCACCTCTAGTTTTCACTAGCTATTGGTAAAAAAATCAACTTATGGGAAAAATGAAGGGAAATGAAAATGAGAAAAAGTTTATGACTAACAAAACCTCAGCTACATGAAAAAGAGGCATCAATAATGTAGGGAGAAATGTATCAGTACAAAAGTGGGGTTGGTGGACATCTATACTACTTTATTACGTATAAATTAGAATTAAAAATTCAGACTTTTTTACTTGCTTATTATAGAAAGAGTTTTTCTAACTAAAAATTAAGATAAGGAGTTCCAATCATAAGATGACATGTGTCACTTCTTAACAAACCTGCCTAACTTCTAACAAACTCCAAACCTAACTCCTAACCACTAAAAATTAAGATAAAGAGCTCCAATTATAAAATAACATGTGTCATTTCTCAACTAAAAATTCATCTTTATTTTTAAATTAAAATATCTTTTATCTACTTATTTTTTTTATATTCTAATTTCACCATATTTTCTAAAATTTTATGCTCTTTAATTCAACATCCATTTTGATATATTTTTATGAGTTTTTAGTTTTTATATTTTAATGGGTTTATTTTATTTTAATTCAAATTTTTACGACTTTAACCTTTATTTCATTTATTTCAATCAATATAATCTTGATTCGTCAAAATCATATACTTTTGGGTAGTGTTTGACGCGTAAGAGATTGCGAGGGTATTATTATATGCGGGAATAATGACATGTATGAAAAGCCACGGAAAGTTACGGGTAACCCAAACAAACACTTACAACTAACACATATACATTCGAAGTGTTGTGAAACGAATTCACTAAACGGGTAAGCAAACACATATAACTATACTTATCGCCGCCGCTGTGCGCGGGTACCCGACTAGTTTTCATATAAGCATTTATGAGTTTTTGTTTGTGGGATTTTGGAGGGTTTTTGCGATTAGGACTCTCTTATTTAAAAAAAAAGTGTAAGATTGGTGGGAACACTTTGATCTCGAGTGTTTTTTGACATCAGACATTGTTCACCCCATAAGGAATAGCTCCGGCAACTCTCTTGATCTAGTGGGGCACCAACTGGAGTGAGCACGAGCCAAGACTCGAACCCCTGAGCTCTTATTCCACAAAGTCTCTCCAGTATGCCCATAGGTTTTGCAAAGGTTGTTACTGGCCTATATGAAGCAAATGTCATGGATGAGACTTGAACCTTGGTCAATTGACTCAAGCACAAGTGCTCCAACCATTAAACTAATCCTCTCTTATTGTTTTGGAGAAAAGTGTTGTCATATCGACACATTTTTCTATAACATGATATTTCACCATAACATCAAAACCTTTTTCCCTCTTATAACACCATTTTTTTGATATCGCCGTGCACCTTTAGACCCCGCATATTTATTTTCATCCTTTTTTCATTAATTTAAACACATTTAAATAAACCAACATGATAGTCAAATAATTATCAATACCATAAAATTTTATTAAGTCCAAGTCCAACCAATAGTCAGATAATTAGCAAAATTTAAGCCCAAACAACCTTATACCATTTAATTTCCATCAACCCAAATGCATTTTTAATCAACAACAAGCAGCCTAATAATCATAAAAAACTTTTTGCAACCGAAATCTCTATAGGTAGAATTTTCGGATTTAAAGCCCAATGTTAGCCCAACAATATATCTACCATAATTTTTAGGAGTATAAGTAACACATTTACCATAGAATATTGTTGTTGGGTTTTACTAATTATAACAATTATTAAAAACAAGTAAACATAATCAAAGCATGCAGCTGAAGTAATAGGAATAATACTTGTAATTGAATTAACCGAATAAAAGAATATGCGTACCTTTTAGCAATTCAAGAAACACACAATATCGAGAACGAGGAACAAAAACCCAAACCCTAACTTAGGGTTTAATACTAGTCGACCCAAAGAAAGTCGACACCCACAAATCACCACAAACACAATTGTATTCGTCCTTCGTTCTTGTACACACGTACTAATATCGATTTGATGTGAAAAGCTAGGTTCTTGAATCACAAATAAAACCAAACACTTGTATCTTGGAGTTGGAAAATCGAATCCCTTGGGGAAGGGAGGTGTACGATCGGCCAAGCAACAAGAGGAGAGGAGAGGAGAAGAAATTAGGTTTCTAAGTGATCCAAGGTTAAGAATTATGAATACAAGGGGTTTGTATTTATAGTTTCTCAAAACTTGGTGACCAAGAAAACTCTCCCCTTGGGCTTTAGGGAGCCACGACCGGCCAAGGACCCAAGGAGGGGTTCTAGAATTTTCTTGTCCACTAATTTCATCTCTAGTCCTCGTAGTTTACATTTAACGACCGTTAGTCTAACCTCGTTAAATATTAACTATCGTTAAGTTTTATTTCGTGACAAATAATTAATAATAATAACGTTTATATATATATTAATTATTTTAACATCAACTCTCATACGTAATGTGTTCAATATCGAAGTCTCGAGTTCGAATCCGGTCATACGCATATTAAATTATATCCATAAACCTTTCAGCTCCCACTTGGATATTACTTAATATAGTATTGACATTGGTTTAGTCTAGCCTAACACGCCAATGCCCCCAGATCGAATCGAGTATGGTATCCTGGAAAACCATTTAATGATTCATCATTATTACTTATCCTTTTGCTACTAATACTACATTAACTATGAATATGGATCAAGTCATTTCATAAGTTAATATTTTGTTTTTCGTTATATCTGATTGAACAAGATTACCAAATCATCTGAACGTATTCCAGATTGATCTTGGGTATGGCCATACAAACATCTTGTCAACCCTACGAGGGGACCAAAATAGTATTATGCTTTGAAACAAATTCAAATGAACAAATTCTCTTGACTACAAACATAACTCATGAACTTTGTAACACTTCTGAAAATTGCCCTTATAACTACCGCCACGGATAGCGTTAGACTATCTTACACAAGCGCACTGCATTCATACAGCTTATCCGTATCTCAAGTCTGAGGATAAACATTTTATGATTTACTTAATGACAAAGATCCATAAAGTATTATCAGTAAAGTTGGGATCTGTCCTATATTCAATTCATTGAATATCATGTGAATCTGGTATGTCTCACGCATCAATATACTTTAAGTATATTCTACCAAAACTCATATTTGTCTTAATTCAATGACATTCCCACATCATTGATCGACAACGGACTATTTAGAATAACATAAGTCATTCACGGATTAAACATGCAAATATAGGACATAATATTAAGAAAATGAAAAATAAACATAAACAACTATTTTATTTCATTAAAAAAATATTTGTACATAACATCCTTTATCCAAATACTAATCACAGATCTGCATGAAACTACTAGCTAAACGAAGTCCTATCCCATCAGCATGGTCAGTAAGTTTTTCCTTTGGCAAAGGCTTCGTAAAGGGATCAGCTAGATTATCATCTGTATGAACTTTGAGTAGATTGATTTCACCTATTTCGACTTGTTCTCGAACATAGTGATATCGTCGAGGAAAATGTCTAGCGCCCTTCATGAATCCAGGCTCATTGGCAAATGTTATCGCAAGCAGTTGTCACAATACACATTTAAAGCTAATTCGATTGAGGGCATTACTCCGAGTCCCGAAATGAATTTTCTAATCCAAACAGCTTCCATCGCAGCTTCGGGCAGCTATATACTCAGCTTCAGTAATAGACATCGCAGTCGTGAGTCCGCTTCTTGCTCTTCAGTCAATGCTCTTCCATTAATGACAAAGACATATCCCGTTTGAGACTTCTTGTCATCTTTATCAGTTTGGAAAGACGATCGCAAAAACTGTAACATCAAGTTCTGGATTCCCACCATACACTAGAAACATTTCTTTAGTAGCCCTTAGATACTTAAGAATGTTCTTAACAACATGCCAAGTGTTTCACACTGGATTCATTGATATCGACCGGCGATATTTTGTGCAACGCCACATCAAGCCTTGTACATTTAACAACATACATGATAGATCCTACAGCCGAAGCATAAGGAACTTTTCTCATGTGTGCACCTCTTCAGTGTGTGTTGACGCGATAGTTCACTACTTAAGCCATGTTCAGCTTGCATCGGCAAATATCCCTTCTTGGAATTATGCATATTGAATCTCTTCAATATTTTATCGATGTAAGTACTTTGACTTAGTCCAATCAGCTGCCTTGATCTATCTCGGTAGATCTTGATTCCCATAATAAATGCTGCTTCCCCTAAATCCTTCATAGAAAAGCACTTTCCAAGATAATACTTTACATCTTGCAAACTTGGAATGTCTTTTCCCATGATCAATATGTCATCAACATATAAGATAAGGAAAATAACATTACTCCCACTAGCTTTGTGATATACACATGGCTCATCAAGATTTTGAGTGAAACCAAATTTCTTGATTTCTTCATCAAACTTCTTGTTCCATTGCCTTGATGCTTGCTTCAACCCATAAATGGATCTTTGAAGTTTGCATACGCGATTTGGAAATTTTGGATTCACAAACCCTTCAGTCTGCGCCATATAGATGTCCTCATCTAGGCGACCGTTTAAGAAGGCAGTTTTGACATCCATTTGCCATATCTCATAGTCGTAGTACGCAGCTATGGCTATAAGAATTCTAATAGCTCTAATGTCTGCTACAGGAGAAAATGTCTCCTCGTAGTCTATCCCAAAAGTTTGAGTAAACCCTTGAGCTACAAGACGAGCTTTATAGGTGTGTACATTGCCATCCATGTCAGTCTTTATCTTATAGAGCCACTTACTTCCAACTACCTTAGCATTTGGAGGTAAGTCAACCTCTATCCAGACTTCGTTATCTCTCATGGATTGCATTTCCCCATATCAAGACTTCGTTATCTCTCATGGATTGCATTTCCCCATTCATTGCGACTTGCCATTTATCCTTTTCAGGACTCATCATAGCAGCCTTATAGTTAGCAGGTTCCCCAAGATCCCCTAACATATTTTCCTCAGCTTCTATGTTAAGACATAGAAGCTCAGGTGCACGCGTAGCCCTTTCGGATCTACGAATGGGAATCACTTCAACTTCAGGTGGAACACTTAGACTTTCAGGTTCTACTTGAGGTTGGCTAGTGTTTTCAGAAGGTGATGCATTTTCTTGATCATATTCCGTGATCATAATCTCTCCCACTGAATTCATGAGATATGAGATCCCTTTCAAGGAAGTCTCCATACCTAGCAACAGTTACTTTGTTTTCAGGTGGAAAGTAAAAGTAGTAACCCATAGTTTCCTTTGGGTATCCTACGAAGATACACTTAACAGATCATTGTTGTAGCTTATCACCGAGTCACGCTAACAAACGCTCACAACCCCAGCACCTTTAAGTAAGACAAGTTGGGAGCTTTCCCATACCACACTTCATAAGGAGTCTTATCAACCTTCTTAGTTGGAACCATATTCAAAATGCGAACAACAGTTTCTAAAGCATAATCCCAAAAGGATAAGGGAAGAGTTGTAAGATTAAACATTGATCGCACTATGTCCAACAATGTACGATTTCTTCTCTCGCATACACCATTTTGTTGTGGAGTATATGGAGAAGTGAGTTGTTGGACAATCCCACACTCAGCAAGATAATCTTTAAACTCTTAGCTTAAATATTCACCACCTCTATCGGATCGAAGAGCTTTAATCTTCTTTCCTAGTTGCAGTTCTACTTCACTCTTGAAAACCTTAAATGTTTCAAAGACTTCATGTTTATGTTTAAGTAAATAAACATAACCATAACGACTGAAATCATCCGTAAAGGTTAAGAAGTAGCTAGCACCCTTCCTTGACACATGTCTTAATGGTCCACATACGTCAATATGTATCACACCAAGAAGATCATAAGCCCTTTCTAAACTATTTGTAAAAGGTTTCTTGGTCATCTTCCCAGATATGCAAGATTCGCATTTATCAAATGATTCATCATTGAAATCTTGCAAAAGCCCATCATGTTGCAGCTTTTGCATGCGCTTCTTGCCTATGTGAGCAAGTCTACAATGCCAAAGATATGAAGAATCCAAATCACTTTTGATTCTTTTATTATTGATGCTAAAAACAGAATTATTTTTATCAATCACATTATCATGCAAATCAATTTCAAACACACCATTTACTGGAATAACATTAAAGTAAAAAACCCCATTTAAAAAAACCGAAATTCCATAATCAGTAAATGTATGAATAAAACCAATATCTTTCAACAAGGAAACAGAAACGACACCCCTAATTATAGAATGTGCGTAATGACAATCGTTCAAAGACAGTATTAAACCCGAAGGTAAAACTAAATCAAACGTTCCTATAGCTTCAACAACTGCATGTGATCCATTACCCACGGCAGTGTATTGTTGTCCATAGGCGAGCCTCCTTGCACCTCTAAGTCCCTGCAGTGTATTACAAATGTGAATACCACATCCAGTATCATATACCCAAGAATTTATTTTATGAGGAAAAACAAATAATTCTATCATCAAAAGAGTACCTGAAGTGCTAGCAACAGTGCCAGCATTTTTATACCTCTTAGTACGCAACTCATCAAGGTAAAGTGGACAGTTCCTCTTCCGTTGTTCCTCGGGCACAGTGATGACAAACCTGATCCTTTTTAGGGTTCTCACGCTTTTTAGGGGAGGTACTTCTTGGGTTCTTGTTGATAAGCCATAACTTGTTTTCCCTTATCAACTTTACCCTTACCTTTCCCTTTCTTGTTCGCTAGCGGCTTATTAGGCTTAGAAATCCTACCCTTTTGAATAGCAAGTACCGTAGGTGTAGGAGCCTTCTTGGGCAAACCTTTTTCGTAATTGCGCACGAAACCATCAAACTCCTTGTTAAGGGATCTGTTGATAAGGCCAATTTGTATGTCATTAGGGTAGACATAATTGAGCTCCCGAGCTGGTCCATGTAACTCATCATTTCCAGACAGTGGGCGCTCACATGTTTCCCGTCCCCTTGCTTGCAACTGTGTAGAGAATCTATCAAATCATACAGCTCTACAGCCACAAAGGCTCTTCAAACAACCGAATAAGTTCGGTGAGCATGTTGTGAGGGAAGTAATTCTCAAATTGTTTTTGCAAGTTTGGAGCCATACTTCCAAGCATAATGCAGGCGACCTCATTATGTTTATCATACTATGTTTGCCATGCACTCGTGCTTCAAAGCAATAGCATCACCGCAGTTCAGGAGGACGAAGTCGTAGTCAAATAATCTAGTCTTTTGGCAACCCTCAAGACAATTCTGAGTTGCCGATACTAATCATTGAAATTTGCACCGCCAAGTAAATTTCTCTCGATCAAACATGGATTTGAACGACGAGGCTAGTCAGTGATATTCAGCTTGAGCCATTTCTACAGAAAATAAAAGTTCAAAAGTTAGTACTTTCGATAATTCAAACATTCAAGAAAATAAAATACCCTTTGGTCAATATTCATATTAACCATAGAATTTTCCTTGAATCTAGGACCCTCATTATCATAGTTTCACCACATCAGTTGATCTGCTAGTGATGAAAGTATAGAATATGTAATTGTTGAAAAACAATAATTGACAAACAAGTTTTCAATTCCTAGAAAATATGGGATTTACAATTTTGCCAAACAATTATGCAAAACGTAAGCATGTTTTATCCCATCTTATGCCTTAAGTTATAGGTCTCCCTAACTAACTTAATTAAGTTGTCTAATTTAGAAACTGCAAATTATTTAAGCTGAGGTCTCACACAACATAAAGATTCACCTTGTTATCGTAATCTAGCTCAAGGTCCCACATAACTAAATTACAACTTCAAGTGTTTCATATCATTAGATGGCATAAACTTAAATTTAAAGGGTATAATTTTTGACGAGTAATCAAAACTTATGTATAAAGAAGCATGCATACATCTCTATAACATAAAATTTTACAAAAACTTACTTATATTTTAATTGCTAAGATAAAATTCTACAAAGTTTTAATCGATGCGTTGAGAAACTTACAACTTTGCACTAAGATGCTTCGTACATAGAACAGTTATACTAGGTAGCTCCAAATACAACTCACAAGGTGGCAGAGAAGCTAGTCAGCGCGAAGCATATTTTGAATAACCCTTCTTCTTTAGAGTCGGAATTTAATGTCGAACCCTCCTTAAACCACCCACACAGTTTGTTATAATGGGTGAGCCGTTCTAACCATTTAGTACAGTCGCATCAGTCGATTAAAAGTTCAAGATTTAATACTTAGAAAAACAAATCAATTTCGCCATTATTTAGTCCATTTAATTTTCTATTCATAAAAAAAAAAAAAAAAAAACCTTTTTTGCTTACTAACATGTCATACAATATAAACAAAAAAACACTTTAATAAAAATTAAACAAACTCAAATAATATATACATATAACTTAACAATTTAACATATGTAAAACAATTAGCCACATGCATAATTATTTCGATAAAACCTAATAAACAATTGTAGGCGTAAAATAATGCATACATCAACTAGGGCTTTCACCTACAAGGTAAGTGAGCCACATGCATCGACAAATCAATTGCGTAAGCCAAAGTCAATAATATACCATATAGCACATAACGAATTTTTATTAGATATATTGAGGTCTTCCCCAATTTAATATTTATCAAACTAATAAACATGTGTATATCACTTAACAATTAATCAAAACAATAATCCATGGCAAAACATGCATGTTCCACCATGGATTCCTCATAACAATTATAATCCCAAGATACGCATAATACATGACACATAATAATTATTCATTAAAACCACATAAAATATACATGCAATCCTAGGGTTTCTACAAGTTTTACAAAAAATAAAACCTAATTAAACAAATTAAGGGTAATCGACCCTAATAAAAAAAATTAGGGTTTCAATTTTCAAAACCCTAGAAACCATTAAAAGCATGTAATAATCATAAAGATTCAATTTTATGTGTTTCAGTAATTAATTACAACATATTAACGGCTCGTGATGCCACTGTTGGGTTTTACTAATCATAACAATTATTAAAAACAAGTAAACATCATTAAAGCATGCAGCGGAAGTAATAGGAATAATACTTGTAATTGAATCAACCGAATAAAAGAATATGCGTACCTTTTAGCAATTCAAGAAACACACAATATCGAGAACAAGGAACAAAAACCCAAACCCTAACTTAGGGTTTAATACAATTCGACCCAAAGAAGTCGACACCCACAAATCACCACAAACACAATTGTATTCGTCCTTCGTTCTTGTACACACGTACTAATATCGATTTGATGTGAAAAGCTAGGTTCTTGAATCACAAATAAAACCAAACACTTGTATCTTGGAGTTGGAAAATCGAATCCCTTGGGGAAGGGAGGTGTACGATCGGCCAAGCAACAAGAGGAGAGGAGAGGAGAAAGAAATTAGGTTTCTAAGTGATCCAAGGTTAAGAATTATGAATACAAGGGGTTTGTATTTATAGTTTCTCACTTGGTGCACAAGAAAAACTCTCCCTCTGGGCTTTATGGGAGCCAACCGGCAAGGACCCAAGGAGGTGTTCTAGAATTTTCTTGTCCACTAATTTCATCTCTAGTCCTCGTAGTTTACATTTAACGACCGTTAGTCTAACCTCGTTAAATATTAACTATCGTTAAGTTTTATTTCGTGACAAATAATTAATAATAATAACGTTTATACATATTAATTATTTTAACATCAACTCTCATACGTAATGTGTGCAATCCCGAAGTCTCGAGTTCGAATCCGGTCATACACATATTACATTATATCCATAAACCTTTCAATTGTAACCCTGATCTCATTTCAAGTGTAGTTACCAACTAGCGTCTCCTTCCCTAAAATACACACTAGACGCCACCCTTATTACTCATTTAAAGTCATCATTCATCTGTCATTAATAACACACACCAACTCAATTGAAGTTCTCATACACACACCCGGTAGCAACACACACCATCTTCATAAGACCATTAAGCAAAAAAGAATCATCATGTTTTTGTTTGAAAAGAAACATGATGTTTTCTTAATCCGTGTGAAGTTAAAAAAGTATTTTTAATTTAATTTTTATTTGGTACATCATAATTTTTTTTGTCATTAACATAAAAATATATATGGATATTTCGTAAAGAGGACTTACCAAATATGTATCCAAGACAAATTTCTTTATAGTAGTTATGAGAAAAGTTGATTTGATTACTCTTATTTTTGTGCTTACCAAAGGACAAATCTCTATCATCCATATAGTTTGATCTAGTGGTGGAGATTAAGCTAAGATTTAATAGATAAACCTAAGTCCATATTTTTTTCTTGTATTTTTGTCTTTATTTTTTATTCACATTTTTTGTCTCTTTTTTTAATTCACTTTTTTTTAATTAATGTTTTATTTCAATTCACGTTTTTTTTGAATTTACGTTATTCCACGCTTTTTGACCTTACCGCGAGCGAGCACGCTGTGATAAGTTTTCATACGTTTTTGTCCGTTTTCATTTGTTTTCGCCCATTTTCGTCCGTTTTCCTCGTTTACCGCTGTTCTTCACGTTTTCGCCACGCTTTCTTACCGTCCATTATTCACGTACGCTTTCTTCCATTTTCCCGCTTGCTCATGCATATTCATCTGTTTTTTTACATTTTCGTCCGTTTTTAAATGTTTTCGGCCGTTTTCGCCATTGTTTCTGAATAGGGTGAAAGCTAAAGATACGCAACATATTTTTTCAAATAACAGTCTACGCATGTTTTGTAAATTGTCAAAGATACCATATATATTTCAAATAATCTTCGATCTAGCTTAATATGCACTTCAAGAAGAAGCAGGTTACCAGGTCACCCTTGATTAAAAGTTACACCGTTGGTCCCCCAAACCGAACCAAAAACTTTAAAATTTTTTTCTTAAAATCTACTTAAAATATATATATTTTATTTTATAATTAAAAAAAAAATGGATACATTTTTTATACACTTTTTTTTATAATCTATTTTTTTTTATTTACGATTTAAAAAAAAAATTGATAAATTTTTTTATACACTTTTTTTTACCTTTTTTTATATTTTTTTGAAATCGGAAAATTTTTATCTAAAAATCAGATTAAAAAAAAGTGTATAAAAGAATTTATCCATTGTTTTTTTAAATTATAAATTAAAAAATATATATTTTAAGTAGATTTTAGGAAAAAAAATTAAAGTTTTTTTTTTTTTTAATTTTAACGAGTGTTACCAAAATAGGACTAACTGCGCGAATTTGGTCCAGTTTGAGGGACCAACGGTGTAACTTTTAATCAAGGGTGACCTGGTAACCTGCTGCTAACCGGTCATATTAGCTACATCGAAGATTATTTGAAAATATATTGCGTATCTTTGACAATTTACAAAGTACATTGCGTAGACCTGTTTATTTGAAAAAATATGTTGCGTATCTTTAGCTTTCACCCTTCTGAATATCACAAGTGATATTCTGAATATCGCAAGTGATTTTTAACTAATATTTTGTAACATGAAAATCACAAGTGATATTTATAATATCACAAAGTGATATTCAGAATATCACAACGTGATATTCAGAAAATCACAAAGTGATATTCAAAAAATCACAAGTGATATGTTCCGTAACACCCCTAAAATTTGGTACAACGGAAAGACTTAATCAAGCTTTCGGGGTGTTACTTGATTGGTACACAACATAAGTATAGGAAAACAAGATAACATAAAACGTTTCACAAACCAATCCCATATTTAGTTATCTGGTTACATTTATTCAAAATATTGAAAGTAAGGCCCAAAAGAAGTCAAAAGGTAGGTCCACAATTATTATCAGAGTTTTAGTATGATCCTCCAACCATGCCCCTTCTGCCAAGCCTCCAAGAAACAAGAAATCCAAGCATCATCTTAGTTACCTGAGAAAACATGCTAAAAGGTCGTACTAACGCGTGAGTTCATAGGTTTAATCATAAACAAGAGTGGACTGATAGAGTTTATTTGCTATGTGAGACTAAGGCAGGTATACAATAAACATTCCAATCACATTCCAACAATATTCCTTCCAATAACGCAAACGAGATCTCAGCAGGGCCCCAGTTTAACTCTAGCCAGGTGCCACGGCCATAACAAAGCATAATTCAATGCTACCCTGGTCTAGGTCGGAACTAGATATCTATTCTTAGCTAGGTATCGTGGTTATAGCAAAGGATTGCTACCCTAGCCTAAGTCAACATCTACCACATATCTATCCTTCGCTAGTCAACACATAAGCAAATCAAAAAGTAGAGGCAGGTCCAAGAAAATAGTTGCATGCTTTCTCACCCCAATTTAGATAAAAACACAGTTAAAAAGTGGGGTTATGAAACTCACCTCGATCAAGCAAAGCACAAATAACCAATAGCAGGAAGCAGATAAGCAGCTAACACAGCTCGACGACTACTGATTCGGCACAACCTATTAATATAGATCCATCTTTAATACATTTTCCAATTTCAATATTTTCTATCCCGAATATATTCCATTTCTATTTCCAAAAATATCTCGTTCTCAATTTAGTTATAAACGTTTGGTATCATCGTGTAAGGTGTCGACTCGATAAGACTCAAATGAATGCACTATATTACAAACAATGCACAACACAACAATTCAATGCAACCTCTATGTGATAAGCTTTATAGTTTAATAAGCTTCAAATAAATTGTTAGGACTTATCGAATTTGTCAACTCGATAAACACAACCATTTATTTATTTCACTCATTATTCCAAAAACTAGTCACACCCTAACGAGTTATAAGGATAAGTTGTTCATTAATAGATTTGTCCGACGTACATAACGGGATCTTATTGGATTCGTCAACCCAATAAGTCCGTTATCTATGTTGGTTAAACATATTAATGTCAAGTCATCCGTAACCCATGCATATTCCAAAATGATCATTAAATACCCATTAATGACATATTTAGGTAAACGTGCACTCGAAACATTTAATAACTCGTTATTATAAAACCTTTCCATTTTTAAGTCGTTAGTTCCCTTTTAGATATCGAATAACAAGTTGTATCTTGTTATTAAACACTTAATACAAGAACTTATTAATAGTTTTATTTTCTTGTTTATATATATACATGTTTATATATATCGCGTTAAGTTTCCAATTTATGTTTCGAGTTATTATCCGTCTCGAGTTCGCAAGTCCGAGACATGACTCTCAGGCTTTTGTATGTCATATTGTCCAATAATAAATATAAGTCCATGTTACAGCGTTGTCGGGGTCAACCTAGACTAAAAGTTCACAGTAACGACGACGTTGCACAAATTTCACATATATAATATTTCAAGTCCAAACAAATATTCTCGCTCGTTACCGGCCCTAAACCTACGGCTCGTCAACTTAACCACATTTTCAATCAATCTCCATATCAACTGATCATCAATCCCGAAATCAACTCAACATCAAACTTTAACCAAAACCAATGCTGAGACCCCAATTGGTCTCGACTTAACCACGGCTACACCACACAAACCAAACGGACCCTTGTGGTCCTTGGCTCCTTTTCGGCTTCAACCATAACTACCACACCGGACCTCTTGGTCCTGGTCATCTCCAACAACAACAACAACCTCAACAATCAATCCCGAAACAAACAAAACCCGGACCCCTTGGGTCCTTGGTGCTCTTGGTTCCAACCCAACACAACCAAACCAGACCCTAGTGGTCGCGGTTGGTTTCTGATATGCGTACAACGCACGTTCGGGGTCAAAGGAACTTCCTTTTCGTCGAGCAAGTTTTTCAACACCCTAGGCAGTGAACCTAATCGTTGTAGTGTAGTATTAGGGTAAGCCTCGGGAATTGATAACGTTCTCTAGGGGAATAGGAATGCTAGTGAGAAATTACTACGCTAAGGTTGGGGTTGAGGAAGATTATTTTTTATCTCTTTTTTTATATTTTTTTAGAAAATTGGAAGGTACGAATCTCGGGGTATTGGATTTGGGGGGTGGTATTTCTACCGATTACTCTACTTATCTAATTAACTAATCTAAGGTGAGTGTAATCTATGTCTATTGTTGGGTGCTCGTATGATAGTTTGAAGATGTGTTTACCTTGATGCTACTACTCCCTAGTTATTTCCTATTATTGGTTGAATTGTCACGTCCTTATTCTTAACGCGTTGTGTCTTCTAAGGTAGTAGGGTATGCATTTTTCCCTAACTCTTTAAGACTACCTTAAGGTTATTGCCTACGAAATCTCTAGGATTCATAAACTAATTCTAAGGTTACCTTTGGATGTTTAGCCTACAATAACTCTAGGTGATTATAAACTAATGTTCACAAAGATTACTCAAGCATAAAAAACACAATGAATGACCTATGGCAATATTAGGTCAATCACAATTAAGATAAGAGACAACCAATCAATATTCAATACCTAGGTTTCATAGATCTAAGCAAACACACAAGTAAATTAGCCGGACATGGAAAACATGCAAGCATACACACAAACAATTGAAGACATAATTGAATTAATGAAGTAAATAACTTATCTTGTTGTAAAATAGGGTATGGAACCCTAAGATACTGCCCAAGACAGCCAAAGTTCGGTTTAGGTTTTACTCCACAAAACTACCTCCGTAAAATTCTGAAAATTTGAATTCTATATATAGAGTTACAATATGCTACGACGTCACTCTTTAAATGTGACGCCATCGGGTCGCCGCCATTAGGTTTTCGTCTTGGCCACGTCAACTCTGTGACGGCGTCACCTTATGGTTGTGACGCTGTCGGCTTCATCTTCTGACGTTGTCGGGATCCAAATCTAGGCCGTCTGAGTTGTGACGCCCTACTCTTTAAAACCTGATGCCGTCAAGTGCAAAATAGCAATTTGGCTTCTGAGTCGTCACAAAGTGTGTTGCGACGGCGTCGCCATTTGGTCTGGACGCCGTCACCTTCTGTTCCAGCAGCTTGAGTGTCTTGATTCTTGACTTTGGCCATTTTCTTCATATATTCGCGCCTTTTCGTCCGAATAAGTGTCATTCCAGCAATTTGCTTTCAAGAGACCTAAAAAGTGAAAATGAACGAAATTAAGCAGTAACGGATACAAAAGTGATCGATTAAGGGCTTAAATGACCCCTAAAAAGTGTACCTTTTAAATCCTTATCAAATATCCCTACACTTGGTATTTGCTTGTCCTCAAACAAATGTGCTTTTAGCCAATTAATTTATAAGTTAGGGGTCATGAAGCATTAGTTTAGAACAATTCACAACACGTATAAGCCCAGCAAAATTCATAACAAGCACGGAAATTACATACTACCACCTCACAAGTGGTGTTTAGATACTCTCATCTATCGGGTGTATATGAAATGTATCAAGTTGGAAATGGAAGATAAACACTCATTAACCGGTCCTAGTACATAGATTACAATAGGCTTGAGACTAGATCAAACCTCCATCGCTTTTGGCGTAAGCACCTAGAAAAAACTATCCAAGACGACTTTTAAAGGGTTGTAACGTTAGGCTTACGGTAGGGAAACAAAGGGTTTGGTGGGATAGGCGATTTAGTGGTGGCAAGTCAAAAATCTTTATGTTACAATCATGAGAAGAATGGCGTTGCTAAGCCAAGACTCGACACTCTAAACTCTAGATAAATTGAAACAAACAAACATAAATTTAAAGATAGATGTAGGATGGTAGCCCGTTTTTTTTTTTTTTTTTTCAAACACTTTTACTCTACCATCCTCTACGATAACATCAAAATAATAGGGATTTATAGGCACATCCCTACACTTGAGTTTTTATTACTCTAACACTAATTTGACCCGAATTGAAAAGATCAAAACACTTGGAGTACATTATTACGCAAATAAAGGGAATTTGAATTTAACGTTCCTTCCCGTCATTTCATAAAATTTAACTTTTCCCATGAGTCCCAATCGTCCCAAAACTGTGTACAAAGGATATGACTCGACTTAGCAACTTATGCAAGCAACTAGATAATTGAACTAAGGGTTTAGTATGATAACAATAATGCACTAAAAGTGAGTGCATACAAGGTAGGCTAAAGCGATTTGGGTGTACATTTGGGGGTGGATTGTAAACAATGCTCTTCATTGATATTTCGGAAAACCAAAACATCACGAGAACCGCGAAAAGGATAGGCTCTGAGGGGTTAACTAGGGGTATCGTGTACTAAAGATGAGTACAATGCAAGGGTGTGGGGGAATTACTCAACCGATGTGGAAGAAGTAATTATAATACGGGTATCAAACAAGGGTTATCCTAATGCCTCTTATCATTTAGTTATTCCTAACTACACAAGTGTAGTCATACTAGCGATCTCGGAATGCATCACAAAACAAGTTCTAGAATCCATTATACTACCGGTACACTCTCGAAGCATTAAATTGGAATGCTTTAATTCCTACAAATCTAAGGGCGATCCTCACATTTTGGGTGGAATTTAAGTGGTAAAGGGTTTTGTGCTAGTCATATAACTTCCTATCCATGAGACGCTTTATTAAGACTAATGGCCCACTCCTACATGTCATGAAAAATTTTAAATTTGGTGCCAAAATTACCCTAACCGATATTTCTTATGGTTTATTACACAAATGAAATTGGACAAGGCAAATAGTAAAGGATAAGCATAGTTTCAAAGTTCCCGTTTTATTTTCCCTCCCTACACTTAAACTGAACATTGTCCCCAATGTTCCGCGAAAGTATCAAAGTTATGATAATGGAAGGTAATTAAAAACGAAAGAAACTAATACTCCCCTGATTAGCTCGGTAGGATCCGTGTGAAGTAGTGGTTAAATCCTTCTTCAAGAAGAATGTATGCGTGAAAAGCTCCATCCAATCTTATGTATCTTCTTCTTCTTGATAAATAAAACCTGCACACTTGAAGAAAACAAACGAAACATTCGCGTAAAATCGGCGGTAACAATATATATGACTCTACTAAACTAGGATATAATGCTTGTGGAATGGATGTTTACAGATTTTCTGGAAAATTAAGACATGGAAAATTCCAAAAATTTATAAGTAGCTCAGAAAACGAGAAAAAGTTAGAATTTGTTTCTACTCCTGGCCGACAGGTTGCGATCCCTGACGCCGTCGGGTTATCTGACAGAATTGGTCTGCGATTTTCGGAAAATTTATATCTTTAGAATCTGAAAAAATTCCCTGCAAAACATCCATTATGACTCGATACAAGCATTTGACTCTAACAAACACACATGTATATCTTTTTAATAATCGTAATTCTCATGTTCACGTTCTTTTTGAAAACATGTGTAATCCTCCCTACACTTATCCCTTTTGTAAAATACCTTTATATGTAATTAAGACGAGGTTAAAGACAAAATAAAGCATTTTTACAAATTCAAACATGAGAATAAACAATCAATAAAAGATATACGACACACAAACAAGAAAACAATTAAGCATGGGTTGCCTCCCACGAAGCGCTTTTCTTTATTTATGAGTCTTGTAGCTAGACTCGAAGTTGTGCCCCTACGTGGTCTCGTTTTTCATTCTCAATGAAAATTCTATCATATTGACAAAATTTTCATCGACTCTATACCTAGGCCCTAGGGTCAAGCAATCCTTATAATAAAGTCTCCTTTTCTCCCACATGAAATTCAAACCTTTTTCAACATCGTCTTCGCTTTTTTCCTCAAAAGCTCTAATGTTGTCTCGTTCGAAAAGGGATAAAGGGCCATATCCATTCGTCTTCCAAGGCATCCTATAAGTGATCTCATTGTTCCCTTCCTTAAACCTAACCGTTCCTTCATACTTGTTATGGCTCATTTTAGATGTTTCAACAAACAGTCTTCCTATCACTACTTGGGATAAGCTATAGTCAATGACACACCCGATGTCTTCTAGGACCACAAAATCAACTAAGTAGATGAAATTCCCTATAAAGACGTGTACATCTTTGACTCTTCCCACAAAGTTGCAAACCCTACCCGGATACTTAGGGTCTCTCCTAATCTTAAGTCGCTCATTCATAATGTCATTGTAAACAGCTGATGACATCACATTAATGGGAGATTCCGTATCTATGTAAGCATGCTCGACATTCCTATATCCAATCATACAAGGGATTTTGAGGTTCCAAGGATTTCCTCTCCTAATCTTTGGACATATCCTAATGATGGGTGATCGGGGATTATCGATTATGTATTGATGGTAAGCAACCTCTTCCTTAGTGGGGTAAAGATTGAAATAAGCACTATCCTCCTCATTCACGTTTTTATCTGCTAAGCTATTATCCGAATTACTGCTGATCATGGAGTCAACAACAGAGGCGCTAACCACTTTCTCAACAGCATCCCTAATTGTACTGTCAAATACCTTTTGCAAATCTTGAAGGTCATTGTTTCTACTCACATAACGGCTTTGGCGGGTGTGTTGGTCATTGGGTTGGGGTTTGAGTGAAAGTGATTTATTTGGTGGTGGGTTGTTGAGTAGTGGTTGATTATCACCTTACATGATGAAAAGTGATGGGGTTACGAACAAAGGTCACAAAGAAGGGGGATAGACTACAAGGAAGCTAAAAATGAGAAAAAAAATCTGACTTGATAGGAATCAAGCAAGGGAACCTAAATGATGTGGAAATCTAACTAGCTATTCTATTCCCTGGCAGCGGCGCCAAAAACTTGATACGCGTACAACGCGCGTTCGGGGTTAAAGGAACTTCCTTTTCGTCGAGCAAGTTTTTCAACACCCTAGGCAGTGAACCTAATCGTTGTAGTGTAGTATTAGGGTAAGCCTTGGGAATTGATATCGTTCTCTAGGGGAATAGGAATGCTAGTGAGAAATTACTACGCTAAGGTTGGGGTTGAGGAAGATTATTTTTTATCTTTTTTATATTTTTTAGAAAATTGAAAGGTACGAATCTCGGGGTATTGGATTTGGGGGGTGGTATTTCTACCAATTACTCTACTTATCTAATTAACTAATCTAAGGTGAGTGTAGTCTATGTCTATTGTTGTGTGCTCGTATGATAGTTTAAAGATGTGTTTACCTAGATGCTACTACTCCCTAGTTATCTCCTATTGTTGGTTGAATTGTCACGTCCTTATTCTTAACGCGTTGTGTCTTCTAAGGTCGTAGGGTATGCGTTTTTCCCTAACTCTTTGAGACTACCTTAAGGTTATTGCCTACGACATCTCTAGGATTTATAAACTAACTCTAAGGTTACCTTTGGATGTTTAGCCTACAATAACTCTAGGTGATTATAAACTAATGTTCACAAAGATTACTCAAGCATTAAAAACACAACGAATGACCTATCGCAATACTAGGTCAATCACAATTAAGATAAGAGACAACCAATCAATATTCAATACCTAGGTTTCATAGATCTAAGCAAACACATAAGTAAATTAGCCGGACATGGAAAACATGCAAGCATACACACAAACAATTGAAGACATAATTGAATTAATGAACTAAATAACTTATCTTGTTGTAAAATAGGGTATGGAACCCTAAGATCTGCCTAAGGCGCCAAAGTTCGGTTTAGGTTTTACTCCACAAAACTACCTCCCTAAAATTCTAAAAATTCGAATTCTATATATAGAGTTACAATATGCAAAGGCGTCACTCTTTAATTGTGACAACGTCGGGTCGCCGCCATTAGGTTTTCGTCTTGGCCACGTCAACTCTATGACGGTGTCACCTTATGGTTGTGATGCCGCCGACTTCATCTTCTCGACGGCCGGGATCCAAATCTAGGTCGTCTGAGTTGTGACGCCCTACTCTTTAAAACCTGATGCCGTCAAGTGCAAAATAGCAATTTGGCTTTTGAGTCGTCACAAAGTGTGTTGCGACGGCGTCGCCATTTGGATGTGACGCCGTCACCTTCTATTCCAGCAGCTTGAGTGTCTTGATTCTGGACTTTGGCCATTTTCTTCATATATTCGCGCCTTTTCGTCCGAATAAGTGTCATTCCAGCAATTTGCCTTCAAGAGACCTAAAAAGTGAAAAGGAACGAAATTAAGCAGTAACGGATACAAAAGTGATCGATTAAGGGCTTAAATGACCCCTCAAAAGTGTACCTTTTAAATCCTTATCAGTTTCCAACGCCTTCAACCTCCATTCCAAATATCAAATCCGCAACAAATATACACAAACATAAAAATAAAATGCACACAACACATCACGACACGACACACACGATACCAACTAATTTATTTTCATTGTTATTCATTTAAAACTTGTTTTATCTCGTTTTTCCTACTTAACCTGAACCAAACGAATCGAACGTGACCAGGGGATCATTAAACGAGTGTACAACTCATTTATCTCACCTTCTTTCTTCCCGAACTAAGCTTGAAATGACAAAACACGAAAAGGATGCGCGTTTAGGGGTTGTTTGGGTGGCGGTAGGGAGGAGTTAGGGCGCGTGGTATAGATAGAAAGGTAGAGGAGAGAAATATGAACGTTTTGGTGGTGGTGGTGGTGGCTCACGCGCGGCAGAGAGGGCGGCTATGGGTGGTGGCAGCGGCGGGGGTATATGGGGGTAGAGAGAGAAAGTGTGAGCTAGGGTTTTGGTGAGAGAGATGAAGTGTGTGTGTGTGTGAGTGTGTGAGAGTGGGGTTTTTATATTTTTGAGGTGGGTATTAAGTGTAATTTATTTGTAAATTGGCGGCTAGCACAAAACCACGAGGACCAACGTCGTTATTTTTATTAACTTTCCCGATTTATCACTTAACGGCTCGTAAATTTTATTAAGTGTGACCGACAACTTTTGTAATATGCGCCATCGTTCTTAATTATATCTTTCTGTAAATTTTGATTATAAACGCGTTTATTTCCACTTAACGAGTTCAATGTTACTATTTCTCACGTTTTTAGGTTTTTACTGTGCCGACTCGAGTAGTGCCTAACATAATGGACCATGACTCATATCATAACTCATTCAATAACATAATCATTCACGAAATCAAATTAACGATACCAAGTCAGATCATCATAATTCCAAAATAGGTCCTAAAGGCCTTTTACTCGTCTTAACTAACGTAATGCGGTACTTAAAATGGCTCCTTAATTTGCCAGTTGTCACATATTTAGAATATTACAAAGTTATATTCAGAAAATTACAAGTGATATTCAAAATATCACAAAGTGATATTCAAAAAATGACAAGTGATATTCAGAATATCATAAAGTGATATTCAGAAAACCACAAGTGATATTCTGAATATCACAAAGTGATATTCTGAATAACATAAAATATCAATTGTGATAGTCAGAAACGTATGAAAATTGACAAAAATGTAAGAAAACGGACGGAAATGTAAGAAAAGGGGCGAATACATATGAAAACAGACGAAAGCGTATGAAAGTGTAAAAACACGCCCCAGCGGACTAAAACATATGAAAAATGGACGAAAACGAAAGAAAACTGATGAAAACGGATGAAAGCGTATGAAAACGAATGAAAACGTATAAAAACGGACGATAACGTATGAACACCGGCGAAAACGTAAAAAAATGGACGAAAACATATTAAAACGGATGAAAACGTATGAAAGCGAAGGAAAAAAAAAAGCGGATTAAAAAAAAAAAAAACTTGATTAAAATAAAAAAAGTGAATTAAAAAAAAAAGACAAAAAAATATGTGAATAAAAAAGAAAGACAAAAAGACAAGGAAAAAAACATGGGCTTAGGTTTACCTTTTATATCTTATGTTAATCCCGACCATTAGATCAAACTAAATAGATGGTGAGGATTTGCCCTTTGATAAACATGAATTTGTGGGTAAGCAAAATAAAGTGCCTCTAATAGTTATAGTAGTTGTTTATGTAAAGAGTTTGGTTAATACGTGTTTGGTGGGACATGTTAATGTAAGAATAAAAGAAAATTTGTTATGAATATTTATTATGATGATTGTACACATTTATATCCTTAACTAGTAACCTCCACCTTTATGATTACTTTGTAACTTCTAATATTGTACTTAATATCATTCATGTTGAGGTCCTTATAAATAGAGGCACCTAATATGAGACACAACAATAATAAGTTATATTTTCCCCTTCCATACTCTTTCACATTTTCTTGTTTATTGTTCTTATTGTGCTACTAGGTCTATTGTTTTACAACACTCCATACGTTATCAGCACGCTCTAAAGCCATTGTATGTCTTCTTCTCTTAATTTTTCTTAATATTGTTTGAAATTTATTACTGTTATTAGCATATATTAATAAATTATAAACTGACAGGAATATGACCTCAATAAAATATAATGACTTATGTGTTAGTGTTTCACGGTTTCACCACATATTTGTTTGCCGTCGTATGTTTCTTATTGATTCGTTGGGTTTCAAGCACTATATCACTTTATTAATAGTTTATGCATTGTTGTTTGATATGTATTTATCTCATGTGGTAGATTTAGGACTATCTTACATGATTGATTAGCGATTCATAAAACTACTTGAATGAGTTTTGTGTTTATTCTACGTTGCTAGTTTATGTTATGATCTGCTGTTTGTGTGTTCTCCTATACATGTGGTATGATTTTATTAAGATTAAACAAGAGGTGATTAACTTTTAATTGATTCATTGTGTTTGTCGTATACAATGCTATTAGTCGGATATGATTTGTATTTTGTTTCTCTCTAAACAAACTTTTCCATAATATATTTTAATAATTTAATCATAAGTGAGTGTTGATTTATAAAAGTATTATATGTGTATTAATAAATTACTACAGATTAGATCATGTTTATTTTAAAATATAATATTTGAATTTGTGAATAGATGGTTTTAGTAAACAGGAATTATTTGATCAATTCAAAGAAACTTATGCATCATAGAAGTTGAATCAAGAGAAAATAGTACGCACATGTTTGTTAGATATACTTAATTTGTGTATAGTAGATTATACGCTTCTTTTAATGTTATTATCTAATCTTATTATCTAGTTTACGAATTTGTAAAACGGAAATCGCAATCGTAAAACAACTCTTATGTTAATGTTGTTGTGTCTAACTTTGATGTTTGGTCCAATAGCATTTTTCTATCATAGCGTTTTAACAATATATTAACCAGAGTCATATTAGTAATAGCTTTCGAACATCAATTATAAGCATATGTTACTATGTTAATTCTAGTGTATGAACAACTCTATAGATTTTGTACTTGTTACAAGTCTGATATATGATATTATACGCATGCTAAAAAGTTTTTCTAGTTGGCATATTTTCTTGTGTACTATATCGTTTGATGACTGTGATTACAGTTGTTCTTGTTACTTGTCAAATACGATAATCTAAACTACTTTATAACGCATTTAGGACTTGCTATAAGAGGATGTCTTAAAATTTTTAAGACAAAAAACATTTCTTTAATAAGAAATAATTGTATTAATTTTGCTATTAAATCAACATAAAGTCTATTAAATCAATACATCAATGTAGTTTTTAAATGCAGATGTAACATATGCAAAGTCCATTTACAACCCATTATAAGTAACAGCCCATTATAAGTAATGTATTTGTGTGAAAGTGACTACGACGTGTAATCACTATTACCGTGCACCGAAACATCATTATTATTTCTTTCTCCTTTTTTTGGTTTCGATGCATTGTGCATATAATGTATAAAAAAGATTGTGATGCTTTAATTTATGCTATTCTGGGTTATTTGGTTACACGGGTATCCGCCGCCGCAACGCGCGGGTACCCGGCTAGTTAGATTAATAGATGGATCTTATAAACATTAATAATATATAAATATATATGCAACCTCCTGTGTAGAACTTAGTTTTAATAATTTGTTGATGTAACTATGGGGATCACAAGATAACCCAAATATGCTTTAGGGTATTAATGAATAATTATATCAACTAGACGGTTCTATATAGATGAGAAAACTGTCTCCATGCATTAAAACATTACGGTTCTTTGCTTACCATGGGGCATAAATAATAAATTCAAAGGCCAATGGCCGTGCATGGTCGTTTACATGTTTTAATTTTTAATTTGGCTACCCCAATTAATGAAATTATACTTCTAGTTATTGACAATTCTTTTTAAGTTGGATACTATTATACGCATGACTGAAGATTTATTGTTTTTATGACACACTTTTTACTGTTAAGTTGTAGTATTTTTACATAATATGAACCGATAGAGAATTTGCATTCATAAGACTTTAATTGTTTATGATTGCTGCATGATAAGATAAATGAGAACCATTTTAATTTGAAAAAGACAAACGTGTCACTAAAAATATGCATTACACTTATAAGTATGAAAATCATTTTGGTGGAACATTGTCGTATAAGAGTAATGGACATATCGAAATATGAGAATATGAAATTGTGTCATTAACTTTTGATACGGAGAACATGTTTAGACTTATCATATTATGTGATTTTATTTGCTTGTGAGATACTTGATTAATGACATGCATGTGTTTTGAAAATTGTGCAATTACGCTAGTTAAATTACTTCATATGTTTTATTATTTGATAATGTTATGGGTTAATATATGAATAGTATATTAAACTATGTGAAAATTATAAAAGTGCTTATAGCAATTTGATTGGAGAAATGTGATGTTGTATTAAGATCTCCATGCATATTATTTGATGTTTACATAGAAAGTTCAATCGAAGCACATGTGGTCATAAACTAGAGTTTATGTGCCAAGATTATTTATTGGCATGACCGGTTGGACCATCCCGGATAAATGATGATGCGAACCATATACAAGAACCATGAGTTTTTCAAAGGTGATTTGATTGGTTTTATTGTTCTCAATGAAAGTGCATTGTTCATGTATCACCACCAAATTAAAATAAGGATTTTGTCATATAAAGTTTTGGAAATAATATAAAGGGCATGTATGTAGGCCTATACATGTGCCATATGGATGATTTTGATTTATAAAATCGATGCATCGTCAAAATGATCATCAAATACGCAACTTAAAGTTAGCATGATTAGTTGCTCGACTTATAAAATGCGAGCATGGTTTTCCAAATTGTATCTTCGGAAATGGTGGTGAATACTTTCATATGTTGGCCAATTATTGGAATAAGTGTCGAACTTAAAAAGTAGCCCATGTTCGTACGCGAATTGATTTTTTTTGAAACATTCATAAGACGTCTTCAGTTGATTGCAAAGCCAATAATTGTGAGAACAAAACTGTTAGTTTATGGGGCATGTAATTTTAAATGATAAAATATTAATTCGCATCTTCCCAACAATTAATAATGAATTCTCCCTATTAGAATGGTTTCGGTCACAAACAATATGTTTCCCATATAAAATTTTCTGTAAATGTGCGGAACATGTATTGTAAATCCACCACAACGCACACAAGGGATGTGGAAGTTGATAATTCATTCATGGGGAGAATGAGCAGCGAGAGATATGGAATGAATTATGATATAAAAATGATGATCCTCACACTAATGAAAATGAACTTAAAGTTCAAAGGACAATTTACATTCCAGATCTAGTAGTTGCCATACAAATTTTGTGACATAAATAAAGTGACTAGATCATACATATGCTGCTAATGCTCCAATTAAAATGTGTGTCTCAACATTAAAACCAATGATTGATAGTAAGTCTATGGCACGTCTGCAGCGTGATAAACTAATCGATTCTAAATAAAAGTCCTCGAGTGAAGAGATAAAATGGAGCAATAAAATCAAGATGGTCGAATCGAGGTAATAAAGACCCCATAATAGTCTCTTAAAGAGAAACTAGACATGAAAGTTATTGAAAACCCCGGGTACATAAAAAACTTTGAGATCTCAACGAATGATAGAATATAATGTCTAGTAAGTATGGAATCAATAAGAAATAAATCGACGTCGATAGTATTATTACATATGAATGATTATGCAAGTAAATAATATTGCGCTTAGATGAATGTGAGGATATTGGATTAATGAATGGCCAAATTTAATGACGCAAGTAAATAATGAAGGATTGAAGTCTCGTGTGATGAGACATGGGATTGAGACTTAAAGTCAATATACATAAAGTGTAAAAATTATTGAATATGCATATGTCTTTATGAGATATATAATATGCATGAAGCATGTCTCGTGATTTAAAATGCTGAAAGCATATAAGAAAGTTTTCAAGAATAACACTTGATCAAGTTGAATAAATCATTATATAATTGAAAGGCAATACGACATTGGTTTAAAATGAGCCATTGAAATAACAAAATTTACCATGTTAGTTTTAAAGAGATTTGAATTTGAATATGGTATAAGTTACATATGGTTTTATGAGGTAAATATGAATGGAACTCATGAGGAGATTTTCAAGAAGGTTGAATACCTTGAAATGAAATACAAAGTTGTGTCTTATTTTATGAATTAAACATCTTAAAGATGAAATCATTGTGTATAATGAAAGCTAAAGAAATACGCTATACATCTTTATATGGATAAACAACACTCATGTTTATGAGGTCAATTGATGAAGAAAGACCCCTTTATTATAAAGATGATTATCAAAATATCGATTTATAGGTGTCATAGTTAAATGTATATAAAACATTGATTGTTCTCACTAGTGGTCATAAATGATATCATGTATCATTTACTTTGCATTCGTTGATAGTATATAACTTGTGAAGTACGACGATGTACTCGTATAATGATAAGTATAACATATGTTTAATCCTTCTTGATATGTGAAGGTTAAGTGGAGAACACTTGTTTATATGAGAATCAAACATATAATCTATCAAGACACTTACTATATTGACATTAAAGAAGTTGGTTTATTATATTGGATTGCACCAACTAAGATATTTAAGTGATGTGATCATCGGGGACGTAAGATAGCGCGGTTGCACTTTTTTTTCCTTGACCATGATTTTGTCCTCATAGTGTTTTCCGGCAAGGTTTTTAATGAGGAAACATCCGTATATAAAGGAATTATGTATTTTTTCCTTCACTAGATTTTGTCCCACCGAAGTTTTTCTAGTAAGGTTTTAACAAGGCATAATCCTCAAATGGACATTCAATGGGAAGTGTTATGGATAATTATAATATGAATGTCCACATCTTATAGGATATTGATTAGAGGTATTTGAGTTATATTAGGAGATTACATATCTTCCGAATGTCCACCCTCACAATGATTGATCTCAAACTCGATATGTATTTACAAGTGGAGGAACTGCAATTTCATGATCGCATTAAGACGATCTGTGACTTCATCCAACCATGCAGAAATTCTAGCGATACATGAAGCAAGTAGAGAATGTGTTTGGCTAAGAAGTGTGATACAAAACATACGTAGATCACATGGTAATTCTTCAGAGAAGGAGGCACCAACAGTTTTGCATGAAGATAATGCAACATGTATTGCTCAACTTAAAGAAGGTTATATCAAGAGCGATAGGACGAAATATATTTTACCAAATTCTTTTTACTTATGACTTGCAAAAGAATGGTGATATTATTGTTCAAAAGATTCGTTCAAGCGACAATCTATCAGATTTATTTACCAAGGAATTCCCTACCTCAACATTCAAGAAATCGGTATATGAGATAGGAATGCGGCGATTCAGTGAGGTCAAGTGAAGTGATCATAAGGGGGAAATACGCACTGCACTCTTTTTCCCTTAGCTATGGTTTTTTTTCCCAATGGGTTTTTCATAGCAAGGTTTTTAATGAGGCGGTTTCCAAAGCGTACTTTGAATGATGTACAATCAAGGGGGAATGTTATGAATATTTATTATGATGATTGTACACATTTATATCCTTAACTAGTAACCTCCACCTTTATGATTACTTTGTAACTTTCAATATTGTACTTAATATCATTCATGTTGAGGTCCTTATAAATAGAGGCACCTAATATGAGACACAACAATAATAAGTTATATTTTCCCCTTCCATACTCTTTCACATTTTCTTGTTTATTGTTCTTATTGTGCTACTAGGTCTATTGTTTTACAACACTCCATAAAATTTTCATTAAAGTGAAAATCATTTAGACCGGCTGCATTTTGGTTTATTTCTAATTTTTTTCCGAAAAATCTACCTATTTTCACTCATACCAGAACCGTTTCTCACTCAAGAAAAACATACTTATGCGCTAAAACACCACAAAGTCACCAAAACTACCCGTGTTTAACATGATATCTATTAAATCGTTTTTAATTCTCGCTCTTCACAAGAAATGGTTTATACAAACATGTCGGTTTTTTTTAACGACAATTGTGGCTACATGGCTCCTAGCCCAGAAGGCGTAGCGAGTCCACACAACCAGGTTGGGTCCAGCCCAGAAGGCAATGACACCCTTCCCTTTATGCATGCGGGAGGAAACCCCTATCACCTTAGACAAGACTCGAACTTGAGACCTTGTCTAAAAGGGTAAAACCTTTATACCGCTAGACCAGAGGCCCTTTGGTACAAACATGTCGGTTTAAAGATTCAAATTCTCGCTCTTCACAAGAAATGGTTTATGTAAACATGTCAGTTTACTTTTCTTTATTTCTTGAATTTCGTATCATTTAACCTTAGTTTAGTAAGGTGGTTGACTTGTTTGTTTATTAAGCAACTCAACAGTGCAGAAATTTCATATTTTGCATAGATATATTTATATTTTTTGAACATGGATGTGTTAGAAAAACCTCTATAAATTAATACTCGATAAATGAATAACTTCGATAAAATTAATAAGTTGTCTAATCCCAAATTGGGATCAGTACAAATTTAGACCTCAATCAATAAAATAATAAGATACTCCATAGTATTTTTGAAACTCCAATGTATATATATTGGTCCCGAGAAAACTATAAATTAATAATTACTAAAAAGTTCCATATTTATATATGTGATACACTTTAAATTTTAATATTCTTTTAGTAAAAATTGATATTATAGTCACTTGTCTTTTTGTTGAACTTCAAATCCATATTGAGTTAATCTTTAAATCTCCCTATTGCACTAAAGAGTTGGCGCGTTGTCTTCTCGTATTGCAACAAAAAGTGTTAATATTAGGATTTAGTAAATCTAAGTTAAAGACTCGGTCACCCCGGGTATTTGTTAGCATTAGAAATTTCGTAGTCTTAAACGCTTATTAGTTAGTTAAGTAACACCGTGGAGGACTGACGGGTCTTTACCAAGTGTACACCCAATCCACAGCCCGACAGAGGGCGTTTTGTAAACCCTCTCCCACCAAGGGAGAGGGTGGAGCTTCTAATCATATGATTTCATTTTCTCTCACTAAGTTCCCAACTCTCTTCTACTTCTCTCTATAAAGCTCATAACATATTCGATCCATACATATTATTTTCGTGTGTTTATGATAACCAATCTCTTACAATTGGTATCAAGAGCCATGGTTTGATCATATACTTTGTGTGTGCTTGGATTTAAAGATTGGTTATTGCAATGGTTTATTTGGTTCGAATAGTACTCTTTGAAACCATCTTGGTTTGATGTTGTTTGTGTTTTGATTTGTTATAAGTTGGTACTTTAGTGATTAGGTTAGTCGTAGTAGCTTGGATTAGTGATTGGTTTGATTGTTTCACGTGTTTATTGGAAGATTTTGTTAATACAAATAAACCGTAAAAACGTTTATTTATATTTTACGATCTTCTAATGTTTTGTCGATAACAAACGTAAAATCATTTTAACGAAACAAATAAAATATGTAAATGGTTGAACTAATAGTTTCTAACACACTTACGCTTTCACATAAAACACTAAAACAAGTATAAGTGATTTTATGATTTAGTATTACATATGTACAAACAACTAGTGTTTACATATTTGGGTAAAATATATACATAACTAGTATGTATTATATTGGGTAATATAAATGGGTAGAAACTTAAGTATCATAACCCATTGACCAAATACATTGAATGTAGTTGGGTACAACCCAAAGTCCATGACCCATATCCATAGAGCTTGACCCATAACCCATTGCATGACATCATGCTTATGTCATATATGGATAATATCTATAACCCATGGTATTGACCCATACCCATTTGACTAGGTACATTGCACTCATGAGATACTTTGTATCTAATAAGAAACCCATGGATCAACCCATAACCCCATGACCCATGACCTATGACCCATAACCAAAATACCCATGGGCAAAGAGGAGTGTCCCACGGATCCCTAGCTTTACGCTAGACGGATCCCTTGTGGGTGGGATCCGGGGAACAGTAAGCATTTTCTCTCTATAAATAGTGAGCCATTTCTTCATTGTTGCTCACCCCTTTCTAACATACTTTCTCATTTAGTTAAAAACTCTCTAACCCCAGATCCAAGTGATCTATGTTTGTAGTTTTGTTTTTGTGTGATTCTCTAGGTTCCTCTTAAATGCGAGATCACCACCTTTGAAGTCAAGCAAGCTCAAGTCTATGAGTTGCCATGCTTCCTCATCATCAAGACTACTGAAGTACTCTTGTTGATGATTCTTTTCTTCCTTCTAAGAAGTGTAGTGTTGAAGACATTAGTGAAAGATGTCTCAAGTGTCAAGACGAAGACATTAGTGAAATGAGTCGATCGTCCGTATTATAGGCATTAGTAAAGGGTGCCTAGAAGTCAAGTCACAAGACATTAGTGAAGGGTGTCTTGAAGATCTAGTTAAAGGCATTAGTGAAAGGTGCCTTAGATGTACATTCAATATGGTGTGTTTCGATGTACAAGATAGATTAGTATTGGATTCAAGGATATTGATATCCTTGTTGATGTTGTAATAAGGAGTTGGTCTCCTTTGGGATTAGTCGTTTGTGTAGTGTTGGGTAGTAGTTCCTCCATTGTAATGGAACTCGATATCTAGCCTAGTACCGGATAAAGGGTAGGCGACGTTGTGGTAGGTGTGGTTCACCTTGGTGTGAAAGAACCCGGTGGTTAGCCTAGTACCGGATAAAGAGTAGGCAACGCTATGAAGGTTTCTCCACCATAAGGAGTCGGTGTTGTGTAGTGATTACGAACTCTCGAGTATGTGGCTCGGGGAGTGGAGTAGGGCAAGGAAGGTGTCCTTGTAGCCGAACCACTATAAATACTCGCGTTGTGGTTTTGTGCTTCTTACTCTTATCTTTTCTTTACATACTTATATATGTGTGTTTATCAACATCCAACACACATCTAAATAGATTGACATAAGTCGATTTAAATAGTTTAAAACAAGTTTTAATTGGCAAAACTATTCAAACCCCCTTCTAGTTTTCCACAATTGGCATCAGAGCTTCGTTACCAAGTTTCTTGAAGTATATTGTATTTTAAAAACTTGATACGATCCATGGTTAATTGAAAACTACAAATAAGGTTTTTCATAAAAAACAAACACCATGTCTTTTAAAACTCTTTGTTTGGATGTTGATTAAATGACAACATTTTTCTTAATGTTTTTTATTTAAATGCACTAATTCTCTTTGTCATGTTGATTAGTCAAAGCTCATACCTACCATGCCTTAGGAATCGCTTGGTAACAAGAATACCTTCCCTAAGAAGGTATCTTAAACACAAAGGAGCTGGAATTGTCTACTGACATTTGTTGTGTCATTTGTAAAGACATTCCTAAGTGCATTAGAGGTATGATTTTCTACTTATCTCTAAAATGACATTAGCTTGATAATTAAGTATGCCTACATAGGTATTTATATGATTATCTTTTGTGCATATACATGTATTACATGAAGCTTCATTTGGAAGCCTTTTCTCATATAATGCATTTTTTTCGTCTAATGTCGTGGTATATAAAACTTGTGTTTTATTTCATTTAATCCAAAAATCATATCTTTCTTATAATAAAACAAAACACAAATTTCAAAAATTCCTCCTTCCCC
The DNA here is from genome assembly GCA_910596185.1 of Chrysanthemum makinoi. Classification (NCBI taxonomy): domain Eukaryota; kingdom Viridiplantae; phylum Streptophyta; class Magnoliopsida; order Asterales; family Asteraceae; genus Chrysanthemum; species Chrysanthemum makinoi. Next base: position 328,518,341 of record OU343222.1, on the reverse strand, counting down.
ATAAATAAACCATCCGTCACCCACTTTATCAAATCCCCATTTTTTCAAATCTTCCATTTTCAAAAAATTACCTCTCATTCAAAACTTTATCTTCCTCTCATCTCATCTCAAATCAAAACCAAGAAGGTTCGTCATCAACATGGTTTACATCGCCCTCGTGCTCATCGCCTTAACACTCATCGCACTTGTGTTCCCTATGATGATGTTCACATACGGGGACATATACTTTGTGTTGTTAATCTACATTGGGGTTATATACCCAATCATTTGTATCATTCTTAGCATTGAAATGAAATATTACTAATAGTCTAGTTATCTAGGTTATTATTATGTGTTTATCATTTCCTTTTGATTTATTCTCTCGTGATACGTTAGAAAGTCATGTATGCATGCTAAATGAAAATGTAGACTAAAACACATATCTTGGTATAAAACTATAAGATCTAAAAACCTATGTTTTTATCAAGAAATCTGCTTCTATTACTACAGATCCACGGATCCCGAAAGTTAGACTAGCCGGATCCCTTATGCAAGGGAATCGTGGGAACCGTACTCCTGGACAACAGTTTTTCATGCAAAATAAAAACCACTTTCTTTCTAAAAGTAATATTCCACTAGAATGTCAAAACCTTAAGTGAGTTAAGTGTCATTGCTGTTAAAAATCATTGTTAATAAAAATCTAGTAAAAACGTTAGATAATCATTGGTTGACCAAAAAACATCACTTTCTATTAACTCATCTTTTCTATAGGTTCAACTATGTCGCATGAATATGAGTTTGATTTTTCACTCACCAGCGTCTACACTCCGAACATCTCCCTTGAGCCCAACACACCTGGCAATCATGTCCGTGGGTTCAATAATCTAGAAAACCGTCACTTCCATGAAGGACGTATTGTAGACACCTCTCTACAATTCGAAGAAGGTATCAATACCTCCTTCCGAGCCATAGGACTAGAATGTATTCTTGAAATCAACGAGAAGATATGTCCAAGGTTCATAATGGAATTCTTCCGTCAAGTTGAACTCATTCGTAACGAGGATCGCTCTCTATCTCTTTGGTTTTGGATCAAAAACCAAAAGTTTGTTTTAAACCTTGGGCAATTTACTCACATCCTCCGGATTCCAAATCATGGACAATGTGCCTTCACCGAATATTGGTCTCTTGATTCTCTCTTCAACTTTCGTGAAGAAAATAGTCCACATTGTTCACACATATCCTCCCCGGAGGATTTGAATCGCATAATATGCAAACCTCGACCATATTACTCCGATCCAAACATTATCTTTACACAGGACATTCGAAAAGAGTACAAACCTCTTGCACTCATTCTACGTGAAAATGTTTGGAGTCTTAAGGGAAATCGAGAAATCCTTCCCGCTTGTTGTGCTCACATAATGTATTGTTTGCTAACACAACAACCATACAAATCTCGCCTACTTCTTCCATAAGCTTAATTGTAAATCTTCAAGGCTCCAAGAATAAACTCATCCCTTATGGAATGTTCTTGACGCGCTTCTATCATAACGTCATGCATTTTCATCCTCAATTTCAAAGTCCGTTTAATGCGTACTTGTGAACAAGATGATGGAACCGCTAAACACATCTCTCATGAAGACTTTCTTCATTCTTGAATCCACCAACACTCATCAACCATTTGATGATCCTTCTAGCAAAACGCCAAGGAACTTAGTAGTCTTTCAAATAGGATCAATCCTTTTGTACTCATGCTTTATCAATGTAATCCAATTTCCTTCATGAAATAAAACATCTTACATTTGATATCTTAGTATTATAACCTCTTAAACTAACCTTGGAATATAATGCATTGTCAAAATCATTTCATACCTTTAGTAAAGGTCTCGCTTAGCGTATAGACGGATCCCAAAGTTTGTGCTAGACGGATCCCTACTCATAGGGAACCGTGGGATCCGGCAAACAGAAAATGCAATTACAATCATTGTATTTCAAACATGTCTTTAAGAACACTTCACACCAAGTTAGACATAGTGCCCTAAGGAAAATTGAGCACTTATCAAGCTAAGTAGATCTTTCCTACTCACACATAACTTACCTAGATCACACTCAAGACGCTTGTAGATCTATCGTTTCACTTAAACCCATTACTCTTCCGCTCTCAAGATCACTCATCATTTCTCACGTGATCCCTCACATCTAGCCTTGGAAATCTTTCAATTATGGCAAAATTGATCATAATCATGCTTACCTCAAAATTGATCAAATTCTAGTTTCTCCATCTTAAGCCTTTAGGATATTCTCCAAAACATTATCCTAAGTCACTATCTGATCTCTAGGATCATTTAGCTCCATTTGACACTTTCAAAATCTTTAGTGTCATCTTTGTTCACTCATTGGTACTCATGAAAGTTCCAATTTCTTCCATAAAAGGCAATCATTAGCAACTTCACTCATTACCCTTAAGTACTTAAGCACCTCTTCATTTAAAACACTTAGATAAACTGAAACACTCAAGATGAAATAGGCATTAGACCTTAGAAACATCATTGCTATCTTTTCTTAGCTGCTGATAGACGAATCCCTAGGATTAGCCTAGGCGGATCCCTCGTTGGAGGGAACCGTGGGATCCGGATGACAGACTCATGCCAACTCTAGCTAAAACAATCATTTCAAGCTCATATTACTAACTTAAACACTCCATCTCATCTTAAATGAGTTCCTAGATCAGTACAAACTCTGAAGTTGACTCTTGTTAGCCTTAATAGTTTTTATTAGAAGTGATGGTCATTCACATTTAGGAACTTTATATCGTGTGTTAGATATCGTGATAGAATAGTCAACGGGCTCATGGATTGGGCTAAGCTAATTGGTTATTAGTTTAGTTAAGCTAGCATTGTATAAGTTCATGTAACCCAATCCATGTCCAAGCCCATATACGGCCCATGGCCAAGCCTTAGGGCATCCTTTGTCTTGTACTATATAAACCCCTCAAAGTCTCATTTGAGGGGTGTGCTTGAGTGTGTGTGTGTATGTGTTTTCTTTGGAATATACAACATATTGTGTTTATCTTTATCCTCTCACATACACGGATTTCATATCATTCAAGTCACCATCTTTCTCATCTTTTCTTTCTTCATCTTATACGCATAACGTGTGTTTGGTTTACGTGGTTATACTTGTATACGTGTTGGGTTTGTGATAAGGTTGATAAAAGTAAGGTCCTACAATTGGTATCAATCGCCTAACAATGGTTTAGGAGTGTTTGTGTTTGTTTTGAAGGGTTACGCGTAAAGGCTCTCGTTTTACATATTTTGCGAACATATTACATCGTTGAAGATCATGAAAGACTCCAGTATGAGACCTCCGCAATTGTTTCAAAATATGAAAAAGCCCTTGAAAAACTTGAAAAAGAAAATGTCTCATATTTTAAACAACTTGATCGAAAACCTGAGGAATGCAAGTATGACAAACCGTCACGTATGAGCGTGCCTACAATGACATGAAAGCGAAAAATGATCTTTTGAGGGCTCAGCTGGAATGTCAAAAGGAAAGGCAAAGTGGATCTGTGATTAAAAACCATTGATCGAGGAGAAAGCAAATGTTCCCAAACCGTTTCCAAACCAAAATGTCCTGCTTCTATGCCTCCTCCAAAAGTCAATGAGAAAAATGTTTCATTAAAACCACCACTCCACCTGCCCTACCTAAACAACATGTTGATAAAGGAAAAGCGGTTTTAGAAACCAAAAGTTTTAGCACCTGGCCTTTTTAAGATGAGTACCACTAATGTGTCTGCCTCCACAACATATGGAACAAACGACATAAGTTTAGAAAAGCACTCTAAAGAGACTAGGAAAGCTGAAACCACCTCCCTTCATAAAAATGTGAATCCTAATGCGTGTGCCTTACCTTCTACAGGACTAGAAAGCACCTCTAGGAGCAGCAGACTAAAGCCTAAAAGCAATACAAGGAACAATAGAGTCTCGCATGCCTCTAAGAGTAGTAGCTTCAATAAAGAGAAGAAAGTAGAAGAACACCCTAGGAATTTACCGCTTTTGAATAAGAAAGACATTTCATCTGAATGTATTGAACCTATGAAACTTGCTAAGTCTAATGCATGTGCTGAATCTCTTTGTTTAACTTGCAAGAAATCTTTAATTAATGTTCAAGATGATTATGTTTCTAACAATCAATGATAAGCCTTAAGAAGAACGTCCCAAAAAGATCTTACGCTAAACGAGTAGGAAGACTAGTTGCAAAACTTAGGCTTTACACTATTGACAGGAACTATAGTGTATACTTTAGGGATGATATTTGGAAACCTACAAGTAGAACTTTCACACTCGGAATGGTAAAATGAGTGATAAACCGTAATTCCCTCAGAGAAAACTCTCTGCGTGACAAGGATTTTACCTCTAACCCAAAGGAACCAAAATCAAAACGGTTTCCACAATATTCTTTTTCATTCTTCGCGGTGTTATCGAAATTTGTCTTTGGATCATCGACTCGGGTTGCTCCAAGCACATGACCGAATCAAGTTGCCGATCAATTTCGATGCCGAAATTCATGGGAACCATACGCTTGAAATGATCATGTAGCAGCTATCATGGGCTATGGAGATCTACCTTTTGGAAATTATTTGATTACTCGGGTTTACTATGTCGAAGGTTTGGGACACAATTTGTTTTCGGGCGGCTTACGTGATGCGATTTAGAGGTTGCTTTTAGGAAAAATTCTTGCTTCGTTAGAAACTTGGATGGCACCGATCTCTTAACCGGAATCGTGATACAAACTTGTATGCTATCGACATCAATCAAATGGCCTCTTCATCACCATTATGTCTTATGACACGCAGCATCCGAACACACCCTGGTTGTGGCGCGGCGGTTATCCCATCTCAATTTCGACACCATCAACAAAATTGCCAAAGACAACATCGTCAACAGACTTCCAAAGTTCAAATACACCAAGGATCACTTATGTCCATCATGCGAACAAGGAAAAAGCAAAAGAGCATCATATAAACCCAAATCCGTACCTAGTTCGGAAGCAAAGTTGCATATGTTGCACATGGACTTATGTAATGTTCCAAATTCATGCTTAAATCAAATCCGTTTGTCTCCCCAAAAGATTCTAAAATGTTGATTAATCCATTTATATCAAAAATATCACGAATATGCTATTTTTGAGGGGGAGGAGACGTGATTAAAATGTGATCAAAATCGGTGTTTGAATCTCAAAATGAGCTTGACTCAGTTGAAACCAATGAATTGACGAGGAATCAAAGTCAGTAAATGTACCATTTCGAGAAACTCGTGATAAACATGAACTTACATGGGTCTAACCTTCTTTTCAAGAAGTGTTTACATCTTCAAGTTAGTTATTAGAGCTAGTTGTCACCTAAAAACTGACAATGGAACTCTTTAACTAGGCAACGTAACCGTGTCTCGTGGGGAATTGTCTATCATGAGCTGATCAATTTAAAAAGTGCGAACTCTACCCTCTATGTGCAGATTTCTTTCAAAACTTATAAGCACATATGAAGGGGGAGTGTTTCTGAAAATATAAAACTCTCGGAGTGTCTCAAACATGTTTTCTATCATAAACACTTTGAGAGATTTTCAAGAAAAATGGTTGTATGGCAACAATAGGACAGTCATGGAGTTATAAGGTGACTAAGGATAGGAAACTTGTCCTATGATCCGCCAGAGCCGGAGCGATCTACCCAAGGACATCACAAATAGTTAGTATTAGAAGTCCTTAGGAATGATTAAAAAAAGGAGTAATATGAGAAAGGAGAAAGAAGGGGTTGAAGAATTAAAAAGAAATGTAATGATAAAGGGTGAAAAGAAATAGCCCTCCATATTCAACCTTAGGGCAGAAATCGGGTTCAATACATATGCTACTGGTTGTCACTAGTTGACACTGGTATTGAAGACAAAGACGTCATGGACCCAGGACGACCGCACCTAACCTTCTAGCCACTCAATTCCTCTTAAAAGGATTTGTTTCATTCTCACTGGGAACCCTACATAATCTATTGACCTTCTCTTAGAGATCGTTGATATTGAAGAAGGAGACCCTCTCCCTAGTCTCCGCTCAGGAAAAACCAAAATGCACTAATTGAGTCTAGAGCCACGAGATTCATCAAAAGATCTCATAGGAACACATGACATTTCATCGCTTGTTGTTCATCAATAAGAACACAAGTGATACATTCTAGAGTCCTACGCAGATCTTAGCAATCTGCCAGAACATTTATGAGGGGAGTTACAACAGTAATCCTCAATGATTGAATGGAAATTCTGCCGTGGTCAACATCAAGCGGCCCGGCAGCAGGTCACTTCGGTAATTCTCCATGGATTACGCTTAGTGTGTCTCAAACGGTCTACAGTCATGGGGTGATGCTTCGGTGTACCTCAAATACTCATCCGAATCGTAGATGTACTTCGGTATATCGCGTTATCTCACTTGTGGGACTCCGTTCGTGAACGGCCCTTGTGAGAATTAGAGACGTGTTTTCACACTACGCTGTTAACACCCTTGAAATTCAAACCATGTAAGTGCCGGAATCCGCTTATTACTAACCATTTTTTTTTTGTTTTCTTCTTATGGAAGCTCTGAGCGGATTGATTGTGCGCATCGCCACATGCTCATACCAACAACACATGAAAGTTCTCATCAAAATCAAAGGCAACTCAAAGTTAAAGATGATCCTTCGTCAATGTCAAAGAATCTACAAAGTGTAAAGACTCGAGAACTTCATCATTGGAAACTCAAAGTCAAATTGAAGTGTGAGCATGGTGGAGAAAGACGTGGAGACACCTAACCAACGGTTGACAACGCGCAACAACCACATTAACGATCACAAAGCATGAAGGAACAAAGAATCAAGACTATTCTATATCTACACACAAAGTTCAAGCTCGAGAAAAGTAAAGACCTAATCAAGTGGAGCATCTTTTGAATGACCACCCCTTAGGGGGAGATTGTTAGCCTTAATAGTTTTTATTAGAAGTGATGGTCATTCACATTTAGGAACTTTATATCGTGTGTTAGATATCGTGATAGAATAGTCAACGTGCTCATAGATTGGGCTAAGCTAGTTGGTTATTAGTTTAGTTAAGCTAGCATTGTATAAGTTCATGTAACCCAATCCATGTCCAAGCCCATATACGGCCCATGGCCAAGCCTTAGGGCATCCTTTGTCTTGTACTATATAAACCCCTCAAAGTCTCATTTGAAGGGTGTGCTTGAGTGTGTGTGTGTGTATGTGTTTTCTTTGGAATATACAACATATTGTGTTTATCTTTATCCTCTCACATACACGGATTTCATATCATTCAAGTCACCATCTTTCTCATCTTTTCTTTCTTCATCTTATACGCATAACGTGTGTTTGGTTTACGTGGTTATACTTGTATACGTGTTGGGTTTGTGATAAGGTTGATAAAAGTAAGGTCCTACAACTCTTGTGCATGTTAATCATCACATTCCAATGAATTTTAGTGGCTTAAGTCTTGAATGCACTTGCCAAATCCCTTGCTTTATAAACTACATTGTTAGGACTTCTAAAGTCATCATATTCATCTTCATTTTCAGCACTTAGAAACCTTTGCAAACCCTTTGAAATCATCTCATCATGAGGAAAACTCCAAGTAGCAACTTATCCACCAAAGAACCACCCAAGAAAATTGCTCGTGTTGTACACGAAATCTCTTCAACCGAATCATCTTCGGTCAAGTCCACAAATGCAAGGATTGCTCCTTAACCAATCAAACCAATCCCTAAAAGGATAGTACCCACAAAACTACCTATGCCAAACACCACCATACCTCCTAGGCCAAAAATCCCATCTCCACTAAACCATCACCATTGGTTCCTAGAGCTATCTCATTCACAACTCCACTATCATCACCACACCTTTACAATTTAGAGGATTTGCCTTCTAGGCCGTCTTATCCTCCTCCACCGGCAACATTCTCCTCATTAGGAGGAATAATGGTACAAAATCAAGGTGTTGAGTCAACACTAGCTCCGGCTTCCTTTTCACCGTCACCATCATATAATCCCATTTGGATTATGATAAATTATCAAAGTCAACCACCCGACCATATGGAAGTTGACACTTCTCTACCACCACCATCATTCTTGGTCGAGCCATCTTCAAATGCGCCTCCACCAATCCCTCCGTTGTTTAAGGCTCCCCAACCCGCTTCACTTGATCCTTTACATCAAGCAATTTCTTTTCTTCCACCACCACTACCTAGCCATGACAAAGATTGTTATCATTGTCAACATGTTGAAAGTTTGATACATGAAGTACGAGAAGATCAACGTTTCATGTTCTATCACCTCCTCGAACGTTTCGACGAGATTAAACCTAAACAAACTTGAGCTAGAGGATTTTAGTGGTGTCCTAGTATCAAGCGTTACTTAGATAAGTCTAGTAATTCCAAGTCATGTATCGATCATTTTCTTAGTTTTTAGAGTCATGTATATCATATCTCTAGTTTTATTAAATGAAAATACATGCTACTTGCTATATTTCTGAGTATATGATTATGTTGTATAATACATATCTCACTTTGATTTTAACATTATTTTTTAAATCACCATTGCTGAAATTATTCATCAGCCAGACGGATCCCTTAAATTTGCCTAGACGGATCCCTACAAGGAGGGAACCGTGGGATCCGTAAGACAGAAAACAATTTTTTTTACCAACTTGAGTCATATTTGCAGGAAATTATGCATTACACTTGTTTTCTAACCTTTGTTTTGTAGTTGTTCAATTTACACATAAAGACTTTGACACCCTAAAGCTAAGGGGAGCTTTGTGTAAAAAGCGATACATTGCAAAATTACTTGCAATTTTAGGATTACATTTCATGACATCCCTTTGCAAAATTGCAATCATCAAGGGAGAGCACATTCGTCACATAGACGAAATCTTTTGCAAACTTAGTTGCAAATGAACTAGCTTAGCATTATTTTTTTTCTTGACGCCCTCACATAGGGATGGACTCGCCAAGGGGGAGATAAGACGAGATCCTTTCCCGTTACTTGCTCTCTACTTTTTCTTTCTTTTCACATGTTTTTCTTAAAACAATGTGTTGGTTTCCTTCGAAGCTCTTTTTGTTTCGACAAAAAGGGGGAGAAGAAAGTACAAACTACAAATTCAAACTTTTACGAATTTTAGCTTTTCCTTAAAATAATTTTATGTTTTGTCATCAACAAAAAGGGGGAGATTGTTAATACAAATAAACCGTAAAAACGTTTATTTATATTTTACGATCTTCTAATGTTTTGTCGATAACAAACGTAAAATCATTTTAACGAAACAAATAAAATATGTAAATGGTTTGAACTAATAGTTTCTAACACACTTACGCTTTTACATAAAACACTAAAACAAGTATAAGTGATTTTATGATTTAGTATTACATATGTACAAACAACTAGTGTTTACATATTTGGGTAAAATATACACATAACTAGTATGTAGTATATTGGGTAATATAAATGGGTAGAAACTTAAGTATCATAACTCATTGACCAAATACATTGAATGTAGTTGGGTACAACCCAAAGTCCATGACCCATATCCATGGAGCTTGACCCATAACCCATTGCATGACATCATGCTTATGTCATATATGGATAATATCTATAACCCATGGTATTGACCCATACCCATTTGACTAGGTACATTGCACTCATGAGATACATTGTATCTAATAAGAAACCCATGGATCAACCCATAACCCATGACCCATGACCCATAACCAAAATACCCATGGGCAAAGAGGAGCGTCCCCCGGATCCCTAGCTTTACACTAGACGGATCCCTTGTGGGAGGGATCCGTGAGATCTGGGGAACAGTAAGCATTTTCTCTCTATAAATAGTGAGTCATTTCTTCATTGTTGCTCACTCCTTTCTAACATACTTTCTCCTTGAGTTAAAAACTCTCTAACCCCAGATCCAAGTGATCTATGTTTGTAGTTTTGTTTTTGTGTGATTCTCTAGGTTCCTCTTAAAGGCGAGATCACCACCTTTGAAGTCAAGCAAGCTCAAGTCCATGAGTTGCCATGCTTCCTCATCATCAAGACTACTAAAGTCCTCTTGTTGATGATTCTTTTCTTTCTTCTAAGAAGTGTAGTGTTGAAGACATTAGTGAAAGATGTCTCAAGTGTCAAAACGAAGACATTAGTGAAAGGTGTCGATCATCCGTATTATAGGCATTAGTAAAGGGTGCCTAGAAGTCAAGTCACAAGACATTAGTGAAGGGTGTCTTGAAGATCTAGTTAAATGCATTAGTGAAAGGTGCCTTAGATGTACATTCGATATGGTGTGTTTCGATGTACAAGATAGATTAGTATTGGATCCAAGGATATTGGTATCCTTGTTGATGTTGTAATAAGGAGTTGGTCTCCTTTGGGATTAGTCGTTGGTGTAGTGTTGGGTAGTAGTTCCTCCATTGTAATGGAACTCGGTATCTAGCCTAGTACCGGATAAAGGGTAGGCGACGCTGTGGTAGGTGTGGTTCACCTTGGTGTGAAAGAACCCGGTGGTTAGCCTAGTACCCGAAAAGAGTAGGCAACGTTGTGAAGGTTTCTCCACCATAAGGAGTCGGTGTTGTGTAGTGATTACGAACTCTCGAGTAGGTGGCTCGAAGAGTGGAGTAGGGCAAGGAAGGTGTCCTTGTAGCCGAACCACTATAAATACTCGCGTTGTGGTTTTGTGCTTCTTACTCTTATCTTTTCATTACATACTTCTATATGTTTGTTTATCAACATCCAACACACATCTAAATAGATTGACATAAGTCGATCTAAATAGTTTAAAACAAGTTTTAATTGGCAAAACTATTCAACCCCCCCTTCTAGTTTTCCACAGATTTTGTGAATTTCGTGGGTTTTTAGAGCTTTGTTCTAAGTTGAGGTTTGACATTTCTTCACTGCGATTTGACATTTCTTGGTTGAGTTTTGAGGTTTCTTGACTGAGGTTTGAGTTGTCTATAGAACAAAAATGCGGTTTGGATTTTTTCCAAAAGAGGATAAATAGACAAAACTGGACGAAAGGGACATTTGTACTTGCACAAAAGTGACTTGCGATTTGTCTTTTTGTTCTGCGGTTTGAGCTTGCGATTTGGCCAAGACTGCGTTTTGCATTCTTGTGTTTTGAAGAATTGCGGTTTGAAGACCTTGCGTTTTGTCCATTCTGTGTTTTGAGTCTTGAGGTTTGAGACTTCTGCGGTTTGATCAGATTGCGATTTAAAGTTGTAGTTTAACAAGTTGCGGTTTGACAAAGTTGCGATTTGACCTTGCGGTTTGTCTGTTTCCTTCTGCGGTTTGAGCTAAGTTGTGGTTTGACACGTAAGTTGCGGTTTGAGAAGTTGCGATTTGAAAAGTTTCGGTTTGAGAAGTTGCGATTTGAGAGCTGCGATTTGACCTTTCGGTTTGACAGATTGCGGTTTGGTAGTTACGGTTTGAGTAACTGCGATTTGACCCTGCGGTTTAAGTGTTGCGATATGACTTCTGAAGACCAATTATCAAAGTCAAACTAAATTTCATACTGCCCAATTTTCTTCAACACTGCGGTTTGTCTCTTGCGGGTTGACTAAAGTTGACTTTTTATGTCAAAACTTCAAACGGCCATAACTTTTGAATCGTAACTCCGTTTTCAGCGAAATACCTGTCAAAACGACTAAAACAGTCTGAATATTGTGAGGTTTCAAAACAAAGTTGTGAAACAAAATTTTCGATGCCCAAATCCCCTCCGAAAGGAAGTTATCGACATTTTTAAGTTTTATACCAAAATTTCACTATAACAAAGTGCGTCAACCAAACCAAATCACAACTAAACAACATTTCAGCTAATCCTTCAAACAATCATCACTCCTAACACACAATCTTCTATCATTGTGCCAATCCATCGGTTATCTTAACACGTTTAATTGGTCACTGTTTCACGGTTTCTTCTTGATTTTGTAAAATCCCGCGAAAAATTCGATTTCTTGGTTTAAATCATAGACTTGTAAAATACCGTGCACGTCAACATCAGGCCTAACACTTCAGATTCAGTTGTATCTGGGATACTGAAGTTGTACGACGTGATCGATGAACAGAAGATACCCAACAATGTACAACAGATTAACGTGTTTGAGTCGGATAATGCTAATGTGGAATCTTTGTGCTCAAATTCACAAGAGAGAGAGAGGTGCACCAGCCACAACCTGTGCAAGCTAATGCAAAGGAAAGATACATGGAAGCTTCTGTTGTACCTAGTTGTGCATCTTCTGATGATTATGTGTTGCATGAGTACACTGCATATATCCCTGATGACTCATTGACTACTAGACTTAAGATATATCAGGATCTAGTGGCCATCTATGAACAACGTGCTAAATTTGAGATAATTGTATGCGAACAGGAAATGGATAGTCAAATGCATACACTGATCACTAAATGTAATTTAAGGGAAGAAACGTTGAAACAAGAGTTAAATTCCTTACAAGAGAAACTTAAACAAACTGTTAAGCAAAAACAAGAAATACAAGAAAATGTAAAAACACTTAAACAGGAATTCAAAGAAAAAGAAACTAAACTCCTAAATAATTTTTACAACCTTAAAACTTTAAAGAATAAACTTGAAAACAAGTTGTACGTACAAGGCCACACCATACAGACTGCTCACATGATTACAAATCACATAATATTAAGTGATAAACACAAGAAAAACTTGTAGAAGACCCAAATCCTGTGTGTATCTTAAGAAAGCTAAAAAGGCCCAATAAGTGATTTATGATGGTAGTGAGATTCTTAAGCCTAAACAAAAGCCAACGTGTATAGAAGTAAGAGTTAAAAGAAGCATCTAGAGACAAAATGGATAAGAAAATGAATGACCCTGAAAGTGTGAAGAAAGGATTCAACTTCAAAACTCCCAATTATTCTAAGGAGAACTTTTTAGCTACTTTCAAACCTCAGACACAGTTGACCCTTGAACAAGTATTTTAGAAGTTAAACATGGAAAAGAAAAAGGCCAAAGAACTTGTAATAAAAAATCCACCCCTAATGAGATTACTAGATGCAACGGTGTACCCACCTAATACACCTATGCACTTAGCTCCCAGAAATCTTACTACATAATGTAAAATGTTAATTAGCATTTATATAATCTATCAACTATTTGCTGACTTCGATAAAAACATGTAAGAAGATAATTACACCATCAACTATTACTGAAGGGGAATGGGGGTTTGAGGAAACGAAAATGAGTTATCTAACTGAGGTTATTCCATTCTTTAAACAAGTGAAATAACATTTTAAGGGTATTCAAAATGCCCTAGATACTGAAGTTAAAGAAATGAAAAAGATGTTTAATGAAATGGAAAACGAGGCAAGAAATAATGCAAATGAGTTTAAAAACTATGAGATTGAGAGAAAGAATATTCACATCATCAATGAGAATTTGATTGCTAAATGTACTGCCCAAGATGTGTATTATACTGCCACTGATTCTGCTTTAACTGCTTCTTAATTTCATGATTTGTCACTTGCATTTAGAGTTACCCAGGTTCGTGTCAATGAGCTTGAAGCCGAGAACTTAAAATTGCTAGAGAAAATCCAAAACGATGATCATGATAACATGGTCAGGAATTTATCTAAAGTAGAGGTTGATAATGTTAATTTACAATTAAATGTCAACATCTAGAGGAAAGAATGAAAACTTTAAATGCCAAGACATCTTTGGATGCTCCTGAATTTGATGCATATTTTGAAATAAGAAATCGAGATGAACGGATTCAAGCTCATTGTGAAGGTAAATAGGAGTGAAGTGGTAGGCTTCATATACCATCGCCTTTAGATTCTCATAATTTTCAATATCAAAACATCATCAATAAATTGCAACAAGATAACGAATACTTTCAAGCTGAAAATTCCAAGGTTAAATCGCAATACAAAGAGTTATATGATTCAATTAAGGTCACTCATGACAAACACAGTGAAAAGATAACTTCTTTGCTTAACAAGGTTGAGAATCTAAATAGTCAGGTGAAAGGGAAAATGCCAATTCCCACGTGTAAATATGTTGTTCCAAAGGTTTATGCTTGTAATAATTATGCCATTGAAGTGATGTATATTTCACCTCCTCTTAGGAATAATAAGATTGCATATCAAGCATATCTCACTTACCTTAAGGATAGCCTAGATAGTCTTTGTGAGATCGTAGAAGATGATAAAATAGAGAAACCACTTGATAGTGTTGTTGCCTATGCTTGTATGTATGCTAAACGATCTCAGGAACTTTTAGAATATGTCATTGCCACATGTCCTAAAACTGGTACCAAGCGAGATAGAGTTGTTGCACCCTCTTCAATGCCTAAGATCAAGCATGTTACCTTTGATGTGCCCCTGAAACCTCAACCCAAAGACTTCTAGGTCGAAATGCAAAAGGTACGTGAAACAAACTAATATTCCCGTCGTTACTTCTACAAGAGTAAGCAGTAACACTAAAGCTAGCGGGTCAAAGCCTAGAGGCAATACAAAGCAAGATAGGACCTCGCAAGCTAAGAGTGATCAAGTGAAGGAAGCAGAAGACCACCGTAGAAATAATAAGTTTAAGTTGAACAATTTAAATCGTGTTGATTCTAGTATTAGCTATAAGCCGCATCAGTAATTAATTTGATTTCTACTACCGCAAAACATGTAATGAATGTTTAATTTCTGGTAATCATGATGAATGTGTTGTGTCATATTTGAGGTCTTCTGATAAAGTTTGGAGAGCAAAATAGATTAAGCAATCATGGAAACCTACTGGGAAAAAGTTCACTAACGTGGGTTATCAGTGGAAACCCACAGGTTGTAAAATCAAAATTGGTGAATGATAACATCAAATAGTCCTGACTTTTTAGTTTGAATTTCCCCCGATTATGCTCATATTTTATGTCATTTATATGGATTTACGCTTGTATTCCTTTATATTTCACTTTCAGGTAAATTATGAGCATTGAAGCTTAAAGACGCGGATTTGGAGATTTTCCTAACGGTTTATGATAGTATGCTACTCATGAAGAAGCTACGGCGTAACTTATTCTCTCACATTACGCCGTAGCTAGTGTTTTATCTCGGATTGCCTACTCAACAGCAATTACGGCGTAACTCCCAACTAAGGTTACGCCTTAATCATCTAGGTCATGAAATATTCGGCGCCTCCATCAACTACGCTGTAACTCCTCACAAGCATTACGCCTTAGTCTACTTAACGAGAGTTCTGTTTTGAAGTTGGTTAAGTTACGGCGTAACCCACATCCACTATACAGTGGAGCTTCTAACTACGGTGCAACCTTTCCCTAGTGTTACGACGTAGTCTATTTAACGAGAGTTACATTGGGAGGATAATTAAGTTACGGCGTAACTCTCAACTCAAGTTACGCCATAACTATGATCGTGCCTATAAATGCAAGCCCTAAATTCTGCATTTCACATCATTCATTCACAAGTCAAAGGCAGACAACGTGAAGAGGGTTCCAAAGGCAGATCATACGGAGCATACGGAGCCATCTCCAAGGGAGGAATCACTCCATATCGATAAGCATTAGCGATCATTTCTATCTTTTAATTCATGTCTTTCATTATGTTAAACATTGAATTCATTGTTTCATAATATGATCGGCTAAGCACCTTTGTTGCTAGCCTAGTTATGATTCCTTGAATGTATTGTTTATGTTTTCATGCTTCCATATAATTGTTTCTAGTGTATGCATGCATAGTTCGATGGTAGTTACCCTAGCTTTGGTAGTTTTGAAATATCTAGTTGCTTAGGAGAATTGACCAACTGACCCTAAGTAGGTAGGTAGAGTTTGGAAGGGTAGGAATTGACCAGCTGACGACACTTCCTCTCTTGTGCAAATTGACCAAATGATCACCGGTCGTCCGAATGAACTTAAGAAGTTAGGGATGAGTGTCTAAGATTCTAGTGCCCGGGCACTCATTATTTCGAATCTTGCATGTAGGGTACTCAATGACTTGGCTTAGGTAACTTAAGACCCTCGACTCCCCAAGGGGTAGACCTTTGACGTCGGGTAGGAGCCTTTGTTGATAGGTTAGGACGAATTGACCAAATGCTGTCCTAGCGACTTAAACCCCCACTTGAATCAATTGGAAGTAATAAAACATAGAAATTGCACGATATGATGATTAATTAGGTTAGCACACTTTCTCTCCATTGATCACAACCTCTATTTACTTTGCGCATTTTATTTTGTTTCTTAGTTAATTAATCATTTCAACCTCAAACCAGTTTAAAACAAGTAACACTTAGACTTAATAGGATCCTCATCTACATAGCTCTTTGGAACTACCTCAGCTTTACCACCTTCTATACTACGCACGACCGGGTTTACTGCTCGTTAGTGCATTAGGTAGACCTTAGGTAGACGAGAAAATATAAATATTAATCCTGGTCGGAAATCCTGCATTAGTGAACATTATCCTTTAACTAGAACTGTCTTGCCTAGAACAATGCCTGTTAAAATATGGAGGCCCACTGGTAGAATCATTCCTTTAGGAACACAAAGGCACTTTGACTAGGACCATTGCTTCTACTAGTGCTACCCCCACTAATAATGTCATGGAATCTAGGGATTCTGTACGTCTACAGATTATTTGTGCTAACCAGTCGGACCCCATATTCTCGTGGGGATACACTGTTTTTAGTTATCCATTCTTGTTTGTTTTTAAATGCAGGTCGTATAAATCGTCCTCTGGTATTTGGATCTAGGTTGCTCAAAACATATGAGTGGGGATCGCTCACAGCTCAAGAACTTCGTGAATAAGTTTATCGAGACAGTTAGATTTGGGAACGATCATTTTGGGGCAATTATGGGTTATGGAGATTATGTTTTTGGTGACACTGTTATCTCCCGGGTATACTACGTGGAAGGACTTGACTACAATCTGTTATCTGTTGGTCAATTTTGCGATTCAGATCTCAAAGTGGCTTTCAGAAAACAAACATGTTTCGTTAGAGAATTAGATGGTGTTGATCTTCTTAAGGGATCTCGTGGCACCAATTTATACACCATCTCTATTGAAGATATGATGAGGTCTTCTCCTATTTTCTTGTTATCAAAGGCTTCAAAGAACAAATCATGGTTATGGCACCGTCGACTTAATCATCTGAACTTTGGTACCATAAATGATCTTGCTAGAAAGGACCTTGTGAGAGGTTTACCCAAGTTAAAATTTGAAAAAGATCATCTTTGTTCTACTTGCCAACTGGGTAAAAGCAAAAAGTATGCCCATAAACCTAAACCTGCCAACACCATCATGGAAGTTCTTCACACCCTTCACATGGATCTATATGGACCCATGATAGTGCAGAGTATCAATGGAAAGAAGTATGTTCTTGTTGTTGTTGACGACTATTCACGGTTCACTTGGGTGAAGTTTTTGAGAACCAAGGACGAAACTCCAGAGGTTATCATTAAGCTTATCAAACAGTAGGAAGGTAGACTCAGAATCATCCGGACTGATAACGGAATTGAGTTTGTTAACAAACAGCTCATATAGTTTTATGAAAATATCGGCATCAGTCACCAGAAAAGTGTACCACGCACTCCTCAGCAGAACGGTGTTGTTGAAAGGCGAAATCGTACTCTTGTAGAAGCTGCTCGTACCATGCAGATCTTCTCTAAGGCTCCGATGTTTCTCTGGGCGGAAGCTATTGCCACTACTTGTTACACTCAAAACCGATCCCTAATACATACTCTTCACGGCAAAACTCCATATGAATTAGTGCATAACAGGAAACCAGATCTCTTGTTTCTCCGTGTGTTTGGGGAATTATGCTATCCAACCAATGACGGTCAAGATCTGGGAAAGTTGAAAGCTAAAGCTGACATTAGATTTTTCGTCGGATATGCACCAGATCGTAAAGGCTACCGAATCTAAAATAAACGAAGTCGAGATATTATGGAAACTATTCACGTAACGTTTGATGAGCTGACTGAGCAACTGGCTCCTGTACACACCAGTTCTGGACCCTCACCTCAACTTTTGTCACCTAGAACAATTAGTTCAGGTCTTGTACAGAATCACACGCCTGCAGCTCCTTATGTACCTCCTTCAGAAGAAGATTTGAAGATTTTGTTTGATTCGATGTTTGATGAATACTTTGAGCCGACAACTGATGATACTCCTGCACCACCAGCTGCTGCTGCTCCTGCTCTAAACAACCCAAATGGTCCATCGGTCTCTATTTCCATAAGTCAAGAAGCTCCATCTGCAGACCATTCACCATCATCATTGAATCCTCAATATTCTTCAGTACATCAAGGCACTGCAGTAGATAATTCTTTTGAAGTTAACCCATTTTCTACTCCTGAAGATGCTCCATTCGAGAACATATTTGCCCCTGAACCCATTCCTGAGGCATCTTCATCAGGGGATCCTAACACTGCTACATCAGTTCCTTATCCCCAACCACATGAACATCTCAGAAAATGGACAAATGATCATCCACTGTATAACATCATTGGAATCCTTCTCGTTCAATATCCACACAAAAGCAACTTGCCACAGATGCCTTGTGGTGCTTCTTTAATTATGTACTATCTAAAGTAGAACCGAAGGATTTCAAGACTGCAATGTTTGAGGACTCTTGGTTTAATGCTATGCAAGAAGAAATTCATGAGTTCGATCGACTAGAAGTATGGGAATTAGTACCACCTCCAGCTTGTGCAATGATTATCGCTCTCAAGTGGATCTTCAAGGTGAAACTTGATGAGCATGGTGACGTTATGAAGAATAAGGCCAGACTTGTTGCTAAGGGATATCGACAAGAAGAGGGTATTGACTTTGAGGAATCATTCGCTTCGGTTGCACGTATAGAAGCTATCAGAATTTTTCTTGCTAATGCTGCTAGTAAGAATATGATAGTCTACCAAATGGATGTAAAGACTGCTTTCCTTAACGGCATTCTCAAAGAAGTAGTCTATGTCAGTCTATCGGAAGGATTTGTGAATCCCGAGCATTCTACCCATGTCTACCATCTGAAAAAGGCTCTATACGGCTTGAAGTAGGCTCCAAGGGCATGGTACGATACGTTGTCAAAGTTCCTTTGGCAAAAGAATTTTACAAAGGTATTGTTGATCTTACAATGTTCACTCGGAAATCAAGCAAACATTTACTTCATGTTCAAATATATGTTGATGATATTATCTTTGCCTCGAACGACCCAAATGAATGTGATAAATTTTCTAAAGACATGAGTTCTAAATTTCAAATGTCAATGATGGGACAAATGTCATTTTTCTTAGGTTTACAAATTTCTCAAAGTCCCGGAGGCATTTTCATAAATCAATCTAAATATGCTAATGAAATATTAAATAAATTTGGATTTGATTCTAGTGACCTTGTTGACACTCCCATGGTGGAGAGAAAAAAAACTGGATGAGGACCTCTCGGGGATCCCGATTGATCAAACTAAGTACCGTAGTATGATTGGATCCTTGATGTATCTCACTGCCAGTAGACCAGATATTCTGTTTGTTGTATGCATGTGTGCTCGGTATCAGGATAAGCCTACCAAGAAGCACCTTGAAGCGGTTAAACGTGTCTTTCGGTATCTTCAAGGAACCACTAACATGGGACTCTGGTATCCGAAGGACAGCGCCATGGCACTAACAGCCTATGAAGATGCTGACCATGCAGGGTGTCAAGATACACGTCGAAGTACGTCGGGAGGTGCTCAATATTTGGGTGACAAATTAGTGAGTTGGTCATCAAAGAAGCAAATGAGCAATTCTATATCTTCCATAGAGGCTGAGTACATTGCCATGTCAGCATGTTGTGCTCAAATCTTATTGATGAGACCCCAACTATCTGATTATGGCTTTGTATTCAACAAGATTCCTATGTACTGTGACAACAAAAGTGCCATTGCTCTCTGCTGCAACAATGTCCAACACTCACGGTTAAAGCACATTGACATCCGACATCAGTTCATCAGGGAACAAGTTGAGAACGGTGTGGTTGAACTCTACTTTGTAAGGACTGAGTACCAATTGGCAGACATCTTCACCAAAACTCTTCCAAGAGACCGATTTCAGTTTATCCTCCCGCGACTCGGCATGAAGAGTCTGCAGCCGAAAACACTCGAACGACTTCAGGAAGAGAACGAGGAGTAATGGAGTTGCTTCACAAATCTTGTACATAGTTAAAACCAAAAAGAAAATAGAAAAATATAAAACCTACAAAAACCATAAAAATCAGAAAATAGAAAATACCAAAAATAGTTTTTCAAGGTATGTCTTCTGGCATATATAACATTTACGGTCCTAGAAATGTCATTCAATAATGACATGGGTCCTTAAATGAAGTTCAAACAGAAGTTCAAAATGTTTTCAAAACAAGCCTACAATATGGTTTGCTATTATTTCATATTGTAACCCACTTTTTCAAAAAAGGAAAGTGCTACGCAAAATTGATTTTTATAAATATCGAGCACTTATCCTAAAATAAAATGAGGAAAGCACGTCGCCAAAAAGACGGCTGTTCCTATACAAATGTTTTTCATTCTATGACTCTTTAGAAAAATATTTTTATTTTACATGATGGTTACATACTGTTTGAAAATAAATCAGACTTAAATTTTTTAAAAATCAAACGGACTCCATTTTGTCATAAAAGTTGTCACTCAATCAATGACTTGGGTCATCGATTGAGGGGGAGAGTGATTTCAAATTTTATATTTTTAAACGATATATCATCAAACGAGTCCATTTGTATCTTATAAGTGGTGAAATAAAGATTTGGTGTTATGTGTAAGTGTATGATCTTTCTTATAATCAAAGAAAAAAATGAAAAATTTCTTTTATTCAAAGATCTCTCAAAATCTTGATACCTGACACTAACACTCTCCCTCATAGATTGAGGGAGAGCGGTGTATGTTCCTTTATCAGTATGTATTAAAACAAACCACATTTTCTCTCAAATTTTCTAACTTATTTAAATCAGTTGAGATCACAAATCTCAAAAGGTTTGAAATTTTTGATCGGGGGAGAGAATGTGATTTAATATTAAAACTGATAAAAATGTTATTGGTTAAGACTTAAACAGGCACTCCTCCCTCCATGTGCTAAACGATTTCAAATACCGATGCACATGATGATGGGGAGCATTTATAAAAGATCAAAAACAATTGAGGTACAAATGCTTTGATATTCTATCACAAGTACCTTGATTGGATTTTCAATTGGTTTTCAATGGCAATTGTGGAGGAACACCAAAGACCGACCTTGCATTTACTTTATTGGAGTTATAATGATGGTAAGGTTAGGTATTAGTTCCCGCGATCCCGCCAGAGCCGGAGGGATCTACCCAGGGACACTCCACTAGATATTGTAGAAGTCATTAGGTATGATTAAAAAAGGAAAAAAGTGAGAATAAAGGAAGAGTGCCGAGTGAGACGGAGCTAGTACTGGAACAAACCCAACAAGGTTATAGTAATGAAGTCTCGGTAAGCGCTGAAGGGGTTGAAGAATGAAAAAGAAACATAAAGATAAATGGTGAAAATAAATAGCCCTCCATATATTCAAACTTAGGGCAGAAATCGGGTTTAATACATATGCTACTGGTAGTTACCAAAGTAATGCCGGTATTTAAGACAAGACATCATGGACCCAAAGGACACATTGCACTAAACTTCCCAGCTACTCAAGTTCTCTTAAAAGGACTTATTTTATTCTCACGCGGAACCGATGTAATCTATCAACTTTCTCTGAGAGATGGTTGATATTGAAAAAGGAGACCCTCTCCCTAGTCTCCGTGTAGGAAAACCAATGTGCACTATTAAGTCTGGAGCCAAGAGATCATCAATAAATCTCATTAGGACACACTGTCAATATGCTTACTGTTTTAGACACTGTGAAAAGTAAGAAAATATACATTAAGAGTCATGCGCATTATCCTTGTGGTATTGCCAGAACATCCGAGTGACACGTAAAGTATTCACAATGAAGATGGAAATCCTTCTAGAGCCAACATCAAACAAGCTCTTGGTGGGTGACATGTGAGATCCTTCATGGATTAAACTTGTGACAATTGGAAAACAACAATGGGGCGATTCAAACGATTCACATTTGAATCAACCTTGTTCCAGTAATGGAATTGACGTATACTTTTGGGAAAACCTTTCGATGTGCTCAACAATAGTTTTCTAGCACATCGACTGCGCATAAATTTTTCAAAAAAAAGTATTTTTGATTGAAACTTAATTTTGCTCATAAAACTTTCGTCGTATTGCAAAAACTCTTTATTCAACAATACGCGATTGTGTTTCAAATCAATTTCTCATCAATCAGTGAATCTCAATTCGCTAGTTCACTCACTCTGTGTTGTATACTTTGAGACGCTCCGGTTTGAGAACAGTTAATTTGTAACACCCCAACCCGATAAGGGTAGAAGTATCACAGTATGGTGTCATATCAGAACATACATAATGAACATAAATCAAACAGCGGAAGCCTTATAATAAATTTCAAGAGAATTCAAGTCAACAAGACTTATCAATACATAAATACAAAAGGAAAAAAAAACTCCGAAATGAAAATATAATAACAAAATCAAATGAAGTCTAAGATGACTAGGCATGGTCTCTATATCAGCTCATCTCTCAATCCCAAACAATCCCCACTCTAGCTTATGTACCTGCCGCAGGAAAAGAAATGCGGCTGAGCTTAAAAAGCCCAGTGAACAGATATAACGATGCAATAATAATAAAACTGAACAAAGAACAAAGCAAGGAAAATCAGTCAATAAATCTGGGATATCAAAGGTATAGAGTAGGGAAAAGGAAAGTCAGTAATCCACCACGAGCCAACAAAACAAATCAAATCAAATCATATATCCATAGTAGCACAGTAACCAATAGTAACCATAGCAGATATATAGACATGGAGTGATCGGCTCCTAGATTGTGAAGAAGCGTATTGCACACGACATCATTCACCGACAAATCATAATATATCGGATAACAGAACAAATCTAGGATGCATCCATACGCTGAGACAAATAGTGGCCATACAATATCAAAGCGCGCATAATCGGATAACGAAAGGGCGGATGTGGAACATCACTCAACCACACTAGAGTCATGCCATTGGTGCATCAATGACACGGACATGGAACCCCATGACTAGTGATAGCTCGGGTCTCAAAGCGTGACAGGTCAAGGCAAGGTCATATCAAAGGATTCATATCAAAGGTTCAGAAGTCAAAGGTTCATATCAAAGTCCATTGCAAAAGTTCATAATCAAAGATGCATATCAAAGGTTCATAATCAGAAGGTTCATATCAAACAGTTCACACAGGAGATTCAATCAAAGGGAGCATAGCAAAGTTATAGGGAAACCTTAATAAGAAGGCTCAGAGCAAAGGATAACAGTTCAAAACCAATATCGAAAGATGTAACGAATCATGAGAAACCCCTACTGAAAAGGGATAGAATATCTGTACCTTATTTGAAGCAAATCAACAATGAAAGAAAAATCAAGAAATGAGATCAACCCCGTCGCCCGGAACCTATACGAATTAGATAGCGCTCAATAAGAATCAGATTACTCGTTTTAGACGGCTTTCCATTTTTAGTAGGTTTCCACTTTTAATAATCTTTCCATTTTAAGTAGCTTTCTATTTTAGGCAGGTTTCCATAATTAGCAAGTTTCCGTATTTAGTAAGTTTAGCCATTTAGGATGCATTTTGAAGACATATAAGGTTAAGTGAGTATTTACACACTTTAAAGATCATTTAAGGCAATTATGAAAGTTTAGGGTTCAAAGTGTAAATATCATTAACTATAGGGTCTTAATTGTAATTATGTCAAGTTTACTCATTTAACCCCTCTAGTCATTATATGTGTAAATTAAGTCTTAAATCTCAAAAATATAATAATAGTACGTATTTCGTATAAGAATACATATAACAAATATAAGCCCCGTTTTTAACGTAGATTAACATAAGGTTATAAGAATTAATGTGTTCAAGTATTTTAGGTCGAGATCAATAAAATAATATGTGATAATACCAACGACACCTTAATTCCATCTTACAAATATCTTATATGTTATTTACCTTCTTATCGTGTTATTTATGATATACATAAGCCCGTATACGACACTTACTTAAACACAACAAAGCTCTTAACTCCAAAACAGATTTATACCCTTTTTAAAACCCTTCTAAACAGCCCTTAAAGTTACTCCAACGATACCCCTTAATACCAATTCATTACACCACTTATAAGGTCCGTTTGTAGGCGTTTTAAGGACTCCAAACAAAGACATATTGAGTGTTTTACTTAACGTATTTTAGGACCAGCTTTATACACGTATTTAGTCACATAATTAAGGTCAACAAACTGATTGTTAAGTATTTACATAACTCATTTTAATAGCCTTCGGTTTACCCTTCCATTTGTACATTTTATAGGTTCCATATGACACGTTTTTAGGACGTTAAACACATGACTAGTTAAACCATACACGACCAGATTTTAGAGACCCTAAAACGCAGGTTTATCAAGGTTTTTAATATGCCAAACATAGGTTATAATCATGCTTATATATTCCCATTATTTCAGGTTACAAACCCTCCCGACATAACATACATATGACATGATTTAATAGGTTAAAGGTGCACAAAAGGGTCAATACTCCCCACTACCAGATTCAAAATGACACAAGACCAGATTTGCATTACTTTTTAACATGTATAATAAGGTTTTAGGTCATGACCCTTACGTGTTGATTACCAAGTAACTCATAGCCTCATGTTAAACATTAAACGGGACATATCTTTAGGTTTATAATGACGTGTGTAGGGGCTGAAGTGCACGACCAGATAACAAAGACACAAGGACCAGAATTGTATTCATGTCGACATACATATGACCAGGTTTTAAGTCATGTCTTTTATGTGATAATTACCAAGTAAAGATTAGCTTTAGATTAGACATTATATGGGACAAGCTATTAGGTTTTTTTACAAGGCATTCGTAGGGGTATTAGTACACGAGCAGGTTTTTAACCAAAATCAGTTTTTACAAGGTCCAAACGACATACAACATGGCCCTAAATCAGGTTATTAGTCTTAGGTTTAATACATGTTATAACTTAATCTTTAGGAGTCCATATCAAGTATGTATAGGCTGGAAAACAAACCCCACGACCAGCTAAAAAAAAAACAAAGGAGAAGACGAGAGTTTCAAGTACCTATTGTAGCGTGTTACGGAGCCAAGAAAAACAATAGGAAAATAAAGCTAGAGCACCCTTATTCCCTTGTATATCCACGACCAGGACCAGCCACAAAGATGGAATGTAGAAGTGTAAAAAAAAAACAACCTGCTGTGAGCTTCCGAAACCCTCCCTTTGTACCAGCTTCAAGTCGACACAAGAGAAGAGAGTGGAGAAAAAGGGTTTCGGTTTCTTTTTGGTTTCCTGGAAGCCGAATATTAGAGGAGACTTTATAGGGTTTTGTTCTTTTGTTTTATGAATGGACAATTGAAGAGTATGGCAACTTTTAAATGGGAAAAAGAGTGAATCATGCCTACAAATCAGGGGGCGTTTAATTGAGCCGAAAATGGGGAAATCACCATAAAATTTTATACATTTTAATTCACTTTCCAATTTACTTGTGTATTATACTTATCTTGTTATTTAAAAGGTCCAAGTAACATATTTATGTGTTATATGAATACTTTCATTTGTAAATTAATAATAAGTGTTATTATTATTCCAAGTGTTTCAATTAAATTGATCATCAAAAGTACTTATCAGAAAATCGAGCATAGTTTATTTTACGGATTATATCACAAGGGTATAATAGTCTTTCAACGTGTCCACGGTTTTTAGGGTTTTACAATTCAAGCTGCGAAAACCTGTCAAGGAGATTCTTCAGAATTCTACCTAATCACGATATTTATACTGATCAAAAGGGAACTATGGTTCTTGCAACCCTATTCAGAAAAGTAAACAAAGACACTTTCATGTGTTAATTGCTAACTGTTGTTTGCAGGAACTCCCAACGGTTGCAGCTGATGGCCATTGAGATGTCAATTCATAACCACATGCTCACACTACACACTCCTAATCAAAAAAATCATGATAATCAAAAGACATACAATAATACTTTCGCAACTCTGATGCATAATATCATGATCCAACAAAGTGTGAGCATGTCGGTCCTAAAGTCACAACATCACATGGAGGCGATACAACAAAGGATGATCCAGAGATTTACTATGGCTGATGATCTCGATGAAAGCTCAAAGATCACCAAGTCAAGGAACATTCAAAGATCACTACTTGAAGTACAAATATTGCAAAATTTGAAGAATCAAGACTACGAGCTAGGAAGTTAAAGACATGTAATAGAATGCTAGAATACATAATGTATTTTATGGTAAGGGTGAGCATATGACCCGAACGGACCGGACCGACCGAAGGACCGACCGGACCGACACAGACCGAGACCGGACCGACCACATTCGGTCGGTCAGTCCCGCTTTAGGCTAATTGGTCCTCGGTCCGGACCAAAACCGACGAATTTGGTCTTGTTGGACCGGACCGACCGAAGGACCGACCGGACCGGTCCGGACCGAGACCGGACCGACCACATTCGGTCCGGTCTCGGTCTAGGGTTTATGCCGAAATCGGTTTTCGGTCCGGTCCGGTCCGGTTTTTGGACCATGCACACCCTTATTTTATGGGGTGACCTCCCTTAGGGGGAGATTGTTAGGATTTAGTAAATCCAAGTTAAAGACTCGGTCACCCCGGGTATTTGTTAGCATTAGAAAGTTCGTAGTCTTAAACGTTTATTAGTTAGTTAAGTAACACCGTGGAGGACGGACGAGTCTTTACCCACTGTACACACATTATCCACAGCCCGACAAACGGAATTTTGTAAGACACTATATAAGCCCTCTCCCACCAAGAGAGAGGGTGGAGCTTATAATCATATGATTTCATTTTCTCTCACTAAGTTCCAAACTCTCTTCTACTTCTCTCTCTAAAACTCATAACATATTCGATCCATACATATTATTTTTGTGTGTTTATATACTTGAAATTCAAGGCATAAGAACAAATTAGGACTTAATAAGTACAAGGAAGTGTCTAACTAGGATGGGTAATATTTGTCTAGTGGTGATGTCATGTAGACTGGAGCCAAATATGATGACACCAAGGGAGATCACCATTTTGTTGTATTAGTTGAAATTGGATGATAATGGTACACATTGGAAGACATGGAACATGGTTTTGGGTTTATATGAAGGGTGGCCGATTTTAGCTTATTATGGGGGATGGAAAATTTGAATTTTGTGTACTATTGTGTAGTGGTGTGTGTAATAATTAGTTACATGTATAAGTAATGCAGAATGCGTGTACGCGTGAGCTAAAATGCAAAACATACGCGTTTAACATGAATTTGTAAAATTAAATGCAATGTCTCATAAAATAACTCTAATAGAGTCGTAATGTACTGAACTTATGGGTGCTAACAACATGGCCCATTGTTTCTGTTATGGACGTATACCAACGTAGCCCGCTGTTTCTTAAACTTGAAACTTGTGTTCAACTAATTTTGCATATAAACCCTATGGATTCACTCAACCTTTGACCCGGTTAGGGTAAAACAAATTAAACAAAGTATCTTTTGTGATTGACCCGGTTAGGGCAAACAAACGAACTACCTTTGTGTTGACCCGGTTAGGACAAATAAGCGAACTATGAGTGTATAACAACGTAACCCATTACTCATTTTATCGATATTGTATTTATTACAATTATCACCCAATCTTGAAACTATTGAAATCAACTGTTTTACTTATAAACTCTATGAACTCACCAACCTTTGTGTTGACACTTTTAGCATGTTTATCTCAGATCCATAATGAACGAGGCTGCCATGGAGGAGCACGAATACTCAAGAAGGCTATAAATTTTATTATCATTCGAAAAATTATTTAATAAAATGTGAAAGTACTGGGACCTCATTTTGTAAACTCTGATATTTATATAATTCGAATGATAAATCTTTTAAAACAACTCAATTAGAGTTCGTTTTCTATTGTTATAATTGTTGTGCTATTAAGTAACAACCAGTTTGAATTCCGCTGCGTATCATGAAATTGGGGGTGTTACATTCGGTAGATGGGTTTTTATGGGTTTTGGTGCTGAAGTGAAATATATACCAAACAAACACCGTTTTGAAAACCACAGTAAGTCTACATCATTTTGTTGGGATATGTCCATATCATAAATAAATCGGTAGAAAACAGGTGAGCCTACTAGCAGCACACACATATACATTTAGAAAACACTTTATTTAATGTAATTAATATATAAGATGTGTTAATTATATTAAATAATAACACACGAAATATTTCGTCAATTATAATGTTAGGATATTGTAATTAATTAGTAATAAACATTTTATTAACAAGTAGAGGACTTGTTAGTACGAAACCGAAACCCGTTGGGTGTTTGGTTGAAGACCGGTCAAACAAAGAGAAAATAAGGGGGTCCGAGTGTGGTTTCTGATAAACTAGAAGAGGTTAAAGTATATAATGAACCTAGGATCATTATATGAATTACTCATTCCGTCCTTAAATAAATGTCCACTTTTAACTTTTAAAGTCTTTTTTGTACAATTTTGACTTTAAATACTTTTGTTTGTGTTATATAATACTTGATAAAAATTATACCAACTTAAAGTACATTTAAAACACAATTAATTCATATATTTTGTATCAAGTATTATATAAGATAAACACAAATACTTAAGGTCAAAGTTGAATAAGTAAGAATTTGAAAGTCAAATGTGAATATTTATTTAGGGACTGAGGTAGTAAGTAATATTGATTACCAAGAAAAGAATATAAGATGTCCTCTTAAGTCCTATTCGTATCCTCCTGTGTTACTTCGATCGGCAGTAAAAGGTGTCTTCCATTGCGTTTACTTATGATTACTTGTTTTAATATTACGTGTTAATATGATTTAAAATTCCAACACATTTGTTGTCAGCTTTTTGAGAAGCCAAATGTCTTATTTAACCGGACATTGCGAGCCGACTAATCCCGGAGCGACTACCCAGGTGAACCTCCGTGGCCGCAAGGGGATGAGAATTCTCCAATGTCAGCTGATGGATGCTGGGAATAAGCTGTTTCATCTCTGTTCTTCGACTGCTGACATTCTCAACGTTCTCATGGTTAGGGTTTTTGGGTTTTGCTTATTTTTTCTGCTTATTTACTCATATTTAAGGAGAGATGCTTCTTTAGAATAAACACTTTTGAAAAAGTAAACAGGGAGTTTCTGGGGTACAAAATTTAGATGGTGTTTGGGATTGCTTATTTTTAAGCAAAAAAATAAGTAGTTTTTGATAAGCAAGTGGAAATGTGCTTCTTTTAAAGTGCTCGTTTAAGCTTATGGGTTTATGAGCTTATATGATTTTGGCTTATTTTCGTAAGCCCAAATTTCCCGGACTTATTTTGAAACTTATGGGCTTATCCCCAACTGTTAAAAAATAAGCTCGGAAATTTTTGCTTGTGAAGTATAAGCCGAAAACAGATAAGCTCACAATAAGCTTATGATTGAATTCAATTGAAACTATTGTTACATTATTTGTTTACAAAACTAGCTAATCTAAACACTTATTCTTAAAGTGCTTTATTTTAAGCAGTTTTTAAGTGCTCATTTTTCACCATAAGGAGAAAAAAAAAAAAGAATAATCACAAATATCCTCTTAATTTTATGTCAAATAAGTAGGTTTTCTTCTTTGCCCCCCCAAATACGTAGGTAATCCGAATAGTTTGGATTTCACTAACAGTAAATTACAATCACTTTCATCTCAAATAAGCACTTTGAATACATTATTTCTTGAACATTTTAGGTTAAAGTCACTAAGAGTAAAGTAGATAAAGCGTTCACTTGGTTTGATGAAATTACAAAGATTGTCATCGTTGATACTAATGTCATAAATCGTCCCCTTGTTGTGCTGTTAGAGACCATTTATGAAAAAAGTATTGACGAGGGATGATTTCCATAAGTTTCACCAAACCAGATAGATGATGTATAATCATGTTTCGTTCAATTTTAAAGTCACCAGTATACTGTCCTTACTACGGTTTGGTGAAATTATAAAAATCTTCATTTGTCGACACTATACCCATAAATGGTCCCTCGTTGCAATATTTGAGCTACAAGTGGTCCCTTACCCCTTAAGAAACCGAAAGTGAAAGCATATAGTTCAATCAGGGACCATTTATGCAAATAGTATCGATGAGGGAAGATTTCCATTCTTTTTGCCAAACCAAATTTATGATTTATTTAATGTACTTTAGGGTTAATGACATGTAATAGCAACGTACTTTCCCATTTGTTCAAATATCAGATACGAACCAAAAAAAAAATTACCACAATACACATCCAACTTTCAAATTTTGTTTCATTATCATACGTTTTTGCGTCATCTCTTTGCACCGTTAGTCCTTTTGACTAACAACCGTTAGTCATCTCTTTGCACCGTTAGTCCTTTTTATACGTTTTCTTACGTTTTTATCTATTCACACGTTTTCGCCCTTTTTCTTACGTTTTTGTTTGTTTTTAAACGTCTTCGTCCATTTTTATATGTTTTCAAGCGTTTTATACGTTTTTCTTAAGTTGTACTCTTACGTTTTTATATGTTTGCGTCCGCTTTAATACGTTTTCATCCGTTTTTATATGTTTTTAAGCTTTTAACCGTTTTTATACGTTCACATATGTTTTTGCCCGTTTCTATACGTTTTCATACGTTTTTGTTCATTTTTATACGTTTTCGTTAGTTTTTATACGGTTTTTACGTTTTCATACGTTTTTGCCCTTTTCTAAACGTTTTCTTACGTTTTTGTTCGTTTTTATACATTTTCGTCGGTTTTTATACGTTTTTTACGTTTTTGTCCGTTTTTATACGTTTTCATATGTTTTTGGTCGTTTTTATACGTTTTCGTCGGTTTTATACGGTTTTTACGTTTTTTGCCCACTTTTATACGTTTTTGTTCGTTTTTATACGTTTTCATCCATCTTTATACAATTTTTACGTTCTCATACGTTTTCATATGTTTTTGTTCGTAAAAATACGTATAAAACGGATAAAAACGTATGAAAACGTTAGAAAAACGTATAAAAACGGACGAAAATGTATAAAAATGCTTGAAAACGTATGAAGACGGACGAAAACGTTTAAAAAAGAACAAAAACGTAAGAAAACGTATGAAAACGTATAATAACGGATAAAAACGTAAAAAACGTATAAAAACCGATGAAAACGTATAAAAACGGACGCAAACATATAAAAACGAATGAAAACATAAGAACACGTATAAAAACAGATAAAAACGTATTATAATGGACGAAAACGTATAAAACGCTTGAAAACGTATAAAAACGGACGAAAACGTTTAAAAACGAACAAAAACGTATGAAAATGTAAGAAAACGGGCGAAAATGTATAAAAACGGATAAAAACGTATGAAAACGGATAAAAACATATTTTTGTGTTAATTACAAACGGTCGTTAGTCAAAAGGACTAACGGTGCAACTAAAAGGTATGATAATGAAACAAATGGGAAAGTACATTGCTATTACATGCCTAACGGACTAACGGTGCAAAGAGTTGGATGGGTATTGTGGTATTTTTTTGCGTTCGTATATGATATTTGAACAAATGAGAAAGTACGTTGCTATTACATGCCATTAACCCTTTATTATTAGTAATGGATAATCATGTTCCATACATTTTTATGGTTACCCGTTTTGGTAATTACCCAATTAGATCATTCCAAAACATAATTTACCAAAACTGACCAAAAGCGAGAGCAAATTGCTATTCTATGACATTTTCCTGTAACTAACTTTTGTGTACGTGTGATAGCCAATGGATAAAGCTCTATCTAGGGTGCAACGACCGCCATCCAAAGCAATGGTTAAAGTACTGCATCCAATCACTCAGGCGCTAATTGCTAACAAACTCGTGAGACATCCTGACGTGATTGTGAACATTTCAGTTGTATGTTGCATCTGCGAGATTATAAGAATCATGGCACCTAATGCCCCTTACAATCACGAACAAATGAAGGTATGAAACTTCTAGCTTTCGGTTTGACTAGTGGAGAATCTTCATAGTATAATGTACTAATAGTCTTACGTAACTGCCTTTCTATTGTCGTTG
This sequence comes from Chrysanthemum makinoi, assembly GCA_910596185.1. Lineage (NCBI taxonomy): Eukaryota > Viridiplantae > Streptophyta > Magnoliopsida > Asterales > Asteraceae > Chrysanthemum > Chrysanthemum makinoi. The sequence goes on along the minus strand of OU343222.1, from coordinate 328,486,093 downwards.
GTGGTCAGGAGTTTTTTGAAGTGGTAGTGACGTCCTTTGAGAAACAATCTTCTGCATCTAGTGGATACTATGGTAGGATGACTAAAGTTCTCGAAATATTTAGGAAAGCCAGATTGCCGGTTATGATGTTGGACATACATGTGGAAGGACTAGTAGGTCGCCTGTTTAAGCAATTTCTAAGTTCTGCTGAGTAAGAACTCTATTTCTATGCTAGCACTAGGACCTGTTCTATTTTCTTTAATGCTAGTTTGCTACTGCTGTTACAAAAGCCCTTTTATTATAAGCTCAACTGAGTTTGCTCTTTCTTCTTCTGACCTTTTTAGCTCCAATACCTCTGCTACTGTGCTCGAGATGGAGAAAATTATGACCATGATCATAGAGGAACGTAAGGAGCTAGCGCGCGATCTTGAAGCTCTAATAATTAATACTCTAGATAAGGTTAATCAGATGATCATTACATTTCTCATCTTCACTAACGAAGGTTCCTCATTCATCCCTAATCACATCCGATACTATTGCAGATTGGTTCACCTGTTTGTCGGCAATTAGGGGAAAAAGTTCTTTTGAACTGTGCTGCTAAACTGCAACCACGTCTCCCGGATAGGGTATGATTCGATCATTTCTCTTTATGTGTATTCCAAAATGTTTGCACGTGTTTGTAAACCTGCATTAGAAAATTAACTAAGCTATTTTCTGTTCGTGGTGTACTTTTATACATACAGAACATTTGTTGCAATTTTGTTGGATTCTTCTTATATTCAGTTAAAAGATAATTATGCATATGTAACCTAATTATGTATGAGGTGACCTTCATGCCACCGAAATATTAAAAACCAAGTATCAATTTTTTCCCCTGTTCATGTTAAGATCTAGCCAAAAACTTTCCAAACTCTGTAGAATACAACTCTAGACAGGGTACCAAAGATATGTGAGTAGATCCAGGTCGTTTTTGTCATTTTACAACTCTTGTGGAGAAAGCATTGATGTTATTGGCATTTTGCTCATTTTATAAATCCGCAGGTCTTTTTTATTTATTTATTTTTTTTTTTTTTATTTTTTTATATATATATATATATATATATTAAATTTGGCATAAACTAAACAAGATTGATGTTTGGGTGGTCTGTCACCTGTGTAAACGTTACCTCTAAAAAATAATATTAATCATTATTTCCATATGTGCTATAATCGCATATTTTTACAGGAGGCTAAAGAAACTATTCCTTCTACAAGTGAGACAAGCAACTTGAGGAAAGATACAACTCATATGATAAAAGTCGATTGTCTAGAGGGAAGCATAGATACTGTGCAGACGCTGAGGCATTGTGAACCGGCAACTACGGATATAGTTAACCATCTAGGCCTTCACACTGAAGATGGAAAGAAAAATATTTCATCCGATGATCCACCAATGCCATCAAAATCTGCAACAGAAGTGAATGGAAAACGCAAGAGAAATGACGAACAGGTACTGCCATCTGCTTCTGGTAACTATTCTATTATGGCTGTCATTTGTGGTTCGGTTTTACGGTTTTTTCCCAGATTTTCATACTCTTAAACAGGTTAGGCTAACGGGTCAAAAGGGGTGTTTTCAGAATGGGTTGGTCTGACTTTGCAAATACTTTTATCTTGTTTCTTTCTAGAGTTATACACTGAATGATTTAACATAATAACGGATTACAATAAGATGGCAGGCAAACGGGCAACAAGCTGTGCCGCAACCCCCTTTTGAATAGCAAAACCAATTCTACTAAAAATGAAATTTTGTGACTTAGAGTTATACAAAATTTTAATATTTAATCTTTAAAATAAAATGATTAAGGACTTGAAGGCATATCAAATTATCAAGTATAATTTGAGAGACATTTGACCTGTTTGACTCGTTCAACCAGTTTCCATTATAACCAACTATTTCATTTTGACCCGTCATAAGCATATTAAAATCGAAATCGCGTACTTTAGTCTTTAGCCATAAATATGAACAACTCTCAGTTTAACTATGGTGATCTTCTTCTGAAAGCAAACATAAAATCCACAGTTGAAGTTGGTCTATGTTTTTTTATGCTACAGTTTATTAACCAAGTAATCAACTATATCCATATCATACAGCAGGGAGCGCCCAAAAAGGTTATGTACACTATGACACATGTCCAAGGCTACAAAGTGAAGAAAATCAATGCACCGATCCTTGAAGCCATTTTCAAGAAACACGGTGACATTGCATCTGATTGTGTAGTCAAAACAGCTTCTGTGAGAGGATCTATCCTAGAGGTTGTTTGTGAAGTTAAGCGAATTCAAATTAATGATGTTGCAACCATTGTTTCTCATATGGAAGAAATAGAGATGCAAGTGTTAGATGCAGAAGCAACCAACATGAAAGTGGCGTGGCTCCGAGCTCACTTGGAAGCTATTCACAAAAGGAACGCTGCCCAAAAAACGTCAACTTCAATTGTAAAAATGAAGGCAAACACTAGTTTGGTTAAAAGTGCTGCAAAAATGGATCTGGAAGAGAAGAGGATGGAGCTTCTTACTGCACAAGAACGGTTTGAAACGGCTGAAAAGTGTGTGAAAGTACTCGATCTTGTAGAAATGAAGCTAAATGATAATTTTGTGGAATCCGAGGCGGAAAAAGATTTGTGGCCAGAACAACCAATATTATAGGCTAATTAACTCATGGTAGATCTGTATTTTGTAGAACTTACTTGGGTCACGCCTATGCACATGTTTTGTTACCATTACTTCAGAAACACCTACCGGCATGAGACCCCCTTTTTGAACGACGGGTATATCTTAAAGTAGTTGGGATTAACTTTCTTTTTGACCTGAGTGATAGCTCCTGATTATCGTTCACAGAAATTCAGACGTTTATCATTGTAAGCCGCCCAACTGGCTCATTTTGTATCTATTAAGAATTTTGTCACATGTTGGGATTAATGGATTTGCGACATGAATAGTTATAATCTGTGAAGTTAATTTGTTTGGTTTAACAGGTTTTGCAGCCTGATTTAGTTGGCTATTTTTTGTTTTGTGTGTTTATGGTCCTATGATAAGCAAATCAAGGCACATAGTTTCTGCCTCGAACCAGAGAAGAGGACACAACGATTTTATAAACAGATCGGATCAAATGAACACTAAAATTTGAAGGGATAATAATTAGACTCAAAAACTCGGTAACCACCCTATTTCTTAAAATTCAGCATAATTAATCTACATATACAGCAGCATCACAAAGTATTACTTGAACAGCTGAACCAGTGCGATATATTGTTATATCGAACCGTGGACCATATAACTAAAAATGTTTTGGCAATTTAAGTATTTGAACTATAACCAATTGCCAAAATCAACAAAATGGGTTCGGAGTCTAAACATTGCCTGCTCAGTCCTGGTGAATAAGCAAGTCACCAACAGGAACAAGTAAAACCAGCAAGTTATAGTAGCAGCTCAAAAGAAGACCTTAAAGATAAACTATTAAGCAAACACTCATTAATGTAGCAAAAGCGCCATAGATATCGAGTCATCACATCATTACTAATATTCAATGCATGAGTACATACTAAAAGATATCGAGTCATCACATCATTCACAAAAGGTTCAGTGCAACATGTTTCCGTTTATCAGGTTTCATTAGCTTTTGGAGCTGATTCCCACAAAACACAAACCAAATCTTTGGGGTTCACGGGATTAAGGTTTCTATGCCAATTTAAACCTTTTGGAGGCTAGTACCCTGAGTATGCGTACTTCCTTCCATCCACACTGATGGATTCTCGTAACTTGGACATTCATTATCCTGCTTCTTGAACTACTGTTTGCATATTAGCAATACATGGAAAGATAACGAATATGTCATACATGAGTACATCAAAATAAGCTGATCTAAAAAAGAAAAATAATTGTACCTTCTTCCTTAATGAAAGTGATCATTGGTCTTAGTCCATCACGAGGTAATGCCGTCAACAATGAAGTCAAGTCAGTGAAGTGCTTATTGGCATTGGAAGAGGAAGACATCACAATATGAATGTTCGTTTGGCCTTGATCTTCTTGTATAAGTAACTTCTCATATGTAAACTGAGAAAGATATAACAAGATTATTAATACAAATAGTCACGTCTTTAGTTAATTAAAACCAAGAAAGAGAATTTAAATCATGTTCTGTGCGGTACTATGAAGTACATATAAAACTTACCATGACAATATGGCTCCATTCTTCAAAATTAATAGAAGGAAAGCTTGATTCTAAATCTAAAGTTAGTGATTGAGTCTGCGGCGAGTACGCTATCAACAAATTTAAATAGGTGATAAATCTCATCGATGCAGGTTCTAGATCAACGTGGTCGAGTTCAAAAGGCGGCGATGAATCGTCCTCAATTTCCTTAGCCACACCATGAAGCTGTGGGAGAGAGTTATTGAGAGGAGGCTGAGAAGGGAGACGAGGGTGTCTGAGAACCAATTTGGCTTTATGCCAGGAAGGTCAAAAGGACCTGCATATGGCTTTCCTAGACCTTGAAAAGGCATACGATAGTATCCCACGAGAGTTGATTTGGAGAACTCTTTTTGATAAGGGAACCCCAAGGAGGTATGTGAGAGTCATTAAGGATATGTAGAGGGGCCAAGACACGTGTACGGTCCACGTGGGGATCTCGAGTTTTTCCCAGGTGAGAGTTGGGCTCCACCAGGGATCTGCTTTAAGTCCCTACCTCTTTGCCTTGATCCTGGATGACTTATCTCGAGGGATTCAAGAAGGCATCCCGTGGAGCATGATCTTTGCTTGGCGACATTGTATTGGTGGCGAGAATCAGCCGAAGGGTTAAACATCGACTCGAGCGGCGGAGGGAGGCTCTGGAAGACAACGCTTCGGGTGAGCAGAGATAAGACCGAATACCGAGAGGTGCTTTTGGGAGAAGCGAGCTGGCCACCTCGAGGATATTCGTATCGGCGACCATATCACGCCACCCAAGGAGTCTTTAGATATCTAGGCTCGATGATTCACAAATCGGGGAGGATAGATGAGGACGTAACCACCGAATCAGGTGGTTGGTACGAAATGGAGGGCGGCATCGGGAGTCCTTTGTGACGAGGAGCGTCCCATTAAAGCTAAAGGGAAATTCTATAGAGTGGCGATTAGACCGGCTATCTTTGTCGGATCCGAGTGTTGGCCCATCTCCAAGGCCCATGCTAACAGGGTAGAGGTGGCGGGCGAGAATGCTAAGATGGACTTGTGGTAAAACCTTGCTTGACATGATCCCGAACGGAGTTTTCAGAGAAAAACTTGGAGTCGGAAATATTATCTCGAAGATAAGAGAAGGTAGGTTGAGGTGGTTCAGCCATGTCAGGAGGAGACCACAAACAGCGCCGGTTAGAAGGGTCGAGGCGCTAGTAGTAGATGGAGTGAGAAGAAGGCCGGACCAATCTCAGGTGGGAAGATAGACTTAAGCTTGATATGTCGGAGGACATGACCTCAGATAGGAAGGTGTGGAGAGATAGGATTAGGATTTGCGGTTAGATTTGGCTAGGGTCCTTAGGTGGTTTTGGTGTGTTAGGCTTTTAGGCGTCTCTTGGCTGCTTTGCCCCGGCGTTTTAGGTCGTTGGTGCCCCTTTTTTCTCTGCCGTAGATCTAGGCCCCGTGCGTTGCTTTTGCTTTAGCTTGGTCTTTCTTAGGTTTGCCTGCTTTCCTTGCCCTATTTTTGTTTTGGTGCCTTGTTTCTATGCTCTGCCTTTCCTTTAGTTTTTTGTGCCTTTTTTGTGTGCCTATGCTGCTCATTTTGGTCTGCTTGCTTTCTTAGGGCTTTGTTCCTTTGTTTGTGTTTGTTCTTGTTTGTGTGCCTTTGCATGTGCTCTCCCATGTGCCCGTCACTTTGTTTTGTTTTCGTTTATGCTTGTGCTTGTTATTTTTTTGTCTTATGCTTTCTTCTCTTCTCCTATCTCTCACCCGCACACCTGCACTAGCCGGAGGTCTCGTTGGAAGCAGTCTCTCTACCCCCGGATTTATCCTGGGGCAGGGGTAGGATCTGTCTACATTTTACCTCCCCCATACCCCGCCCCGGCGGGATTTTGGGTTTGTTGTTGTTGTTGTTGCTCAAGAGCAAGTACAAACATATAAATGACTAGAAAAAAATTAATCTGGGTAAATACAATACCGTCCAAATATACAACTTCAACTCTTTGAATTGAACATTCTTGTCCAAAAACCGCCTCAACTTTTTAAACCAAAGAGCGTCAACTAAACCCAAAGGGTGGCATTCCATACGTGATTTTGATGAGACTGAATCCCTTTTCAAGGCAAAGGGAGAACCTGAATCGAATGTGTATTCAAATGAAAGCAAATTAGGGGTATCGAGATCAAGTTGTTCAAAATCAGAATCATCCGAATGTAGAACAAATGTTCTCAAGGAATGACTTGACAACTTCAGGCTCTTGCATATGTCGGGAAGATCAAAAGCAGTTTCAAGGTAGGGGGAAGTTGGATGAAAAGTCAGCTAACCCTTTCCATGTTGGAGACGGATCCCCTTTATAGCACACAGTTATTAGTTTTTTGCATGAAGCCACATTCAAACATCGGGCCCATCCACATACAAACATTAATTGAAGAAAGCATAGATTGGGAGCTTCAATATCTATTCTGTCAACTCCACCCCAACCGAAAAACTTAACTTGTTGAAGATTTTGAAGTCCATAAACATATAATCTTGATATATTACCCGCACCAATTTTAAGAGTGAGTTCCTCAAGAAGAGGGCAACTTGTGGTCAGATGCTTAATCATCTTCTCGTCTATACGGATATATTCAAGTTTCAACAGCTTCAAAGACTTAAACTTGACAGTATCAACCATCAAAGACGAAGGTAACTCACAACGATGTAATGTCAAAGATGTTAATGAAGAGGCGATATGAGTTTGTTAGACACACGGTACCTTGGTAACAATGGCGGCAGATATCTACCCGTTATGTCAATGACCAACACTGACGCTTTGATAAGAATTAACTCAAGGCATTTGTCAACAATATCTACTTGTGTAGCATCCCTAAGCTTTGTAATAAGTTTGAACGTGTGTGCACTGACATTTTGGTGGCAAAAAACGGAGGTGGTATACTCAACATACTTGAAAAACTTGTCTAAGAGATTTCCATTTTCGAGTTAGTCAAAAGAAATGAATCCCTCAAATTTACGGATATCGAAATCCAAAATGGGAAAAGAAGCCGCAATCCCAAACCAGTATTTAGACAATACACTCATTCGAACACGCTCTTTAGGAGTGTCCAAAAAGGACATGATGTGATGATTGATAAATTCAGGAAGCTGCGACATTCGATCAACATCCATATCCCTCCTTAATTTGATTTTTAGTAGTTAGGGCTTGTGTTTAAAAAAGCGCGCATCTGCGTGATGCGTTGCGATGCGAGGCTTTGTTGCATCGGACACCACGATGCGTTCGCGTTTACGGGATGCGAGGTGATCTTGGCGCATCAGGCACGCATCAGCTGATGCTCGCATCAGCGCTTTTTTGCGCATCATGTACTTTTGGCCTTTTTTATTATTATTTTTTTATTTTGTATTTTTTTATTATTAATTGGACTTATTTATGTGTATTGGGCTTCTTCTCATGGGCTTTACTTTTAAAATATGGGTCTAATTTGACCAATTCCTTATAAACGATTAGACTTTTGATCTTAGTTTTCGACTATTTATGGATTTTAGTGATATAGAATCGTAAACTATGAACATGCATGGTATCTTTTGAAATTAAATGTGTTATTAATGTGTTTTGTGCACTATATATAATTTAAATATTTTTTTATAAATTGTCGCATCGGGTATGTGATGCGCGCGCATTCGCCTCGGCGCCTCGCGCCTCGGCTTTTTGACCCTTATCGCATCGACGCACATCGCGCTTTTTAAAACCCAGGTTAGGGCTTATGTACTCAAGTTTCTATCTACCTATTACCTACAAAAAAATGAAAAAAAAAATAGAAATTAAATTGTAAGAAATACTAACATAAATCAATTTTAGGTATTTGATCAACGGCGATTCATTTTCACTAGAGGTGGCAATTTGAGATCCATTAAATATTATAGATAGTCTAATTGTATGAGATAGAGGGTATGTTTGTCGCATAGCGGTCTAATGCTTTTTGGGGCGGTGAACAATGAGCAATTTAAATTTTAGTGGTTGTTTAGCAAAAGAGCGGTGAGCTTTGGCTAAATTTTAAGAAAACTAATTTTTCAATGCTTTTTTAAGAAGCGGTGAGCGGTGAGCTGTGGCTACCGCTCACTACTACTAACGGCTCACAGCTTACTACATGCTACTTTTAACAAACACACCCAAAAAGAACTTCAACTATATAACAATTACTAAAAAAACAAAAAAAACAAATTCTTGCCGACCCGGCCAAAACCCATCTAGACCCGACCATTTAGACCCTTGTTTCTAGAAGAATCATATAGATCTAGACCCGTCTAAAACCAAACCTATCTAGACCCGTGACCCGACCCGACCCAACTATTTTCCCACCTCCAATTTTCATCACTAAAAAAAAAAAAAAAAAAAAACTTATGGGAAAAATGAACGGAAATGAAGATGAAATAACAAAGTTTCAGCTACAAAATGTAATATAAAAATACTCACATTTGGTTGTTTAGTTGAGCAACCATTTCTTCTTGGAGCTAAAAATCATCCATCGTACTCCAGCTTCACTTGGGGCTGCTCCCTTTTAGAACTCATGCTATAAGGGGGGAGGGAGTGCATGGTCGGGTATGATTCGGGTATACTCGGGTATTTCGGGTACACCGTCCCCAGTCAATCGGGTACATGATTCGGGTATACAAATCGGTTTCACAAGCCGATAGTTAGTAAGCTTTCTTCTTTATATTTATTTTGTCTTTTTGTGAAAGGTAGTGTTAGGGTAGGATCAGGTACCACTCCCTCCACTTAGGGTAGTGTTAGGGTACAATTGGGTAGTTTTGAGTTGGAGGTTTTTATTGAATAGAGGGGGTGGCTGGGTAGTGTACCACTCCTCCCCTAAGACTATGTTTATTGAGAGGGATAGACAACCCAACTAATGAAAATACATACCAATATATTATTTTATATCTTGTATACAATCACTCACCACTAGATCACTGACCCAAGGTAGCAATCTAGTGGTACTTTTTTCTTTTCTTTTTAATATTTAATATTTAATATTTTATATTATTAAAAGGTTGGGTTGTTGATAAATGGTAAAAAAGTATAGATTGTTTGTATGTATTGGTTGTGTAGGTAGAAGAAAGGGAAAATAATATTTTATTAAAAGATTGGGTTGTAATAAATTGTTGATAAAGGTAGTCTAAGGATGAACACAACAATGAATATATAATGTAGGGAGAAATGTGTCAGTACAAAAGTGGGTGGACATTTTCATATGGGAGATATTTGTACACACTCAAATTAATTGTATTTGAACATTTATATAATTACAATAAATTACACTTACATTTTCACCCCTGTGAGGGTATAAATGTCCAAACACAATTATTTTGAGTGTCCCAATCATTTTTGGGAGTGTACAAATCACCTCTCTTTTCATATAGAGAAATAATATATGGACCTAACTATTTTGATGACTGCAGACAGGGACTCACTTATTTTACAACTCATCAGGATGATGCCAAGTGATTTTAGGTATAAGTTTAGGCCTAAATTTAGGTCCATCTATCATTTCTCTTTCAATATATAAGCATTTTCATCTTTTATGAGTTTTTGTTTGTGGGATTTTGGAGGGTATTTGCAATTAGGACATTTGTTTGTAATTTGAGCACTAGGTGTCCTCGTGTTTTCGTTAGCTGTTGGAGAAAAATGTCACCAGAATTCAGTGCAACATCAAAACCCTCTTCTCTTTTATAACACCAGATGCCGTTGTGCACCATTAAACCCCGCATATTTATTTTCTTCCTTTTTTTCATTAATGTAAAACAAATTTATATAAACCAACACAATAGTCAAATAATTTTCTCTACCATAAAATTTTATTAAGTCCAAGTCCATCCAATAGTAAGATAGTTAGCAAAATTTAAGCCCAAACAACCTTATACCATTTAATTTCCATCAACCCAAATGTATTTTTAGTTAACAACAAACAGCCTAATAATCATAACAAACTTTTTGCAGCCCAAATCTCTATAGGTAGAATTTTCGGATTTAAAGCCCAATGTTAGCCCAACATTATCTCTACCATAATTTTAGGGGTATAAGTAACACATTTACCGTAAAATATTATAACCTTGATCTCATTTCAAGTGTAGTCACCAACTAGCGTCTCCTTCCCTAAAAAAATACACACTAGACGCCACATTTATTACTCTTTTGAAGTCCTCATTCATCTGTCATTAATAACCCACACCAACTCCATTGAAGTCCTCATACACACATGCTCATTAACAACACACTCATTAACAACACACTCATTAACAACAAACACCGTCTCCATAAAACCATTAAGCAAAAAAGAATCATCATGTTTTTGTTTGAAAAGAAACATGATGTTTTTTTTAATCCTTGTGAAGTTAAAAAAGTATTTTAATTTATTTGTTATTTGGTACATCATAATTTTTTTTACTACTTCCGTCCCATAAAAACTGTCCACTTTGACTTTTTTTAATCATTCTTTTACAACTTTGACCTTAAATAATTTTTTTTACGTTATACAACACTTGATGAAAAATATATGGATGGATTGAGATTTAAATGTATGTTAATTGGAATGATTTTTATAAAATATTATATAACGTAAAGAAAAATATTTAAGGTCAAAGTTGAGAAAAAAAGACTCAAAATAGTCAAACTGGACAGTTTTTATGGGACGGAGGGAGTATCACACTATCGCGTAATTTATTAACATAAAAATACATGTGGATATTTCGTAATGTGATTTAGCCAACAAGCATGTTATGTGTTTGAGTTACATGTTTGTGTAATAATGAATTTTAGTAAACGAGCATGTATTCTCACCTCATGTGTTGCAAAATAACTATAAATAATGTAAAAGCGGGACTATAAAACTCACATAAAAGTTTTAAGTTTTGTTTCTATGAGAACGTAATTGAACATGTAATAAGTAAACAAGCATGTATTCTCACCCCAAAATATTTCAAACGAGTAAAATAGAGGCCATGAACTCACCTCAAGTAAAGTAGTAGTTCGGGAATGGATAGGTCAAGATATAAAGTATAATGTCTCTGAAACACGACCTAAGTAAGTAAGGGTTCGACTTAGCATGACACTATATGAACTGAAATAATGCAAATGTATTTTCAAAAACTTTGTATCACCATGACACGTTTGTGTTTGAATTTTATAAGTTAAAAATACCCGTTTACGTTCAAGTCATGTATGTATACAAGTCTCGACACTTGTCAAATATTCCCGTATTTGTTATAAGTGTTCAAAATAATATTCTTTTGTACTTCATAAAAAGCTACAAAAATATTTTGTCTTTTTGTCAGGTTTCGTCTTTTTGTCGATTTTCGTCTTTTTGTCAGTTTTCGTCCTTTTGTCGGGTTTTGAAAATAGTAACCACTTTATTACCTATAAAAGTTTAGTCTCGTCTATTTGGTGTGTTTTTAAGAAATACACATTTTTACCCTTTATAAAAGTATAGTTATTTTCATAGAAATAGTTTAAGTAGCATATTTCTAGCGAAAATTCGGCATGACCTGTTCGTAAATTCTTACTTTACCAATTTTACCTATCTCGTTTTTAATATTCCAGAAACCATTTTAAAGTTTATAAAAATATGTTTTGGCTAATAGTGTAGTTTTCGTGTAAAAACTATATTTTTGTCGTAATTTAAAAATAGTGTAACTTTCTCGTTTTAAGTCCGTTTTTAATGGTTCAATTGACCACGTTTAGCTTATAGAGTCTATTTTATATTTCTCTAACTTATTGTTGAAAAACTTAAACTCATTTTACCAAATTTTCTGTTTCGGGACAGCGGTGTTACAAAGTGTATTATATTTCGGCGTTCTAGCTACGTTTTCAACCGCAAATCACAATTCCAATCTATACCTAGTTCCCTTCCACCAAATGTTATTATTTCCTCAACAAAAAAAAAAAAAAAAAATCCAAACTAACCTAGCTTTTCCCTTCCACTGATTTACAATATCAACGCGTTATCAAGTATATATAAGTAAAGTAAACAACGATTAAGCCGTAAATTTAACATAATTAAACTTTGTACATGTAATTAAACACAAAATGACAAACACAAACATAGTGACACAAATTTGTATGTATGTTGTATATATGTCGTGTATGTGTATGGGGTGAGATCAATAAAGATCACATAAAAACTAAAGATCAAATGGATGCATCTCAACCATTCATTTTGATCAAATTAATTAAATTCATTTTCACCCTTATATTTAAAATTTAGACTAAATCTTGTCACTGCGCTTCGCGTTGGGACAAACCTGGGCATTATCATCGCAGGAGGTCCAAAACATGGGCTTTATATTCCAAACTCGTCCTTTGACCAATAATGTCGTTGTCAACGTTATGTTGGTGAGGGCAAAACCGTCTTTCACTGTGGCGTACTAAATAGAAACCGTTGTACAGTGTTTGTAGCTAGTGTATGTCTATGTAACACGGTTCGACATTTATCATCCATCCCTAAACTATCCTACAAAAAGCAGTCTTCTACAAAGCGATAATCGTTTCAAGATGGTACGTTCTTTGGTGTGGTAAGCAAGCTATTATTCGCGCCGTGGACCTCTGCCAACCCAGGGCGTCGATTCTTTGGTTGTCCTGTTGAAGTAAGTGCTCTTAATATTTATCGTGTTAGTTTGTTTTCGCAAGCAACAAAGTACATTGTAACAATGGTGGTTGTTTAATGACTTGTCATAATCATGAATATGGGTCTTCTTGTCGGTGGATAAGATGGTATGATCCTGAAATCTGTGCTCGTTCAAGAATGATCATACCAGGCCTTTTGAGGGGGAGAAATGAGCTTGAGGCAAGATTAGTAGCTGCTGAAGGTGATGTGTGGAAGTGGAAGATTTACCTGGTGCTAAGTTGGATGTTGTTCTTGATTGTTTATGCATTGGGATAACTTTTTTAGCTTTTATGTAATGAGGCGAGATGGTTAATGTTCAGTATCTTGAATTGTAGTAACGTTGTTATGAAGTATTCAGTTTGGTTTGTTTCTGATTTTCAATGCCTTATGGGTATGCAAATGGTTAGCAATTTGTTTAGGGTTGACTTTTAAATGTCAACATTCTTATGAGGTTTTGTTTAGCTTTGGTTACTTTTGATGCAAATTATTCACACATCAAGCTTAGTCAATCTATAAAAATACACAATAATGACATGGTTCTATAGCTAATGCAAATGGATATAATTCCAAATGCATAAAATTGCATACTTTTCAAAGCATGAGAACTACAGTTACACACACACACACACACACATATGTTTTTAGAGTAAATAACTTGTCCATAGGAAATAAACTACTTGAAACATTGTCTAGATAATTAGCATAAAAGAATTGACCTATGGTGAGGCCATCATTCTTTCTAGTGCAGCTTGCTGCCTAGTCATTCTTCTTAGTGTAGCAGGTGGGTTGAAGCGGCTGCTTGAACATCACTTGACTGCAGGTGAGAATCGGTGGGATTGATCATGTTCTTTGGGATTGACACTGGGATTGCTCATGCATCTTTGGGATCGACAATTGTTTCATCTTGATGTTCTTTGGGATTGTGACAGGGATGCATCATGTATGATGGGATCTTGATTCTTTGGATCTTGATTTTCAGATTGAACACCACTTCCTTGAACGCATTAACTTGACTTTGAACAACACACGTACCTTGACTTCTTTATCGCTACTACTTTGTTACCTTTAGGATGTGTCTTTTTCTTTGCGGCTTTAGTAGGCACATGTTTGACAGTTCCCTTATTGGCAGATCGACTACTTTCAGCTCCACCATACCCTAGGCATGTTTTCGGTTGTGTCAAATGCAATGCCACAAATACTACACTTAACACTCTTCCAAGCCCTTGACAGCTTACCATCCTTCACAATATCTTCACTTTCAGGAGCTTTCCTAACTCTTTTTCTACCTCTTGAGCTAGGCGGGTTTGTTTCGGATTTCGGTGGAACAATTGTTGTTGGCACAGTTGATTTTTCCCAATGTTCGCTGCTAGTTATAGGCTGGACATGGTGATGGTAGGTTGCCTCCCAAGTGAGTAGATAGTAACAAGGATGAGCCCATGTTTCTACAGCGCCTACTTGTTGCCCATTTAAAGCCATATTCCAATTGGTAGCAAAAACATGTTTACATGGTAAACATGTTATCTCCCATCTTCTGCAAGTACAAGACTTGTGTACAACGCTAACTACACATTGGTCACCCCATGGTCCACTAACCTGAAACTCAGTTCCCCCATTCCATAAAACATTATACTTAACAGCCTCTTTCTTAATACCCTCTAGCATGTGTTGTGCAGTTGGTGTTAGTGACCCATCACTCTTCTCAATCACCATAAGAACATGCATTATCCTCTTCATACAGTATTCCCTGATGTATTCTAAGGCTATAATAGTTGGTTTGCTTAAACCCTAAATTATTTTGTCATGAAACACTTGACACATGTTATTAAGTAACATCAGAGTAGCTCTCCTAAAGATAAACAATAATAAACATGTATTAATTATAACTGTTTATACTGCATTAACAAATATAAATTAACTGAAACAGATAGATCACTTACATGAAAAATGTGACCTTGACCAATGGATCGGTGGTATCTTACTTAACCAATCATGGGCTGGTTGATTAAGTTTCTTGAAATCAGCCATAGCTTTCTGAAACTGTACAAGAGTTGAGGCTGTTGCACATTTCCACAGATGCTCTTTGTAGGCCTTATCTTTCCATTGCAGTTTCATTTTCTCATGAATGCTTCTAATACATAATCTATGTTCCATGGAAAAACTTCGCTAAAGCTCTACTTATATCCTGCACAAAATCAAATATGTTTTACTGCGTTTCAAAACAGAGACTTAAATTCATGAGCAGTTAAGGGAGTACCTTTTCCATGTCAGTAATAAAAGTGATGCTTGAGATTGGCTCAAGTGCTATATCATTGGATAAACAATGAATAAACCAAGTCCATGATCCTATGTTTTCTGATTCAACAAAAGCATAAGCTAAAGAGTATATACCATTATTGCTATCAATTCCCACTTTTGTCATCAGTTGACCATTCAAAGGACCACGAATTGGAAAAGCACCCAGCCCCAACAACGATCTCCCACACGCTTTAAATCCTTCCTTCAGTGCACCTAAACAAACATACACTCTCTTGAATTCTCTGGTTGGAAGAGCCTCATCTGGAGGTCGTTCCACATTCATCACCACTGTTGTATTAGGGTTTGTCTTCTGCAACTCTTGAACATAATCTCTCAATATGGTAAATTGTAGCTTGAATTGACCCTTGATGGCTGTTATTGCTAGGTTTTTGGCCCTTAAAACCTTCTGCAGGGACACTTGAAGTTCATATTGGTTGGTAAGTTGATTATGCACAGACTTGACAAGAACCAGTGGATTGGTTTCAATTTGTGTTGTAATTTTTTGTGAGATATAGCGAAGGTCAAAAGCTATGACTGCCCTTGATTGCAAACAAGTGTGTTGCTCATTATATGTTCTGACTGACCAGATACCTGTCTCACCATTCCTGCCGACAAACAATAGCCATGGGCAGAGTATTTCTGAAGGGTCCTTTTTGCCATAAAGCAATGCATTTATACCCCTTCTATTTAATGGACTTCTAGATGGGCCTATATCCAGTCCATGACCTTCACTTGGGCCTGAAAGTGGAACACAACCCCTACACCTGACCCTTATTCTTGTTTTGTCATTCTTCAGAAAAAACAACTCCCTCCTAGTTTCTATTAAATGCTCTCTTACTTTACTTTTGACTTCCCCTGCAGTAGCAAACTCCTGACCAGAATATAACAATGTGGTATAGACTCCATTTGCAAAGTCTGCCTGTTGGAAAGAAACATAATCACTGCAAAAGACATCATCAACCATCACAGGTAAATCGTTTTCCAACTGCATGTCATCACTTATATTATTGGTTGTTCCTGCTTCACCTAACTCATTACTCTGACCTACTTGGAGCATAGCAAGTTGTGCATCATTCTCCTGACAAGTGTTCTCTTCATTTGCTTGAATTGAATCATCAATTGCATTGCCTAAGTCACTAGTGTCACACACTTGTAACAGAGTAACATCAATAACAGGATCCTCTTCCATGTTATCATGAGTCAATTGAAACAGAGTTACATCCACATCAGGCTCCTCAAACTGTTATTGACATCAACTGGTGCTCTTCCTGCTTTGTCTAAGTGATTCTCCTGAGTCAATTGAAACATATTAACCTCAAAATTATCAGGCTCCTAAAACCTGTTATTGACATCAACTAGTGCTCTTCCTACTTTGTCTAAGTGCTTCCCCCGAGTCACTCAGAACAGATTAACCTCAAAATTATCAGGCACCTTAATAGCATTGTCCTCATTAATAAGTACTAAAGCACGCTCACTGTTATGAACAGGTTGGCTAGCAAATGATGTGTCTAGGGTGGAAAATAAAGGCTCAATGTTTGGGAAATTGCTAGATTCACCAAAATCATTGACGTCCATAGGCACTTGTGTAAGTTGGATAAAAGGATCTAGGGCAGGTTCATTATCAAGATCATCTAACACCAATCGTCTACAACAAGATTTAATAGCCACAGTAGCAACTTTTCTCCTATCTTCATCCATCTCCCAAAACACAGTCTTAATTGAATGTGGGGACATTTCAGAAAGTTCTAATCTTGTCTTCCCTATTTCCACATAGACATCTATCAGCTTATGCTCTATGACAACATCTTTCAACAACTCAACATTAGAAGCTTCACGCAAAGTAAACAAACCGTCGTCCAACGTACAACCATGCTTAAGAAAGTAGAAATAATTGGTTTGTCCAATCTCATAACCGATTTGGGTCATGAGAGCATCCATTTCATCAATGGATACCTCTTTTATTTCCACATGATCAACAAGGCATTTCTTGCCTCCTTGATATATTCTACCTGTAAAGTATTTGAATGTACCTTCATAATAGAACATCATGCTAAAGGATCGTGGTTCACCCGCTGTATAAAAAATGTACAAATATAATGTTAAGCTAAAGTTACCATATGATTGTAATAAAAGGGGAATAACTCCGGCGATATATGCCTCCAACGCGAAGCGGATTCGTACCAACTAAAATTTAAATATGATTGTTTAAAAATATTAATAGGGTTATTGGTCAAGGGCGAGTTTCAATATATTACACTTTGACATATAAAGTAAAACTAAACCCCCATGTTTTGGATCATTGATAAATAAAAGATTTTAGTCATGAAAAAATATAGACACCAAAAATATGCGATTTATAAAAATTCATGATAATGCCCAGTTTTGTCCCAGCTAGTTAAGATTGTGCACTGTCTGTGCTTGATTGCATTTAAAACTAAACAAGTTTAGGGACATAGTGAGTGGTGAACCATTTAGTGTGTATGGTGTATTTTAGTCTAAAATTTAAATATCTCACATAATTATGATTATGTGGTTATTAAATGGTTTGGCCAAATTTGAATATGTTAGTGATGTTTGTTTTAAGTTAAAGGCATATATTATGTATAAATAATTATTTGTTAATAGTTAGATAAAACTAATTATACCATTGCGACAAGAATAATATTATCTTTCTATACAGATCCAATATTGTTTACTTTCAACGAACTTATTTTTTATCCTTTTTTGCGGGTTTCAATATATTACACTATAAATGAAAATTTTAAAAATACTCTTTTGTGTTAACACAACCCCTAAACGCTAAAAACCCTAACCCCTAAACCTAAACACCCTAACCCTAAACCTCTAAAACCTTAAACCCCTAAAAACCCTAACCGCTAAACCAAAAAACCTAAACCCTATCCGCTAAACCGTAAGAAACCTAAACCCTTAACTCCTAAAAAGCTTAACCCAAAAAAGTCAAACCCCTAAACCCTAAACACCTAAACCCTAACCGTAAACCCTAAACCCACAAAAAAGTCAGAAAAGAAAGTTCGTCAAAAGTATATGATGTCGAATATCAAATTAAAGGTAATTTTATGCTTGTCGTGATGGTATGATTAGTTTCGTCTAACGATAAATGGTTTGTGAGATATTTAGTTTTTAAAAATGAAGGTGAAAGTTTATTTTATTATTTTGATGAAAAAATGAGTGGCTGAGAATGGTTTATTTGATCTTTAGTTTTCTTTGATCTTTATTGAACCAAACTCGTATGTGTATATGTATATACATCTGGTTCTTAAACTTTTATATGCAAATCTTTAAAATCAACTTGTACTTTTGTAATCTACATGTTTTAAGCCTCATGAAAGTACAAAAATAACTAGTAAAAGATGACTTACAAATCTTTAGTGAGAAAGTGATGATTAGTGCAAGAACTAACCCTAACTGTTGTGTTTTTACCCAAGATTAATAACCCAAATGACCATTTAAGCTCCTTTGTACCCAACATCTCCAAGATCCAAGCAATGTTTGTGAAATGTGTGTGTTTTTGGTGTTGATAACATCAAATAATCCTAATTTTTAAATGTCAATTTTATCCCGATTATGCTCATATTTTATATTGTTTATAGGGATACATGCTCTTATTTTTTATATTTCATTTCCAGGTTATATATGAGCATAGGAGCTAAAGAGACGCGATATTGGAGATGCACTTTGATGATTTATACCTTAGTATGATCACATGGAAGAAGCTACGGCGTAACTGACACTCTCATTTACGCTGTAGCTATGAATTCAAATATGAAGACCAGGTCAACATTAGTTACGACGTAACTATAAACTCAAGTTACGCCGTAACCAACTAGGTCATGATGAATTTTGCGCCTCCATCAGTTACGTCGCAACCCCTAACATTAGTTACGGCGTCACCAGTGCTACGAATGTCTTGATGGGATCTTGAAGATTATGGCGTAACCACTTGTTGAGATTACGACGGAGCTGAATAGATTACGACGTAACCATCCTATTGGTTGCGCCGTAACCATCCCTACGAGAATGGATAAAGGAGGATATATGAGTTACGGCGTAACCACATTATAAGTTTACGCCGTAACAAGATCGGGCCTATAAATACAAGCACTAAATTTTGCATTTGATATCATTCACACAACACCAAAAGTCAGAGAACGTGAAGGAGGCCCACAAGGCCGATCTTACAAAGAATACAGAGCAATTTCTAAGGGAGAAGTCACAACATATCATTGATAAGCTTTAGCAATTTTTATTTCATCTACATTTCGATTCATGTCTTACCATGTTAAACATTGAATTGAGTGTTCATTTTAATATGATCGGCTAAGCACCTTTGATGCTAGTCTAGTTATGATTCCTTAATTGTTTTATTTATGTTTTCGCACTTCTATTATTGCTTCTAGTGTATGCATGCATAATTTGTTGGTAGCCACCCTTGCTTTGGTAGTTTTTAAGCCCGGTTGTACTGGCTTTTTTTAGGAGAATTGACCAAAGGACCTTAGGGAAGTAGGTTGTGAGGGTTGATAAGAATTGACCAATGGACTATCAGTCCCACTCGTGCGAATTGACCAAAGGATCACCTTCCGTAGGGCGGAACTTAAGAAGTTAGGGATGTGTGTCTAAGATGCTAGCGCTCGGGCACACATTGTTTCGAATCTTGCATGTAGGGAACTTAATGACTTAGCATAGATTACCGGGGACCTCGTCAATCCGAAGGGTAATACCTTTGATATCAGGTAGGGATCTATGTGTAATAGGCCAGAGGAATTGACTAAAGAAGTCTGGCAAATCTAAACCTCACTTGAAGCGATAGGAAGTATTAATTAGAAAACATAGACATAACATGATAGGATGAATAATTACGTTACCACACTTTCTCCTTACTGTTTACAACTTCATTTCATTTTCGCTATTTCATTTCTTGTTTTTTTGGTTTGATTAATCTTTCAACTACTATTCTCTTTTAAAACCGTGACACTAGACTTAAATAGGATCCAAAACTATATAGCTCTTGAGAACGACCTCAACTTTATCACTCTCTATACTACGCACGACCGGGTGCAATAGGTAGACCTTAGGTAGACGATTCTTTAGAAATTTAAATCCCGGTCGGAAATCCTGCATCAGAATTTTGGCACCGCTGCCGGAGAGCTATATTAGGATTTTGCTTAAGTCTTTTATTTTTGTTTTATTGTTTTTGTTTTTCTCACATTTTTACTTTTAGTTTCAGATAATAGGGCAGTTGTGGATATCGGCAACCTCATTCTTGAGGAATACATGGAAATGACCAGAGATGAGCAAGGGTCGGGGCTTGTTAGGCCGACTATTGGAGTGAATGTACAGTTCGAGATCAAACCACAGTTCATGAGGGAGCTACGAGCAAATCCATTTTTTGGGTGCATGACCGATGATCCTTACGAGCATGTGGAAAATCTGGAATATATTGTTAGCCTCTTCAACATTCCTGGAGTCTCGAATGATGTTGTTATGCTCCGAGTGTTTCCAATGATACTCAATGGAGCCGCAAAAAGGTGGATTGATAGATTGCCCGCCGAGGCAGTTGATACATGGGACCTCCTCAAGAGACATTACATTCAACGGTATTGCCATCCTTCAAAGACCGCAAACAACTCAAGGAGATCCATAACTTCAGACAAGAAGGTGATGAGACGTTGTACCAAGCTTGGGAAAGGTACAACATTCTCCTTTATAAATGCCCAACTCATGACCTTAATAGCCAGCAAAAGGTCAATATCTTCTACAAAGGCATCAACATTGCAGCTTGGCATTGAGGACAAGAAAATTCCAAGTGTAGGGATATTTGATAAGGATTTAAAACACATGTTTTTAGGGGGTCATTTAAGCCCTAAATCGATACATTTTATATCCATTATTACTTAAAATCATTCCTTTTCACATTTTAGGCCTTTTGGAATTAAATTGTTGGAATCAAGCACTTTTGAACGAAAAAGAGTGAAAACATGAAGAAAACAACAAAGTCAAGATTTCAAGGCTGATTTTCATACCTGACGGCGTCCCAACCCATAGGGCGGCAGCGGCACGAGGTTTTCTAAAAAGTCTCAAGCGACGGCTCATGTCATTTTTTAGTTTTACAACATGACGGTATCACACCTTATTCCAGAAGGGCGACACATTTTCTTTTTCACTAGACGACCAAGACCCATTCCAAAACGACGTCCATAATGAAGCCAGACGGCGTCACACTTCCTCACATGACGTCGTCCTAATGATGACTTGTCCATAACGAAACCCTAATGACAGCGACCAGACGGCGTCACCATCAATAGGCGACGCCGTTGCAAGTGTAAATCTATATATAGACTTCGAATTTTCTGTATTTTTTGTGTAGTATTTGGGAGAGCAAACTCTAGTTCGTTCATAGTCCGACTTAGGCAGTATTTTAGGGTTCTAAAGCCTTCTTTACACTTAAAGAAAAGTTTGTTTATCCAATCTATCACCATGTTTGTTCTATGTTTAATTGTTAGTTTATGCTCTTGCTTATCTATCATGCGTAGCTAAATTAATCTAATGTTTGCTTAGATCCAATGAAACCTAGTTATTGATTATTGTTAGGTTGTCTCTTGTTTTAATTGGTAGACGTTAGAGTAAGGAAAACTAGCTTCTTCTTTAATTGTTGCGAGCTTGAACGTCCTAAATAACAAAAAGCTTGAGACTGCACTTAAGCCATCATTGTGTTTATTGCATAAGTTGTAGCTTAAGGATAATAGAGTATTCGGGGGAGATACTACGGTACTTGGCGATCCCGGATAGTCTAGAGGAGAGTTACAATTCATAGAACTAGGGAATTAGGCACCCCCTATGACTAACACGGAATACAACTCACTAATTAGAATGAGGATGTGATAATTCAACCGACTAATAAGAGATAACTAGGGAGTAAGAAAATCTAAGTGAACACATTTTTAATTATCATAAGAACTCACTCAATCGATCCATAGCTTTTCTCCTTTTCATTAGTTAATTAGTTTTTAATTTCATTTTTTAAGTAGTATAATTGGTAGAATTACCACCCCCACTCTTACTTAAGATTTTACTTGATTTCTAAAAAAATATAAAAAGATAAAAAAGAATCTTTCTCACCTCACCTTTTCGTCATACATCTCTACTAGCATATCTATTCCCCTAGAGAACGATCAACCCCCTGGGCTTACCCATACTACACTGCAACGATTAGGTACACTGCCTAGTGGGTTGTAAAGCTTGCTCGCGGAAAAGGAAGCCTTTCAACCCCGAACCCACGCATCACCTCTTCTAGCATGAATGGTCATATTATGTCCTGATGTGTCATGAGAGGGATCTCCAAAAATATCATAGTAGGGATACATGAGACAGTCATCAAGGTGATGGTCATTAAATCCACAATGTGGACATGGTGGAAAAGGCTTTGCTTTAGGTCTATAAGTCTGCTTGGAATGTGAGGCATACTGAAAAGCCTGAGTTTTGTAGTCTGCTGATGCTTTCAGATCAGAAGTTATATGATCTTCCTTTTTGCATATCATGCAAAAGAGAATCCTATAGCAATCATCAGTAATGTAGTTGCATATTTCACAGTTCTATTTTGGTTTTGGAGCTATTTTTGGTTTTGAGGTATGATTCCTCATGCCAAACTGTCAAGTTATCTCACACAAGCTAGCCACTTGTGAATGACTAATCGTAAGAAACTTAAAGCGATTGAACCAATAATAGAAGAGAAGTGTAGTATCTTGGGTAACTCAAGCGTGTTAGGTTTGAGCAGAGATCGTTCGAGCGAGGGTTGAATGGAATTTCAACTCCGCGTCGCGATTATCGGGATTTGAATAAGAGAAGGGAATAATATGAAGTTATCTAAACTACGGGGCAAGGGAAGCATAAAAGGGAAATTACACTACGGGAAATCCTAAATACGCGATTAAAACGAAACGCGAATAAAATGCAACGACGTCTAATCTAAATCCTAAAATAACCTAAAATTACTTTTACTCTAAAAATGATATTTGAAAACTATTTATGAATTAAAACTAATTTTTATGATTTTTCTGGATTTTATTAGAATTAAAAACTAATTTTTAACTTTTAAAACTAATTTAAAATTCTAAAAATTATGAAAATCAAAGGAAAAATATGAAACTATTTTTATAAAATCTAAAATACCATAAGAGAATTTTCAAAACTATTTTTGTATTTTTCTGATTATTTTTCTATTTTCTACTAATTTAAAACTATTTAAATCTAATTTAAATTGTTAAAAATACCAAATAAAAGGGGAAAAATAGGGAAAAATATTTTTTATGCTTTTATATTTTTCTTAAACTGGGAAAATTGAAAAATTATTTTTTGGAACTTTGTCTGAATTAATTGCAATAAAAGCTATTTTAAAATGATTAAAAGCATTTTTTAATAATGAAAAATACTAAACAGTGACCAAAAATTATGAAAAACTCAGGAAAATTCTAAATTATTATTCTAAAGCTATGAAAAATATAAAAAATGATGCTTATGTGGGAAATTTGGTGAGTAGTGTAGCTGTATGGGAAATAAGCACTTAAGAATAAGCAAATAAGCTCTAAAAGGCACCAACTGATTCTGAAGCTAAATAATACTAAAACTACTCTAAAGCAACCATTTGCAACTACTCCTAACCTCTAAACAGCAGTCTACCTAGATTTGATGCTAAATGCTACTTAAGCAAAGCAGATTAAGCCCTACTTGTTTGAGCTTATCCACAAGCTAATCAGAAGAGCTAATGTGAAAACCAATTATGCAGTCCTCAAGACCACCAACCAGAGATTACTTGTCTAAAATATCAGCTCATAAGGACTAGTGATGAAGAAGTTAGAGATCAAAAACTAAATGGCTATATGGAACACAAGAACTGTGATGTGCGAGACAGATATGGCAAATAAGTGCTAGTTCTTGAGCCTGAATAAGCTACTCTATAAGCTCAAAAGTGAAATCCTAAGCTCAGATCCTAAAATCTAGTAACTACAACTACTCAATAGAAAAGGAAACAAGCCAAATCAGTTGAAGA
The DNA here is from genome assembly GCA_910596185.1 of Chrysanthemum makinoi. Classification (NCBI taxonomy): domain Eukaryota; kingdom Viridiplantae; phylum Streptophyta; class Magnoliopsida; order Asterales; family Asteraceae; genus Chrysanthemum; species Chrysanthemum makinoi. The sequence goes on along the minus strand of OU343222.1, from coordinate 328,461,926 downwards.
TTAAGCCAATATTCACCCATATAAGTGATGTGGAACATTCTCGGGGGAAAGCAGAAAAAGGATACTAAAGACTAAGATTAGCTAAACTATAAGCTACTAAGGGGCTTCTAGTGGAATACAGACAAAGCCTAAACTACTAGCAATAATCAACAATCTAAACTACATTATAAAGTGAAAATCAACACGAGAGAGAACCAAATAAGGCGATCTGTGAGAATAATCGAGGAAAGAACAAGCTAAATAGAGCACTATAAAAGCTTCAACTCACCAAATAAATGGAAATCAGATAAAGGTGGATGTACTAACAACACATAAAATCAACTTGAGCAAACTTTTAAAGCATTTTTACCCTTTGATATGGAATGTTGAACATGACAGCTTGGACAGTGAAGAAAAATTCAATGACAGATTAAGAAGAACTTTTCAAAACAAGCCTACATGTAAAACCTTTAAAAACTTTAATTGCAAAAGCTAAACTACCAGCAATTAACACTAAACAAACTTAAATTGAATGACTAAAACCCTTTTTAGACCATGAAATCAGACTGAACCAAACACTCCTTTAAACTTCTTAACTAATTTTTAAAACAGGAATTTGAAGGAAACTTAACCAAAAATCAATTGTAATGAGCAAATGACAATTAACCTCATCTTAAAAACCATTTCAAATCAGAATTAAACCACAAATTACTTTGACTTTTAAACTAGGACTCAGTTTGACTATTGTTGATTTTTTTTTAAAAAAAAACTGAGATTAAAGCACAATGTAACCACAAACAACTCACATAAGCTATAATAAGCTTATGTGAGTTTTAATAGACTGAAAAGAAGGCTGGAGAAAAAGTAATCAACAATGTAACTTTGAATGAAATTGAGACAAATAATTAAAAATGGAAATTAAACTTGCATTATAAAAGCTGAGATTACGAATACATCTAATTAACTATTTTGAAAACATTTAAAATGGACGAAATTAAAATGATCAAAATTTCTCTAAGACTTAAGAAATTGGACGATTTTCACTTGTGACATGAATGGGCTTATATAGGCTGAGAGAGGCCTTGGGTCTTGATCTTTAGAATGCTCTGGAAGCTCCATCTCAACCATTCATCTGTTCTCTTGTCATCTCATCAATTTGCAGCCCTTGGATTGGATTGGTGATGTGTTCCCACCAATGAAATTGCTCCAATCATCCACTGTGGCAATCTTATGACAACATCTTACGACACGTTGTCGGTGATCTTCTAGAAGCACTTAAGTGAGGTAAATGATTGGGACATGTGGGTAATTGGGAGGAGGATGGTTAAACAGTAAATGGGGGGTTCCAGTATTTAGGCGCGTTTGGTTTGGGTTTGGGTTTATTTTATTGTATTTCAAGTGGTATTTGACCGGGTCTAGTGGTTTGACTCGGGTAATAATAGTGGGTAACAGGTGTGTTTACCGGGTTATAATAAATGGGTTGGGTGGTGTGTGGACTTGGGTAAAAAATGATGTTGGGCCGTGTATGTTATTGGACTTAGGATAAAAGGATTGAATTTGGACTAGTATATTGATCCAAAGGCAACCATAGGGACCAAAGATGTACATGCTGAAATTCCAAGGACCAATCTTGTAATTTTGAAAATATCTTCCAAGGACCATTCTTGTTATTCTTAAATAAACCAAGGGCTGATTTTGCAACTTTTGAAACTTCAGGGGTCACTTTTGCCAAATGCTGAAACTTGAGGGGCCATTTTTGCCAATTCTTCAAACTTGATTAAAACTTCCAAAAATCATCCTCGGAGAATAAAATCTTCATAAATACTCAATTTTGATCTTAGGCTCAGCTAAAGCTCTCTTAATCTCTCGTGCTCGGATTTACGTCTGATTTGGTTCCTTTTTGTGTGTTTTACATATCCATACCGCACAAGCACAAACTCAAGAAAACCACAAATATTAGCAATAAACGGCTCTTTCTTGGTTATTTTGGGTCAGTTTTGATAATGAAAAGGTATGTGTTTTAGCACATACCAAGGTACTTGAGGAAGCTGCTTGAGGTTCCTTGACTTTAGATTCAAGTGTTATCTATGATGAGTTCACTTTTTTGCTCAGTTTCTTAACAGGTTCAACCAACTGATAATATTTTGAATCAGTATCACTGGTATTTTCTTCAGTAGGAACTGAAGGTGTGGAAGTTTCAGTAGGAACTGAATCTTCTTTGTTATGAACTACGTTAGATCTTTTCTGAATCGTTTTACCTAATCCTGACCTCTCTCTCGGAGAGTGTTGGGAGTATGCTAAGGGTGTGAGGTATGAAGTTGGAGCAGCTCCTTGAAGTGTTTTCAAGGGAGGCAGTGGAGTTTGAGATTATGATTCAGACTCATTGATAGACTCACTGTGATTAGGTTCATCAGTGAGTCCAAGCATATCTTTATTTGCCTGATTTTCAGGTTCTAGTATTTAACTAGTGTTGAAGTTAGGTAACTTACTGTCTGGGTTGACTCTTTCAACCCAATCACTACGCTTTGGTTTCATTTCTTGTTAATAAGATATGCTAGTAGGAGTAAATGCCTTTTCACTTTGATCCTTGTTGGAGGAATCAGTGAGTTGATCACTAGCTAGTACTCTCTTCTTAGTACTAGGTACTAGATCACTAATGCATCCATAGACTCTATGATTGTTATTAGTCCATTTCTCAATTATGAGTTTTTCTTGCTTAAGTTGTTCTTGAAGAGCATGATTTTATTTCACAAGCTCAATATTCTGAATTTGAAGTGTGAGAGACTCTAGTTTAGCCTGCTTTAGTCCAACTAAATCATCTCTATACTTATTTAATTCCAAAGCAAGTTTGTTATATTTTGAAAATAGGTTTAATCTTTGCTCCTTAACAAACTTAAGATCAACATTTATATAACTCAAATAGGATTACCAATCAGAATCATAATCCATAGATAGTAGAATGTTTACCTTTCTCATGGTGATGTTGACCCATTCTCCATTTCTAACATGACTCTTCCCAACAGTTAGATTTTTACCTTCTGAGAGTTCCATTAGTGCAGTGACTCGAAGTATTTCATCATCAGAAGATACGGCTTCCTCATCCCAGTCAAACGTTTCAGCTACTAGACCTTTGTTTTTAGCCTAAAAAGGTTTTGTGGTTTGTGTTGTTGGAGGAGTTGGGGGTGTAGCCTCAAAAAGTGCAAGTTTAACTTTGGCTTTCCTATACTTAGCTTCAAAATCCTTAAGACTCTTTTGTTCAGTCTTATTTTGAAAATTTTAAGAGGACTGAATGAGTTTGGGTTGAAACTTGCTAGACGCTAATGAGACGTTAGACTTTGAGAATTTATAAGAGGGTTCTGAGGTAGTTTTTGAGAAACAATCTTTTGCAAAGTGACCCTTTTTACCACATTTAAAGCACTCAGTGGTTTCATTTGCTTTAGCCCCTGAAAAATTTGATTTGTTTATTTTAATAAAATGTTTAGAATTTTCAAGGAGTACCCTTTCTTGAAATTCAGTTTTTAAATCATTTAGGTACTCCTCACTAGTTCTTTCATCAGCCCTATCACCAGAGTTTTCTTGGAAATCCTGAATAACACAATTAGAGAAAAAGCAGTTGATATATGTGTAGGAGTCGGAGTCTTTTTGGTTTCTTGAGCCTTTTTTGAATTAGGGTATCTCCTAGAGATCAAGTTGTCTTCATAGACAAACTTCCCATAGATTTCAGGGAGCTCAAGATTTTGCATGTGATTAGCATTTCTAAGACCCTGAGAGAAGCTTAACCATTTCTCAGGGAGACTATTGACAAAACCAACATTGATTTTATGCTTAGACAATTTACACCATCATTGGATAGCTCATTGAGCAAGGTTTTATAATGGGTATAGGTCTCTGAAAGACTTTCAAAATCTTTGGCTCTGAAAGTGTTATACTCAAGTTTTAGGTCCATGATCCTATTTTCCTTAGTATCTTAGGGACCCTTAAAGCTATGAATCAAGTCAGTCCAAGTTTGTTTAGCTGTATCACGGTTTATGACTGATTCCATTATATCGTCAAGGAGACAAGATATAGTGATGCTTTTGAGGCGTTGGTCCTGATTGACCACCCTTATCTCTTCAGGTGTCCATTGAGATTTAGGCTTGGGTAAACCTTCAACAGTTTTAGGGACAAATGGACCTTCATTAATACACTTAATGTAGTAAGGTTTCATTCCAGTTAAGTAGTAAAGCATGCGCTTTTTCCACTTATTGAATTTTCCAGCTTCAAGTCGGGGAGTAACAACTTCATAGCTTACTCCCTTTTTGTCGACTAGTTGGGGTACATCACTTACAGCCATGGTAGGATCTTGATTTTAAAAACACCGAGACTCTGTTTTTGAAAAAAAGTGTTATAAACCAGAGGCTCTTATACCACTTGTTGTTCCCGTTAACTTAGTTAGATTTAACTACAAAGTTAATATATCCAAGCTTCATGACTAAGTAATGTAATGAAATACTTTATTAACAAATAAGAAAAATGTAAAGTAAAATAGACACAAAGGTTTTTAAACATTTAATTATATTTGCAATTAACAAAGAATTATACATAAGTATTTGTAGAACAACACTTGGGATTGAAATGACAAGTATGGTGTAGTCTCCTCTCTAAACTTAAGCTAAGCTTAAGTACGACTATGCTAACCAACTAAGCTAACCTTAGGGACTTAGTTGCATTTGGAGGAGTAAAAATGTTTGTAAATGTCTAAGCATTTAGTGCACAAACCCGAAAACGTTTACTCCTACATTATGATCCTATTTACACACAAGTATAATGTACTACCGTTACAAAGAAGACAAGAATGACATAAGCTATATTGGGCAAAATACTTATATATTTTGTCCTTGTTACAAATAGCTACTTTGGGTATAGGACAATGATGCTCTTTGATAAACATTGATGACACACTCTTGGTCTTTAGCCTTTTAGAGAAAGTTAGACCTTTGCTTGATAAAGACTCTCCCTTATTCGTTTTAACTTATCCCACCTTGTCCCACCTTTACTTCAGTCTTTAGTGTCCAGTCTTTAAGTCTTCAGTCTTTATAGTTGTTGAGGAGACTTGGGGTTCAGTGAGTTATTGTCATCACTCCCTGAACCCATCACCTTATTCTTTGGCTGGATATGGTATCATTCACTCAGTCCCGCCTCATTGAATTAAAAGTCTCTCTTTAGGCTTGTCCTGAGCTTTGATAAGGATTTAAAGGTACACTTTTGAGGGGTCATTTAAGCCCTTAATCGATCACTTTTATATCCGTTACTGCTTAATTTCGTTCCTTTTCACTTTTTAGGTCTCTTGAATGATACTTATTCGGACGAAAAGGCGTGAATATACGAAGAAAATGGCCAAGTCAAGATCAAGACACTTAAGCTGCTGGAATTGAAGGTGACGGCGTCACAGTTAGAAGCGGCCGCGCATAGCGTGCTCCAAATTTGTGACGACTCAGTAGCGAAATTGCTATTTTGTACCCGACGGCGTCAGGTTTTAAAGAGTAGGGCGTCACAACTCAGACGGCCTAGATTCATATCCCGACGGCGTCAGAAGATGAAGCCGACGGCGTCACAACTATAAGGTGACGCCGTCACAAGGTTGACGTGGTCAAGACAAAACCCTAATGGCGGTGATCCGACGACGTCACATTTAAAGAGTGACGCCGTCGCAAGTTGTAACTCTATATATAGAATTCGAATTTTCAGACTTTGAAAGAGATAGTTTTGTAGAGTAAAACCTAAAACTGAAATTTGGCTGTCTTGAGCAGTATCTTAGGGTTCTCATACCCTATCTTACAATAATATAAGTAATTTACTTCATTGGTTCAATTATGTCTTCAATTGTATGTGTGTATGCTTGCATGTTTTCCATGTCCGGCTAATTTACTTGTGTGTTTGCTTAGATCTATGAAACCTAGGTATTGAATATTGATTGGTTGTCTCTTATCTTAATTGTAATTGACCTAGGATTGCGATAAGTCATTCGTTGTGTTTTTAATGCTTGAGTAATCTTTGAGAACATTAGTTTATAATTGCCTAGAGTTATTGTAGGCTAAAAATCCAAAGATAACCTTAGAGTTAGTTTATGAATCCTAGAGATTTTGTAGGCAATAACTTTAAGGCAGTCTCAAATAGTTAGGGAAGAAAGCATACCCTACGACCTTAGAAGACACAACGCGTTAAGAATAAGGACATGACAATTCAACCATCAATAGGAGATTACTAGGGAGTAATAGTATCTAGGTAAACACTTTTTTAATCATCATACGAGCACACATCAATTAGACATAGACTACCCCTTAGCTTAGTTACTTAGATAAATAGATAGTAGAGTAATCGGTAGAAGTACCATCCCCCAAATCCAATACCCCAAGATTTGTAATTTCAATTTTCTAAAAAAATATAAAAAAGATAAAAAATAATCTTCCTCGTCCCCAACCTTAGCGTAGTAACTTCTCACTAGCATTCCAATTCCCATAGAGAAAGATATCAATCCCGAGGCTTACCCTAATACTACACTACAACGATTAGGTTCACTGCCTAGGTGGTTGAAAAACTTACTCGAAGAAAAGGAAGTTTCCTTTGACCCGGAACGCGCGTTGTACGCGTATCAAGTTTTTGGCGCCGCTGCCGGGGAATAGAATAGCTAGTTAGGAGTCTATCTCGTTTAGGTTCCCTTGCTTGATTCCTATCAAGTAATATTTTTTCTCATTTTTAGCTTCCTTGTAGTCTATCCCCTTCTTCGTGAAATTTTTCATAAATCCCATCACTTTTCATCATGGAAGGTGATAATCCACCACTCATCAACCCACCACCAAATGACCCACCAAGAGGCCGTACTCTTACCAAGGCTATAGGAACACCATTGAGCTCCTCGCTCAAGCTCAAACTTCGGCCCTGCGATCCGACACCATCCGGTTGGTGCAAAACGGATTTGCATTTCATGGACTTCGTTCCGAAGATCCTTATCAGCATCTGAAAGATTTCCTTAAAATCATCGATTCCATCGACCTCGATGCTACTACTCGGGAGACTACGCGCTTGCGTCTCTTCCAATTCTCTCTACGGGACCAAGCTAGTAATTGGCTTGAACGACTTTCCGCCGGATCCATCTCAAGTTGGGATGATCTCATCACTTGTTTCCTGGCCCAATTTTTCCCACCGGGGAGAACTAACAAACTTAGGAATGTGTTAGGAATTAGAAATTACATAAGTGAAGTGTCGGTCACCCCAAATATTATCTAGCATAAGTTAGCTCGTAGACATATCGTTTGTTACGTTATTAGTTAGTTTATTAGTTAGTTATTAGCGTAGTTTTGTTTAGTGCAACACCGTAGAGGAAGGACGGGTCTTTACCCACTGTATGCCTGATCCACAGTCCATTAGGAGGACGTATTGTATGTAACTATAAATACCCTCTACCTCCCAAGGTAGAGGGTTGGACCTTTCACTCAATCTAACCTTCTTTCTTTTGTTTACTTTCTCTCTCTAGAAAGGCTCCCATCTTCTACTTTCTCTCTCTAAAACCTCATATTGTACGCCCCATATTTGTGATTATTTGTGTGTTTGTGAAATCCAATATCTTACAATTGGTATCAAGAGCCATGGTTTTATCATTCATCTTTTATGTTTTTGGATTTCTAGTGGTTTTATATGATTTTTGGGGTTGAAAAAGTTTAGTGTTATTTGCATCATTTGGACCATTTCTAGTGTTAAAGTTTGAATTTTGATTGTACTTTTGTGTTTAGAATCATTATAAGTGCTTAGGTTTTGATTTGGAAGGCTTAAATCAGTGTGGTTGGATTGTTTTTGGATTGAAAAGTGGTGTTTTTTTGGAATATTTCTACCTAGCAACTTGTGGTCATGTTCTTCGTAGAGACTTGTGGTTATGATTCGTAGAGACTTGTGGTTATGTTCTTCGTAGAGACTTGTAGTTATGATTCGTAGAGACTTGTAGTTTATGTTCTTCGTAGAGACTTGTGGTTATGATTCGTAGAGACTTGTAGTTTATGTTCTTCGTAGAGACTTATGGTTATGATTCGTAGAGACTTGTGGTTATGATTCGTAGAGACTTGTCTAACATTTGTCCAGATTCAATGTATCTGTCTAGAGACTTGTCATTTATGTTTGGTAGAGACTTGACACTTATTTTCGGTAGAGACTTGTAGCCTATTTTCAGTAGAGACTTGTAGCCTATTTTGGTAGAGACTTGACACTTATTTTCGGTAGAGACTTGTAGCCTATTTTCGTAGAGACTTGACGCCTATTTTTTGGTAGAGACTTGTCATTTAATTTTGGTAGAGACTTGTCACTTGTCTTACTAGCGACTTGTCAACTAGCGATTTGTCTTCATAGCGAGTTGCTCTTTAGTGACTTGGCCTCTTAGCGAGTTGTTTCTCAGCGACTTGCCCACTTAGCGAGTTGTTCTTTAGCGACTTGTCAACCAGCGATTTGTCTTCATAGCGAGTTGTCTCTAGCGACTTGTGCATCTAGCGACTTATACCTAGCGACTTGGTGCTAAGCGACTTGTATTCATAGTTAGAAGCGGTTTGACCATTCCATCAGTGCGTTTTGTTGACTTTTCCCGACAAAACTTCAAACGGCTATAACTTTTGAACCGTAACTCCGTTTTCAGCGTTCTACCCATCAAAACGACCGTGAGAACAAGGAGAATGCTAATCCTACAAACAATCATAGGTCCTAAAAAAAAAGTTTCTATCATTGTGACGATACATCAGTCATCTTAATACGTTCTATTGGTCATTGCTTAACGGTTTCTTTTTGATTTTGTAAAATCCCGCGAAAGAATCTATTTCTCGGTTTAAATCATAGATTTGTAAAATCCCGTGTATACTACAACATCATGTCTTACTCTACTGACCTAGTGATTTCGAAAGTACTTAAATTGTATGATGTTGTGGACAACCATGAGAATATTAGCTATTCTGAACGGTTACAGATGATGGAATCAATTGATGATGACTTGAGTTCTTCATGCTCGATCTGAGTCCAATGAGATAGATTTGCACCTGTTCAGGCTACAATGTGCCATGAAAAAGGAAAGTAGCATTATACCCTATCAACAACTTCACTCTCACCTCATGTTACTTCTACCCACAACAACGAAACGAACATGTATTGACATCTTACGTAGGGATTTACCTACACGACTAGAAACTTCTTTGTTGAACTTAGAACAATTGGAACAACAACTTGATAAAGAAAAGGTTCAAAAGGATAGTTCCAGTGCTTCACTACAAGTGATCTACAACCAATTTCAGTCATTCATCAGTGGGGAATTTACATCAGATTATGATCAAGACATGACTGAAATGTCTTTCAAGAGACACACTGGAATGGAAATTGGCGTGTTCATAGAGACACTTATACATCTCATGGACAATGTGGAGAAGTATATTGAGGAAGTTACTCAGAAAGATGAAATAATAGATGAGAGTCTAGTGCTGTTGACAGAATCTTGTGATGAGTTGGGTAATGTATCAGTTGAAGAATCGGGTGTTGCTGAATGCAGAATAACAGAGACAACAAGGAATGATGCAACAAATTGTTCAGTAACTCATGGTACACATGATGTGGATGCAGATTTCAGACAGATAAATGAACATGTTTCATGTGATGAGGTACCCTTAACTGTTCAACATAGTGCATCTGCTAATGTACCTAAACATACTGATCTTAATGCTGAACATGATTTTGATAAATGTTCCTTGGTTGAGGCTGAGTCTAATAATTTCAAAACAAATGATATGGTTGATAAAAAGGCTTTTGATGAACTTTCAAACAAATTCTCAAAACTTGAAAAACATTGCATTTCACTTGAAATTGCGATACAGAGTAAAGAAGAAAGTTTTCAACTTAACAAACCATGTAAAAATCCGGAACTTCCTGAATTCCATGAACTTTTTGAAATTAACACTTTGAAAGCTCAGCTTCAAGACAAAGAGCCAACTATCAAAATTTTGAAGAAACATATTTCTAATATGCATGTGAAAAGTAATTTGGTTACAAGTAATTCTGATGTTAATGCTATTGATGATATTCAAATGAGAAATGATGAATTAGCGGTTTGTGTGGCCAAATTACTAAAGGAAAATGAGTCATTGAGTATGCATCACATAGAACTAAGTGACTCTGTCAAAGAAGCTAGAACAAAGTCAATGGAACAAACAAACTCTTTGATAGCAAAAATTGATGAACTCAAAGCTCAACTTCAGGAAAAGAGTTTCGCTATTGTTGCCTTAAAAAATGAGCTTAGAAAAACAACAGGGAATAGTGTGAACACTAAATTTGCAAAACCATCAATCTTGGGGAAACCGGTTATTAGACAACCGAATGCGTTTAGATCTGAACGACTAAAATTTTCAAAAACACGATTTGCCTCCCAAGTTGATGCGAAACAAGTTTTGACAAAACCAGTCACTTCACCTTACTTGCCTAGTAAAAATGCTATGAATGACTTGTATAATAACTCTTATCTAGAAATGGCTAGAAAGAAGGCACAGATTCAAAAAGATTGAATTTTAGGTGCTGGACCTAGGGTGATGAATTCTACGACATTTCAAAGCACTGCTAGTAGTTTTAAACCATTAACTAGGAATACTCAACTAAAGACTAGGGATTGGCTTGTATCTAAGAGTAGTTGCATTTCGAATAAATCTATTCCCATAGGAGATCACTCTAAGAACTCTAGATCATTTTCTGAATCCAAACAAGCTGTTTGCTCAAATTGTCTGAAATGCATCTTTAAGGCAAATCATTATAATTGTTTTTCGAAATCCCTAAAAAAGGTAAATGCTCATACAAAGGTTCAACCTGTTAAGTCTAGGATTCTCACTAAGTCATCTACTGTGCAAAACAAACCAAAATCTTCGCCTAGATGGATACCAATTGCTAAATCTGTGGAAACTAGGAATAAGGATAAGTCTTTCACTATGCATAAGAAGCCTAACAATCCTAGACCTTGCCATAAGTGGATACCGTCTGGTAGAATGTTTAAGGATGCTGGACTTACGTGGATACCTACCTGAAAGCTATTTACTGATGACAAAATCAAGGTTGGCTATGAAACCCCAAAGGGTTTGGATACTAATGTCACTAACCAAAATATATGCAATCAAGTTTGTAATATTAGTGTAGGTAGTCCTTACTCAGTTGCAGATACTTTAATCCTTCACTACATGGACTGGCTTAAAGTATGGATTACAAATGGATTGATATCTCATAACTCACGGGTTCAAGTAACTCAATCTTGATATTCATTCGGCTATGACGTTTGAACACAACAGTTCAAGCCTCATTCTCTAAAGAAAAGAAATGTGTACGTTTCAGTGCGCATTATCTTTGAAAGAAGAGAAATCTTCTTATGACGTTTGAATACTACAGTTCAAGCCTCGTACTCTAAAGAAAAGAAATGTGTACGCTTCAGTGCGCATTATCTTCCAAAGAAGAGAAATCTTCTCATTTATGACCATTCTCATCAACATGCTTCATGCTTTTTCCAAGTGATTTTAGTTATCAAGTAAACCGGACTACCATTGATTGTTTTCTCATTCCACTTGCTCTATTATAATGAAGATGGCGACATCACATGCTAATTTTGCGGGGGAGAAGTGTGAACAGACTACATTGTTGAAGATATTCACTTGCTTAATCAAGAATGGCAACTACGTATGCAATTCTTGAGGGGGAGAAGAAGTGTGAAATTACTGCATGGTTGACATTATAGAATAAATGGTCAAACGGCTCCAAACTCATGTAAGAACCGAGCTTCTTCTTATCGGGTCATCTTCACATGGAGTTTTTCTTCTAAGAGCCGCTGGTTGACATCTTCTCACGGACTAATGATTAATGACAAAATACTTCTAGTTGCTGGGCTGATTTCCTTGATGAACGTCTTTCTGTTCTTGTTTGATTGGGAGGGATTTGATTTAAGGGGATTTGCTATTTACAAGTTAACGGGAATGCATTTGGTGAAAAGAAGATGTTAACTTTCTATTTCCCCAACTAGACAATCTTGAAGAAGGTCGAGTCTGATCGGTTCTACATTCTCTGCTACATGTTAGAAGACTAAAGACGAGTTGCATTTGATTATCTAAAGACTTCTTCTTAATCTGAGCATTTATCGAACATATTGTCGGTTTAGGGGAGAGCACTAATTGGGGGAGAGTGAAATGTCGAATTTAATCCCCAATTAGACTTGCTCACACTCTTCAGCAAGTTGATTCTCACAAAGATTTAATGTGGTATTCTCTAAAAGATTTCTAGTATACGGGCTTAGAATATGTTGCTGATTCTGAAGTGTCAAAACCAGCAAGGGGGAAGGAGACACACATCTAAACACAAAGCGAGTAAACTTGATGAACTTAATTCTTCTAAGTGATTGAAGATATCCCGGGAATACTATTGTCATTACCGCAGAGAAACTCAAGGTTTAACTCATAGCGTTTAGTGTTCTTATTCCAACTATGTGAGGAAAGAGATGGAAGAGTTAGTTTATGAAGATGAAAGAGGTACACAAGTGTGTGATGATTTTGATGCTATCGCAATCATCAGGGGAGAGAGATTGTGTACATTAGGGACGCTTCGGCTATTTCACTTGAGTGCTTAATCGGTGATTCAGAGATATAATCACTTATTCCGGAGTTGAAATCCGCAGAGATAGTCCTCCGCAGAGATAATCAGTGATTCGGACTGCTTCTTCAATGTTATCGGTTATTCTCTCTTTGGGCATTCGGGTACTTAGGGTTCTTGAGCTTCATACACTTTCTTGGAGAGAAAAGTATACATCGGGGTTATTCTTTGGCTATCGGACTTAATCTGCTACTTCGATGGTATAAGTTTCTCTGTCTTCGGGTATATGTGTATTCGGGTTCGTAAGCTATAGTCTAAGAGACTGACTGCATCAATTCAACTACGTGGGGGAAGTGGTCTCTTGACACCTTTTGGAATGGACTGCTTCTATTGGATGAAATTTGAGATCATTAATGAAATTTGAGAAGAGATATTCATATGTGGGATGATACGTTGTTGTTCTTCTATTGGATGGTATAACCCCGAACGGAGACTTACGATGATCCTTATTATATGGAGCAGCAAGATCGATGATATGGTGTGCCTCCTTGTGCACCTGGCTAAAGCAAGCTTGAAATAGAGCTTCGAATCTGCTCAACATAAGGATCTTCGGTTTAGGGGGAACCTGCCAAAGTCTCTCTTTATCAAAGGCTCATGTTCTATCTTCTATTCTGGAGCCTCGGAAGCTTTGGTGGTGGATGTTTAAAAGATGGCGATTTCTATCTTCTACAACGGGGCTGTTTGATATCTTTATCTCGGTACTCGTATCACCATCTTTCTTAAACTATATCATCTACTCTATCTTTGTAAATATTTATCAAAAACAAAATACAAAAATATAAAACCAACAAAAAAAATAGAAAAATATAAAATCAACAAAAACCCATAAAAATCAGAAAATTGGAAAAATACCAAAAATATTGTTTCTCAAGACATGTCTTCTTGTATCGATAACATCTGCTGTCTTAGAAATGTCATTCAATAATGGCACGGGACCATAGATGAAGTTCGAGCAGGAGGTGTAAATATTCTTTTTCAAAACATGTCTAAAATTATGGCTTGCAGTTGCTTTAGACTGTAATCCGTGCTTAAACCATGGTTTGCTATTATTTCAGATAGCAACCCGTTTTTCAAAGAAGGAAAGTGCTACGCTTAAATGATTTTCAAAAATTTCGTGCACTTATCCTAAAAATTGAAAAGTGCTACGCTTAAATGTTACCCGTGCTTAAATGTTACGCTCCGTTTTTCAAAGAAGGAAAGTGCTACGCTTAAATGTTACCCGTGCTTAAACCATGGTTTGCTATTATTGAGGAAAGTATGTCGAAGGACTGCTGTTCCTACACAAATGTTTTTCCGTCTATAATTCTTCAGAAAAATATTCGTTGTATTTCAAATTGGTGGAAAATGAGTTGCTTGAAAATCAATCAGATTCAGAGTTTTCGTAAAAATTGAAAACTCAATCAATGACTTCAGCGCTTTTAAACTTTTCAGAAGATGAGTCATTGATTGAGGGGGAGAATGTTTTCAAATTTATATCATCTAACGAGCTTTTCTAATTATCCTATATGCTTAATTGAAAATGATGCTAACCTATGTTGAAGGACTAGGTGCCTTGGATATGATTGTCAAGATTAGATGATTAGAGTTTGATGATCACATTATTCCCATGCCTTTACATGATCTGATTGATATGTTGAATTGACTTTTATTAGTCGATTATTGTTTGGGTGATGTTGACCACCATATATCTGTATGTGTGTTTACTAACGTATGCAGGTATATTGGTATATAAGAATGTTCCCGATACGGATCCCACAAAATAAGATGATTGGATGCCGAAAGGAAAGGGCAACTATATCTTGGGTCGACAAATGAAGAAATGGAGCTTAATTTAACTTCTATGGAGAGTTGGCATGAAATGCAACGTAAGAGGTCTCACTGCATCAGCAGATGGTTTTCTTCATTATCAAATGAAGAAACGGAGCTTAATTTGACCTCAGTTGGCATTAAAATGCAACGTATGAAGTCTCACTGCATCAGCAGACAGTTTTTCTTCCAAGCCCTACAGCAACAACATAAGTTTCTCAACCACCTAACGTATCTTTTTGCAGGAAATTTGATACCATTTTTTAAACAATTTTCAAATAATATTGTTTTGAAAAATGGAAAAATATTGGTTTTTGAAAATAAACTGGACTAAATTTTGAAAATCACCGGACTTCATTTTTATCAAAACTATAATTCACTCAATCATCGACTACGGTCATCGATTGAGGGTGAGAGTGATTTAAAATAAATTATTTTCAAACAATATTTCTTCACAAAAGTTCTGATTTGTACGAAATAAAGTGGTGATCCAAAGATTTAATGTTATGTCATGGTATGATTTTCTTTAAAACTCAAAGATCTTTCAAAATGAAATTTTTTCTGTTCTTGTTTGATTGTGAAATTGTTTTATTTTTCTTAAAGATCTCTTAAAAACTATCATACCTGACACTAAAAATCTTTAACGTCTAAAATTGGTCCATTTCGATCATTTTTTCAAAATTAAATCTTGCCATGTCTTTCCCCAAATTTTTCTAAAAGATTTAAATCATTTGGGATCACAAATCTCAAATGGTTTGATATTTTTGATCGGGGGAGAGATCGTGATTTAAATCTCAAATCTGTTTTAGTCCTTCAAAGGCACTCCCATCTCCATGTGCCAAACAATTTCGATATCATATGCACATGATTGTGGAGGAGCATTTAACCAAAAACCAGAAGAGTATTTAAAAAAGGCCACATTATCTCCCATGTTTTCTAAACCTTATTAAATCACTTGGGATCCAAAATCTCAAAGGGTTTGATATTTTTGATTGGGGGAGAATTTGTGATTTAATAATGAAACTTGATTAAAGATGATTATTTTGATTCAAATGTGCATACTGCTCTCCCATATGTGCTAAACGCTTTCGAATCTCGAAGCACATATTGAGGGGGAGCATTTCATAAGAAAATAAACTATCAAGGTACAAAGATTTCTATGTTTCAACATAAAGTACATTGATTGATTTTCTAATGGTTTCTTAATGGTTTTTGTGATCGTGGATGTGCTTCAAAAGAACTCTTTCCTCTATGTGATAAAATCGTTTCAAATATCCTATGTACATATTGAGGGGGAGAATTTACCAAAGAAAATAAAATGGCTTTTTCCATGGAAATTGTGCTCAAGAAAAGATTTCAAAGTCCTCTTTCTTCCATGTGCGAAACAATTTATAAAATCATATGCACATGTTGAGGGGGAGCATTTCTAAAAGATCAAAACAATTAAGGTACAAAATGCTTTGATATTATATCACAAGTACCTTGATTGATTTTCCAAATGATTTTTCAATTGGTTTAGAGAAGGAAAGAACAATACCAAAAGACCGACCAATTTACTTTATGCATGGTGTTATAAGGATGGTTAGGTTAGGTATTCGTTCCCACGATCCCTCCAGAGCCGGAGGGATCTACCAGGGACAATCCACTAGATAGTGTAGAGTCCTTAGGTATGATGAAAAAAGGAGAAATGTAAGATATGGGAAGAGTCGGGGACTGAGACGAGCTAGTACTGGAATAAACCCAACAAGGTTCTAGTTATGAAGTCTCGGTAAGCACTGAAGGGGTTGAAGAATGAAAAAGAAATAAATGTGAAAAAGGGTGAAAAGAAATAGCCCTCCAATAATTCAACGTTAGGGCAGAAATCGGGTTCAATACATATGCTACTGGTGGTTACTAAGGTAACACTGATATTGAAGACAAGACGTCATGGACCCAGTGACGCACTGCACCTAACTTTCCAAACTAAGTTCCTCTTAAAAGGGCTTGTTTCATTCTCACGAGGAACCTACATAATCTATCGACTTTCTCTTAGAGATTGTTGATATTGAAGAAGGAGACCCTCTCCCTAGTCTCCGGCATAGGAACCAAATGTGCACAATTGAGTCTAGAGCCAAGGGATCATCCACAAAATCTCATTAGGACACTAAATTAATGAAGACTTGATGTTTCACACAATGTGGAAAGTAAGAATGTATTAAGAGTCCTACGCATTATCCTTGTGGTATTTCCAGAACATCCGAGTGATATATTAAATATATTCACAATGAAGATGGAAAGCCTTCTAGACCCAACATCAAACAAGCTCTTGGTGGGTGACATGTGAGATCTTTTATAAAGATCAAGCTTGTGACAACTGGATTGAAACAATGGGGCGATTCATTCTTGAATCAACCTTGGTCCAGGAAATGAATTGACGAATACTTTTGGAAAAACCGTTCGATGTGCAAATCTTCTTTTCTCTAACACATCGAATGTGTATTCATATTTCAAATTCAAAAAGTATCTCTGATTGAAAAAATACTTTTGGAAAAACCGTTCGATGTGCAAATTTCTTCGTTTCTCTAGCACATCGAATGTGTACTCTTTTCAAATACAAAAGGTTTTTTGATTGAAAATTGATC
>OU343222.1:328341847-328444748 GCA_910596185.1 Chrysanthemum makinoi | reverse complement strand
TTTCTCATAAAACCTTCATCGTATTGCAAAACTCTTTCTTCTAAGCAATACGCGATTGTTTTTCAAATCGATTTTTCATCAATCAGTGAATCTCAATTCGCTGGTTCACTCACTCCGTGTTGTCTTCTTTGAGACGTTCCGGTTTGAGAACAGCTAGAGCAGCTGCGAAACCCTGTCAAGGAAATTCTTCGAATTATACGATCACAGGCAATACTTGTACTGATCAACGGGGAACCGTGGGCCGTGTACCTCAATTCAACGAAAGTGATCAAAGACACTTTCGTGCGCTTTATTGTTAACTGTTGTATGCAGGTACACCCGACGTTTGCAGCTAATCAGAATGGAGAGGTCAATCCATAGCCGCATGCTCACACAACACATTCATTTCTAAAGAAATCATGATAAGTGCATCAATGACTCTGATATTTTCACTCCATGCTTCTGATACGCTGCTACAAATTTCATGAATCAACTAAAGCTTCCGCTACTCTAATGAAAAGATGTCATGATCCAGAAAGTGTGAGCATGTCGGTCCGAAAGTCACAACATCACATGAAGGCAACACTACAAAGGGTGATTCAGAGATCTACTGTGGCTGATGATCTCAATGAAAGCTCGAGGATCATCAAAGATGTGGATCAGTTAAAGACCTCCACTGAAAGTACAAATCATTCGGACTATGAAGAGTCACTGCTAATGCACAAAGAGTGTGGAATTTGAAGAATTGAAGTCTACGAGCTCAAGACTGAAGATAAAATAGAATGCTACGATTCGAAATGTAAAACATGGGGTGACCTCCCTTAGGGGGAGATTTTTAGGAATTAGAAATTCCATAAGTGAAGTGTCGGTCACCACAAATATTATCTAGCATAAGTTAGCTCATAGACATATCGTTTGTTACGTTATTAGTTAGTTATTAGCGTAGTTTTGTTTAGTGCAACACCGTGGAGGAAGGACGGGTCTTTACCCAATGTATGCCTGATCCATAGTCCGTTAGGAGGACGTATTGTATGTAACTATAAATACCCTCTACCTCCCAAGGTAGAGGGTTGGACCTTTCACTTAATCTAACCTTATTTCTTTTGTTTACTTTCTCTCTCTAGAAAGGTTCCCATCTTCCACTTTCTCTCTCTAAAACCTCATATTGTACGCCCCATATTTGTGATTGTTTGTGTGTTTGTGAAATCCAATATCTTACAGAATGACATCTTGATGTGTTGGGATATGAAAGTGCTGAAGATATCAAAGTACTGAAGATATGAAAGTACTGTAAGCTGCAAAGTACTGGAAGAAGTCAAAGACTTAAAGTACTGTTAAAGACAAAGTCAAAGTATCTTGCAATATGAAGTCAAAGTACTTGCAAGAACAAAAGACAGTTATATTCGTTTATAGAAAGAATTGTATTCTATGTTTAGATTACTTTTCGTACAAGGTTATCAATTGTAAACCGACTAGGATATCCTTGAGCCTATAAAAGGACTCCTAGATTGGCATTAGAGGTACGATTTGAGAAAAAGAGTTTTAGAGTTTACGAATTAGTGTTTTAGAGAAAAGTTCGATTATCTTAGAGTTGTATTAGAGTGTATGCATAATAAGCAGATTTAGAGTTTATAATAAAAGATTAATCTTCTTAGCTTTGTTAAGTAAATTCCGCGTACTTAATAAAGATTACTGAGTGTTTCTTTGTTAATAACTTAGGATTTATCCGAGGTTATTAAACCTTAACAAGCTAGTTAAGATAGTTTGATTAAAGTATATCGATCCAACAAGTGGTATCAGAGCTTGTGTGGAAACTCTGACTAAGAAGAGACCCTACTTCAACTATATTCAAGATGTCGACTGAAGCTGTTCCACCACCCTCAATCACCTCACTCCGAATTCCAATAATCAAGAAAGGAGAATATGATCTCTGGTGCATGAAGATGAGGCGGTACATTGCCATTCTGAGACCATGCTCTTTGGAATGTTATTGTGAATGGGAATGAAGTTGTATCAGACCCCATTGATATTCCTGGACAACCAAAGGCACCTAAACCGTATTACCAGCAGCAACCTTAAGGAATCAAGAGAAGCCACTCAATATTCTCTTATCGCCATTCAGGATGGTCATCTTCTCAAATTTCATGATGCTAAAGATGCTAAGCAGCTCTGGGCTGCTCTCAAGATTTGGAGGGAATGAAGCCTCTAAAAGATGCACAGAAATTTGCTAAAGCAACAGTTTGAAACTTTCACAGTTGGTGAAAAAGAGAGTCTTGATCTGCATATGATAGGTTTCAGAATCTTCTCAACATGTTGGAGCTATACAAAGCAGAAGTATCAGTTGAAGATGCTAATTTGAAGTTTCTAAGGAGTTTGCCATCTTCATGGCATGTGATTGCTACAATGATCCGAGGACAACAAGGTTTGGATGTCATGGACTTTGATGATCTATATCATCAACTTAAGGTGTATGAGCATGAGATGAGTGGTCAAACAAGTTCTAAGTCTCACAGTATTGCTTTTCTTTCATCTGAAAAGAAGGCCGTACTTCCAAAAAGTCTGCTTCTCCTCAAATCTTGTTTCTCAAAGTACTGCTGTCTATACACCCCCTCATATGTTCAACAGGCCCCACCAACTACCACTATGGCCTCAGATGAAGTTATGTGCTCCTTCTTTGCACAACAAGCTAGTTTACCTGCCACTTATGAAGAAGATCTAGCACAGATTGAAGAAGATGCACTTGAAGAAATTGATATCAGGTGACAAGTTGCTATGATCCTTTGCAAGAATCAAAAATACATGAAGAAGACAGGCAAAAGCATTGATTTCAAACCAAAACAGGGCATAACTTTTGACAAATCTAAAATTGAATGCTTCAATTGTCAAAAGACTGGTCACTTTGCAAGGGAGTGCAGGTTTGCTAAGTATCAAGCAAACAGGACATCTGAAAAACCAAAACTTGAGCTTAAGGAAATTCCCATTACTGAAACAAAGGCTTTGGTTGCTCAAGAAAAGTTATCAGAAGTTGACTGGAGTGAAGAGTTTGATGATGAACCAGTAACTTATTGCATGATAGCAGTGGAAGAAGAAATTGAAGATTCAGTAGAAGCATTGGATTGGAGCACTTTTTTTGCTTTGAAGAACGAACATCTTGTTTTGGAATCGATGATGACTTTGGAGGATTTGTGGAGCAAGGAAAGTGAAGATGATTCTGTTCAACTAGCATTGGTGGCTACTTCACCAAATCAATCTCCTATCTCCGAGGTATGCTCAAATTGCTATGATTTTTATCATAAATTGCTTAGCAGTTATGTGATTGAGAGAGATAATTGTGTTAAGGCTAGGTGTGAGGTAGCAGGTTATCAAATAACCTTAGAATCTATGGAAGCCAAAATTTTAGCACATGAAACTAATGAAGTAGCTTGGGCTGAAAAATATGCACAACAGGATTACTAGTTAAAGCTTAGTGAATGGACATTAAACTGTAAAATTCTTTGAAATTGAGAAATTAACTAAGGAAAGAGATGATTTGTTAGCTAAGTTTGCTGCTTGGGGTGAAGCTGGTGTGTCACATGTTTCTTATGTTCAAAAACAGCAAAGAGCTTATCTTAAAAGCTGGATTAGGTTTTGGAATGGATTTTAGTAAGATAGAAGAAAACCAATCTAGTAATCGGGATGAAGGTGAGTATGAGGATATAACCACTAGTGATGAAGAACTCATTAATTATGTAGATACATCTAGTAATGATGGTTCAATAAGTAACTCACCTCCTGCATATAAGAAAGCTAATGATTATCATCTTTGTTCCACATCCTACTGGCATTCATCAACCCCTTAGGCCCGATGTTTCTCGTTTTGGAGTAGACAGTCTAGAGTTTAGGAAAAAGCTAGTTGCTAAATCTAGGTCTGAAAAACCCAAAGAATCTGTTGAAAACGGTGTTCAAAATCAAGCAATACCTTTAAATCAAAATCCACAGCATACCTTTAAATCAAAGTACTGCTCCACAAGCAGTACCTTCTTCAAAACCTTTTCAAAGCATCTTGCTAAACCTTTTTGGGATAATTTTGGTCAAAACAGGTTTAATCACTCACCAAGAAGGCAAAATAATTTTGGGCATAGACATAGAAGATGTCACTTTGACAATATGGGTCAGAAATTGTGTTTTGTGTGTTTTAGTCCTACTCATCTAATTAAGGATTGTGAACATCACTCAAAATACCTTAGAAAATTTCTAAAGAACAGGACTGCCAACCAGAAACCTAGAGAGTACAAACGGTTTGGAATAATTCAAATAGGGTCAATCACGAAATTTCTCACGGATCATAAATACCCACACCAGCGAAAACCTTTTCAAAACCTTCAGTATCTCACAGTACTTTCCAAAGTACTGTTAACTCTGGCCCAGTACTTTCACAAAGTATTGCTCAGACAAAACAAGGTACTGATCACAATACTTGGTATAGAAATTCTAGGCAATCTCACTATCAACCTAGAAGGTTTTCCAATTCACATAGGAGATTTAGATCAGAGGAACCAAGTGTTAAAACAGAATGTGTTAAAAGGGAAAGTCTGCTGAGAGGGACAGACAGTACTTTCAACTAAAAGTGAATCAGATGTTTTTGTGATGACAGAAAACGAGATTTGTGTTGAAAAACCAGAAAGTTTTGAAAATCCACATGCTAAAGATCAAAAGATAATTCTGGATCATCATTTGAAAGATAGTGGTAATTACATACTCAAAGAATTTGAGTTTGTAACTCCACAAGGGAACACAAGTCAGTAATGGCTTGGGTTCCTAAAAGTTTCTAACTCTTTTCTTTATGTGCGGGGCAACCCAGAAGAGGAGCTTAAAGATCATCTTATTGTGGATAGTGGTTGCTCTGGAAGTATGACATGAGACAAAGAGATCTGTCGATTTTAGGAAGATTAGTGGAGGAAAAGTTGCATTTGGGAATGATCCCAATGGAGGAAGGATTACTGGGAAAGGAACAATTAAAGCTGGTAGAATCGATTTTGAGAATGTCAGATATGTGAAGGAGCTAAAGTTCAACTTGTTGTCAGTCTCTCAAATTTGTGATAAAAAGCATCCTGTGTTATTCACCGACACAGAATGTCTCATCCTTTCCTCTGACTTTAAACCTGTTGATGATGACTTGGTAGTACTTAAAGTACCAAGGACAAATGATGTGTATAGTTTAGACATGAAGAGTCTACATTCTTATGGCAGAGCCACATGTTTGGTGGCTAAAGCAACATCTGAAGAGGCACATCAATGGCATAGAAGATTGGGCCATGTTAATTTCAAGAACATCAACAAACTGGTGAAAGGCAATTTAGTTAGAGGTTTACCTTCAAAGACTTACAAGAATGAACAATCATGCTTGGCATGCAAGAAGGGTAAACAACACAAAGCTTCCTGCAAGAAGCTTGAGGAGAGATTTATTAGAGAACCATTGGAGCTGTTACATATGGATTTATTTGGACCTGTCTCTGTGGCAAGTTTATATAAGAAAAAGTACTTGTTTGGTTATTCTGATGATTGTAGTAGATTCAGTTGGGTTTTCTTTTTGGGTTTTAAAGATGATACTTTTGATGCTATCCGGACACTGATTATTGCTCTTGAAAACCAATTGAGACTCAAGGTTAGAGGTATTAGATGTGACAATGGGACTGAATTCAAGAACAAACTTATGGATGAATTTTGTGCAAACAAAGGCATAAAAAGGGAGTTTAGTATTGCAAGAACACCACAACAGAATGGTGTTGCAGAAAGGAAGAATAGGACTTTGATTGAGGTAGCAAGAACAATGTTAGCGATTCTCACCTACCTATTCAGTTCTGGGCGAGAAGCTGTAAGTCTGCTTGTTATGTACTTAACAGAGTCTCAGTCACTAAACCTCAGATGAAGACACCTTATGAATTGCTGATGGGCACTAAACCCAACATTCGTTTTATGAAACCTTTTGGATGCCCTCTTACTATTTTAAACACTATTGATAATCTGGGGAAGTTTGATGGCAAGTCAGAAGAAGGATACTTATTGGGTTATTGCACTAACAGTAAGGGCTTTAGAGTATACAACAAAGTTACTAAGAAGGTTCAAGATTGTCTTCATGTTGAGTTTTTAGAAGATCAAGACAATGAGAAAGGTAAAGGTCCCGATTGGATGTTTGATCTTGAGGTTTTAACTCCATCTATGAACTATGTACTTGTTAAAGAAGAAAATCAACCATTACAGATGGAGAAGATTTACAATATGTGGTTCATGGAGTTCATATTAGACCTGATCTTGTTCTGATGAAGATCCTGTTAGTCCAAAACAAAGTACTGAAGTTCCAAAACAAAGTTCTGTTGTTTCAGAATCTTCTTTATCTGCTGAGGATCAATCTATTCAAGAGGAACTTAATCAGATGCTTCTTCAAGATGTTTTAGCACATTCTTACACTGATGAACAAAGGAGAGCTTATGAAGAGGCAAAGAAGAAGAACAAGACTGCAGAATCCTCTCACAGTACTTTGGACAGTACTTTTGTACAAAGTACTGCTGCTCCTGTTGACATTCTTTAGCGATCTGGATGATCATACCATGCACGGATTAGAAGATCTGATGATGAATTTGAAGATGAAGGTATTTTCCCAAATTCCAATGAAGGTGCTGATGTTACTAATTTAGAGGATAATTATGAAGTTCCACAGTCTCCAAACTTAAGAACTCATAAGGATCATCCTTCTGATCAAATCATTGGTCCTTCTACTTCTGGAGTAATGACTAGACACAGAGCTAAGACTTTCTCTACATCTCACAATGCTTTACTTAGCTTTGTGTATAAACAAAATAGGCTGAATCATAAGGACCATCAAACCTGTCTATTTACTTGTTTTATCTCTCAAGAGGAACCCAAGAATATTGCTCAAGCTTTGACTAAAGAAAGCTGGGTTGAAGCTATGGAGGAAGAACTTCTTCAATTTAAACTTCAAGAAGTTTGGGTTTTATGTGATCTATGGGAAGAGAGTTATTGGAACCAGTGGGTTTTAGAGTTAAAAGAGATGAAAGAGGTAATGTTATCAAAAACAAGGCAAGGTTAGTTGCTCAGGGTTATAGACAGGAGGAAGGGGTAGATTATGATGAGGTATTTGCTCCTGTAGCAAGAATAGAAGCTATTAGAATATTTCTTGCCTTTGCTTCTTATATGGGCTTTCAAGTTTACCAGATGGATGTCAAAAGTGCCTTTTTATATGGCAAGATTACAGAGGAAGTTTATGTCAAACAACCTCCAGGTTTTGAAGATCCTAAACATCCAAACAAAGTCTACAAGGTTGTTAAGGCTCTTTATGGCCTTCATCAGGCACCTAGAGCTTGGTATGAGAGACTCTCCACATTCTTATTGCAACATGGATATAGAAGGGGAGCTATTGACAAGACTTTGTTTATCCAGAGAGACAAGAAAGATATCATGTTAGTTCAAGTTTATGTTGATGATATCATCTTTGGGGCTACCAAACAGTCCATAGTTAAGGAGTTTGAGCGGTGATGCAGAAAGAATTTCAAATGAGTTCAATGGGAGAGTTGACTTTCTTTTAGGACTTCAGGTTAAGCAGTCAAAGGAAGGTATTTTTATCAGTCAAGACAAGTATGTTCCTGACATACTTAAGAAATTCAATTTTGATGATATGAAGGCAGTTACTACACCTATTAAATCTATCAATTCATTGGGCAAAGATGAAGATGGACACCCTGTTGAAGTCAAGCTTTATAGATCAATGATTGGCTCTCTTATGTATCTTACTCCATCAGGCTGATATCATGTTTGCAGTTTGTCTATGTGCAAGATATCAAGTCTCACCAAAAATCTCTCACATGAATGCAGATGAAAAGAATTTTCGTTATTTGAAACAACAACCTAAGTTGGGGTTATGGTATCCTAAAGAGTCACCTTTTCACTTGGAAGCTTTTTCGGATAGTGACTATGCAGGTGATAATTATGATAGAAGATCCACAACTGGTGGATGCCAATATCTTGGAAGAAGGCTAGTCTCCTGGCAATGCAAAAGCAGACAATTGCAGCAACATCATCTACTGAAGCTGAATATGTAGGCTGCGCAAGTTGTTGTGGACAATTTTTGTGGATGCAAAATCAACTCTTGGACTATGGGTTCAATTTCAAAAATACTCCTATCAATATTGATAATGAGAGTACAATTTGTATTGTGAAGAATCCTGTGTATCATTCCAAGACAAAGCATATTCAGATTAGGCATCACTTTATCAGAGATTGTTATGAGCATAGGCTCATCAATGTTGTTAAGGTTCACACGGATGATAATGTAGCTGATTTACTCACAAAAGGTTTTGATGTGTCACGATTCAATCACTTGGTCGTGAGCATTGGAATGATTAACTACTAAGCTATGTTTGAGGGGAGGACTATAAGGTGTTAGTATAGTCCTATGTATTGCTTGAGGGGAGGATGCTTGTTTATAGTTAGTTTATCTGAAGGAATTTGGTAAAATCTTGTTTTTCCTGAAAGTACTTGCTTGGAAAGTCTTGCTTGGGAAAGTCTGCTTATGTGGAAAATCTGTTTGTCGTATTAAAGTCTTGTTCCAACGGTAATATTGATGGGTAATTGATTGTAACGGTAACTTTGTTATTATAGGCTGTGATTTTTCAAATCCTACCTATAAATAACTACTTTTCGATTTTCCCTCTCATATTATTACTTTACATCTTTTCCATACTTATCTCCCAATCACCATCTCTTTATTCTTCGATAAAATCTTTATTGTGCTCACTTATTCAACAATGGCGAATCGTTTAGCTGTTTCAAAGCACAATATGGTGGCTAATTTGGACAAGACTGAGGCGAATATGGCTTTTTATGATATTGTTGATTATCTTATTGGGTCGCCTATTAGTTATGCTCTTTTAGTTGAACCGGATGTTATTGAACCATGGATTCAAGAATTTTGGGCTAATGCTAGAGATAACATGGAGGAGGATGTATATTATATTAGATCTGATTCTTTGGACGGACTATCAAGATTACTGAAGCCTCTATTCGAGAAGATTTATTATTTGGAGATGAAGATGGGGCTATTCGATTTGACAAGCAACTGATTTGGGATACTTTTAGGAATCTTGGTTATGAAGGATCTTTAACAGAACAAACATTCAAGAAAGCATTATTCTGTCCTCAATGGAAGTTCTTGATTCATGTAATGCTTCATTGCATAAGTTCTAAAAGTACTTCTTGGGAGCAGTTTGGGTCCAATATAGCATCTGCAGTGGTTGGACTAGCTACTGACAGAGTGTTTAATTTTTCAAAGCTTATTTTGGATGGGATGCTATCACATATATCCTCTGGGTCCAAATGGCTAATGTACCCAAGGTTTGTACAGGTTTTCTTAAACAAGCAATTGGCTGATGTTCCAAAACCTGCTGCTTTGTTACCTGTCATTGTGCAACAATCCAAAATCTTTACATTTATGGCTAGGCGAAGTAATTTGTTCAGAGGTGGAGATATTCCATTAACTCCTACAATGATGGAAGTTGTTCAAGCTATCGTCTTGAAGCTGGAGAGGATGAAGAAAGTGAAGGTCCGATTACGTACATGTGCTACTGCTTCACAAAGTGCTGCCTCACAAGGTACTGCATCTGCAAGTACTGCTTCTATTGAAGGTACTGCATCTGCAAGTACTGCTTCTATTGAAGGTACTGCATCTTTCAGGCTTGTTTCTCCAAGCCACGAGGTTCAAGCAGAGATTGAAAGAATCACCTACTCCATCTCCACAACATTCTGTTCTGTTTTGAGAAGAACATTCACATCTTCAAGGTGACGATCATACTATACCTCGTGAAGGTTTGACTTTGGATAATTATGCTTTGACAAGGGAGCTTGTTAGGTTGAACAAGACTGTTGAGTTTCAAGCTAAAGCGCTTAGGAAATTGAAGCATAAGTATATCTGGTTGAGGAATTTTATTAAACCATATATTCAAGGTTTCAACTTATGGGTTAAAGAGGAAAACAAACGTCGTAAACAACTTCGAAAGGAATTAAAACGAAAGAAGGTTCCTAAATCATCTTCTATCAACTTGGGGAGGAATTTAGAAAAGGAAAATTTGAAAGAAGATGTTGCGAAGAAGAAAAAATCTGTAAGTACTGCGAGAAAAGATTATTTGATTCGAGGAAGAAGTGCAAGTTCAAGGTACTGATGATCAAGGTACTGAACATCAAAGTAATGTTTTTCATGATACATCTAGTCAAGAAGTGATAACACCAAGGGTATTGAATTTTGAAGAAGATTCTGGTCCTTCTACAATTGTTATAGAAGAAGAGGAGGAAGCTACATTCAAACCTATTCATTCTGCAAGTGATGATGAATTAATTGCTACAATATTAGATTTATCACAACCAAGAGGAGGAGTTACTATTAGAGATGTACAAGAAGAAGAACAACCAAGAACATCTCAACCTGCAATTGATCCAAAATATAAAGGGAAAGGTATTAGTGGTTGAAACAAAGAAAAAGAAACTCACTTTGGCAGAACTTAGAGCAATTGAAGTTGCTAGGAATGAAGGTGCAGCTAGAAAAATTCAAGAAGAGTTAGATGCTAAAGATAGAAAGAACAGAGGAAGCTCAAGAAGCTCTAAATAGAAAAGCAGCTCAAAAGGTGCAAGATACATTAGATGCTGAAGCTTGAACCTTTGTCCCTACACTGTTAGATATATGCCAAGAAGACCTAATTTAGCTAAGGACAGGAATGCTATGATGGCTTATTTAAAAGGTCGAGGATATAAGGGTTCGCAGAAGTTAAACTATGTTGATATGAAAAGACTCTATGATCTGAAACAACGACTTATAAAAGAGTGTTGGCGATATTAAAGACTTTAGAGAAGAAGCTCATTGGAGTGAATCTGAAAGGAAGAAGAGCTTAAAGAGAAAAAGAAAAACTGAAGTTTCAGATGTTCAGTTTTCAAAGAAAGAAAAGGTTGAATTAAGATCTGAGACTAGAGATGAATTGAAGAATTATCTCAGAATGGTAGATTTTGATTATACAAAGGAAGATGATGACATGAAGATGAACAGATCAAAGATCAGTGTTTTTAAAGTTGTGAAATCCAAGAATGGATATTACATGATTTTTCATAAAGAAGATGAAAGCTTCAAAGTTTTCAAAAGGCTATGGGATTTACTGCATATTATAGATAGAGTAGACCTATTCTACTTATATCATGTTGTGAAGGCTTACTTTGAAAATAATCCATTGGAAGGGATTGGTTTGGTTTTACATGGTGATCTCATAACTATATGGGAAACTGAAGAAGAGAGCACTGATGATATCTGGAAGAATCAAGAAAGCTGGGAAATAGTTTACTGGAGATTCTTTGAAGAATCTGGAGTTCATGTTTTGGAGCTGGAAAATGGAACAATGATACACATGTTTGCAGAAAGAAGATACCCTCTCACAGTTGAGCTCATGAGAAGAATGCTAGAGCATGGCTTGGAAGTAGAAGAGGATAATGAAACAGCTTGCATGGTTATCAACTTGTTTATAAACTGGACTACCATTGCTGAGAATGATCAATAACTGGTATGAATTTTATTTGAATAAATACTTTTTGATATATCAGTACTTTTATTCAAAGTACTGCTGATCAGACAGAACTTTCATCAAAGTACTTGTTTCTGAACTAAACCAGTTAAATAAATTTTAGAAGAAACCTTTTTGCTAAGTAATAAATATTTTGAACTAAAGGTTGAATAAATGGTTTTTGTGATGATAACATCAATAGGTTATCAATCCATCATGGTTACAAAAGGATTGACTAATCCATGAGCAAACGGCTCCGGTAAAGATATATCAAATCCGTTTTTAGTTGACAACTTGCTAATAAGTTGGATGGTATTCAACTCACCATATCAGTAATGTGAAGAGTTGGCTAGCCCACAAGAAAATGGCTTGTGGTAAAGGCTGTGGAAAAACCATTATTGGTAATTAGTTCACCATTAGATAGAAGAACTAACTAGTCCAGAAGGGTACAGATTTTGGTAAAGACAAAACAAATCTGTTGATAGCCGGTGGTTTGCTAAAAATCATATGGTTATCAATGTACCATGGTCTTACACACCAAAACATTTGGCTACTCCAGAGATAATGGCTTTGGTAAAGAGATCTAAATCCATTAATTTTTCAATGATTCACTTGGAAGTGATGAGAATAGTATGCAACTTAAACTGAATTAATTTACAAATTGTCATATGTTCTTTGTGTTCTTTGAAAAGATGGAGCTTCTTTGGATCTGCTGTAAAGAGAACAATTCTAAAAGATACTTTGACAAGCACAGATGTTACAGAGATAAAAGCTTGAAGACTAAGAAACAATCCGTTTTTAAAGATGAAGTTGTTAAAGATATATTCACAAAGGAACTTGAAGTCAAGCAAGTAGAATTCAAGTTAGGGGAGGATTGTTGGGATATGAAAGTACTGAAGATATCAAAGTCTTGAAGATATGAAAGTACTGTAAGCTGCAAAATCTT
Organism: Chrysanthemum makinoi; assembly: GCA_910596185.1. NCBI lineage: Eukaryota > Viridiplantae > Streptophyta > Magnoliopsida > Asterales > Asteraceae > Chrysanthemum > Chrysanthemum makinoi. The sequence continues at coordinate 328,432,232 of OU343222.1, read as the reverse complement.
GGAAGAAGTCAAAGACTCAAAGTCTTGTTAAAGGCAAAGTCAAAGTACTGCAATATGAAGTCAAAGTACTGCAAGAACAAAAGAACTGTTATATTCGTTTATAGAAAGAATTGTATTCTATGTCTAGATTACTTGTCGTACAAGGTTATCAATTGTAAACCAACTAGGATATCCTTGAGCCTATAAAAGGACTCCTAGATTGGCATTAGAGGTACGATTTCAGAAAAAGAGTTTTAGAGTTTACGAATTAGTGTTTTAGAGAAAAGTTTGATTATCTTAGAGTTGTATTAGAGTATCTGCATAATAAGCAGATTTAGAGTTTATAATAAAAGATTAATCTTCTTAGCTTTGTTAAGTAAATTCCGCGTACTTAATAAAGATTACTCAGTGTTTCTTTGTTAATAACTTAGGATTTATCCGAGGTTATTAAACCTTAACAAGCTAGTTAAGATAGTTTGATTAAAGTATATCGATCCAACATGATGTTCCAACAACGTCAAGGCGAAACTCTGTACGAGGCGTGGATTCGATTTAAGGACTTACTCCATAGAGTCTCTCATCATGGCATTGATCTTCGATTGACTAAGATTGAAGCCGATTTCAAGCAACGACAAGACGAGATGACAAACAAGCTTGACGCCCTCTTAAAAGCCTTCAATGACCGGGAAATTGGAGCACTCCCAAGTGATACTATAAAGAACCCAAAAGTGAATTCGATTTCATCGACTTCATGTTCTTGTTCACCATGGGAGAGTGCACATCCATGCCCCTCACACCCAAAGCTCCACTCGGTAAATGCTATCAACAAAGGTTCCAAGCGATCCCAAATGAGGTACCAAGGCCCCGCACCATTGGTACAATACACTCTTGAGAAACCCGTCAACCAAGAACCCAAACCTAATCTAGAGGAGGAGTACAAGGAACTCCACCAAGAAAAACCGGTTCTTGAAGTCTTAGTTCATGCACCTTATTACAATGCTTTAAAAGACAAATATGAGCGAGAACTAAAACTTGGAAAACACGGGTCCGCGTTTTTGCAAATTAATTAACTTAAGAAGTTAGACGATCCGGGGCTATTCACTCTTTCATGTAGGCTTGGAACCTCCAAACCTCTCGATGTTCTAGCCGACTTAGGATCATGCATCAATCTTGTTCCGTTGTCCCTCTATAGAAGCCTTAACTTAGGTAAGATAGAACCAACAGAAACCATCTTAGGTCTAGCGGACGGTAGTATTGCATATCCGGTAGGGATAATAAAAGACATGGTAGTACACGTAGGAGAATTGTCTCTTTTGACGGATTTCCATGTGCTAGACATGAATAAGGACCCGACATGCCCATTGTTAGTAGGAAGGGGATTCTTAGCCATCGATAGTGCCATCATTGATTGTATGATGTCTAAAATAGTGGTAGGAGAAGGGAGTGCTAGGTCAATTTACGATGTCAAAAAGCATATTTACTACAAGGAAGAGGAAATCCCCCATGAGATCAGGTTGGATAGAACGCCATCTAGATATGGACCTTGGATTAATAAAGACTTCATAGGTCCCCAATGACCTTTCTATCTAGATGAAGCCTTTGCTAGTAAATCAACTTTCCATGAAAAAGAATTGGCTAGGGACATGGAAGTGAACCCGTTCGAGGACGCCTTAGTGTTTAGGAAGATGTCCGAGTTCCTAGGAAGCTTGCTCGTCAAAATTGTCATGAATAAGTGGAAAGTTGAGAGCGATAAGCCTAAGAATAAGTGGAATTGGGATAGACCGCCTAGTGATGGTAATGGAGAGTGGCATATTAGGATAACGATCTATGACCCCGATGGAGAAAAGTTTGAAAAGGAATACCGCACTAAGCGTACCACAAGGAACTTAAATGATAAGTTTGATCCTTATGACATTCTTGAGGATAAGCTTACTTATATAGGTACGTAGGGGCACGAATTCGAGTCTAGCTACAAGACTCATAAATAAAGAAAAGCGCTTCGTGGGAGGCAACCCATGCTTAATTGTTTGCTTGTTTGTGTGTCTTATATATTTCTTATTGATTGTTTATTCTCATGTTTGAATTTGTGAAAATGATTTATTTTGTCTTTAACCTCGTCGTAATTACATATAAAGGTATTTTACAAAAGGGATAAGTGTAGGGAGGATTACACACGTTTTCAAAAAGAACGTGAACATGAGGATTACGATTATTAAAAAGATATACATGTGTGTTTGTTAGAGTCAAATGCTTGTATCAAGTCATAATGGATGTTTTGCAGAATTTTTTTCCAGATTCTAAAGATATAAATTTTCCAGAAAATCATGAGGACCGTTTCTGGGATAACTGACGAATGTGGGATCGCAACCTGAAGGCGTCAGGAGGAGCAAAAACAACTTTTAACTTTTTATCGTTTTCTGTGCTACTTATAAATTTTTGGAATTTCTAAGGTCTTAATTTTTCAGAAAATCTGTAAACATCCATTCCACAAGCATTATATCCTAGTTTAGTAGAGTCATATATAGTGTTACCGCTGATTTTACGCGAAGGTTTCGTTTGTTTTCTTCAAGTGTGCAGGTTTTATTTATCAAGAAGAAGACACATGAGATTGGATGGAGATTTTCACGAATACATTCTTCTTGAAGAAGAATTTAACCACTTCTTCACACGGATCCTACCGAGCTAATCAGGGGAGTATTAGTTTCTTTCGTTTTTAATTACCTTCCATTATCATAACTTTGATACTTTCGGGGAACATTGGGGACAATGTTCAGTTTAAGTTTAGGGAGGGAAAATAAAACGGGAACTTTGAAACTATGCTTATCCTTGACTATTTGCCTTGTCTAATTTCAATTGTGTAATAAACCATGAGAAATATCGGTTAGGGTAATTTTGGCACCAAATTTAAAATTTTTCATGACATGTAGGAGTGGGCCATTAGTCTTAATAAAGCGTCTCATGGATAGGAAGTTATATGACTAGCACAAAACCCTTTACTACTTAAATTCCACCCAAAATGTGAGGATCGCCCTTAGATTTGTAGGAATTAAAGCATTCATCTTTAATGCTTGAGAGTGTACTGGTAGTATAATAGATTCTAGAACTTGTTTTGTGATGCATTCGAGATCGCTAGTGAGACTACACTTGTGTAGTTATGAATAACTAAATGATAAGAGGCATTAGGATAACCCTTGTTTGATACCGTATTATAATTACTTCTTCCACATCGGTTGAGTAATTCCCCACACCCTTGCGTTGTACTCATCTTTAGTACACGATACCCCTAGTTAACCCCTCAAAGCCTGTCCTTTTCGCGGTTCTCGTGATTTTTCGGTTTTCCGGAATATCAATGACGAGCATTATTTACAATCCACCCCCAAATGTACACTTAAATCGCCTTAGCCTACCTTGTATGCACTCACTTTTAGTGCATTATTGTTATCATACTAAACCCTTAGTTCAATTATCTAGTTGCTTGCAAAAGTTGCTAAGTCAAGTCATATCCTTCATACACAGTTTTGGGACGATTGGGACTTATGGGAAAAGTTAAATTTTATGAAGTGACGGGAAGGAACGTTAAATTCAAATTCCCTTTATTTACGTAATAATGTACTCCAAGTGTTTTGATCTTTTAAATTCGGGTCAAATTAATGTTAGAGTAATAAAAACTCAAGTGTAGGGATGTGCCTATAAATCACTATTATTTTGATGTTATCGTAGAGGATGGTAGAGTAAAAGTGTATGGAAAAAAAATCGAAAAAAAAGAGTGTTAAAAAAAATGAAAAAAAAAAATACGGTTTTTGTTTGTTTCAAATTTATCTAGAGTTTAGAGTGTCGAGTCTTGGCTTAGCAACACCATTCTTCTCATGCTTGTACCATAAAGATTTTTGACTTGCCACCACTAAATCGCCCGTCCCACCAAACCCTTTGTTTCCCTACCATAAGCCTAACGTTGCATCCCTTTAAAAGACCTCTTGGATAGTTTTTCCTAGGTGCTTACGCCAAAGCGATGGAGATTTGATCTAGTCTCAAGCCTATGGTAATCTATGTACTAGGACCGGTTAATGAGTGTTGATCTTCCATTTCCAATTTGATATATTTCATATACAACCGAGAGATGAGAGTATCCAAACACCACTTGTGAGGTGCTAGTATGTAATTTCCGTGCTTGTTATGACTTTTGCGGGGCTTATACTTGTTGTGAATTGTTTTAAACTAATGCTTCATGACCCCTAACTTATAAATTAATTGGTCAAAAGCACATTTGCTTGAGGACAAGCAAATACCAAGTGTACGGATATTTGATAAGGATTTAAAAGGTACACTTTTGAGGGGTCATTTAAGCCCTTAATCGACCACTTTTAAATCCGTTACTGCTTAATTTCGTTCCTTTTCACTTTTTAGGTCTCTTGAAGGCAAATTGCTGGAATGACACTTATTCGGACGAAAAGGCGTGAATATATGAAGAAAATGGCCAAGTCAAGATCAAGACACTCAAGCTACTGGAATTGAAGGTGACGGTGTCACAGTTAGAAGGGGACACCGTACGCGTGCTCCAAATTTGTGACGACTTCGATGGCGAAATTGCTATTTTGTACCCGACGGCGTTAGGTTTTAAAAAGTAGGGCGTCACAACTCAGACGGACTAGATTCAGATCCCGACGGCGTCATAAGATGAAGCCGACGGCGTCACAACTATAAGGTGACGCCGTCACAAGGTTGACATGGTCAAGACAAACCTAATGGCGGCGATCCGACGGCGTCACATTTAAAGAGTGACGCCGTCGCAAGTTGTAACTCTATATATAGAATTTGAATTTTCAGACTTTTAAAGAGGTAGTTTTGTGGAGTAAAACCTAAAACCGAATTTTGGCTATCTTGGGCAGTATCTTAGGGTTCTCATACCCTATTTTACAACAAGATAAGTAATTTACTTCATTGATTTACTTATGTCTTAAATTGTATGTGTGTATGCTTGCATGTTTTTCATGTCCGGCTAATTTACTTGTGTGTTTGCTTAGATCTATGAAACCTAGCTATTGAATATTGAATGGTTGTCTCTTATCTTAATTGTAATTGACCTATGATTACGATAGGTCATTCGTTGTGTTTTTAATGCTTGAGTAATCTTTGTGAACATTAGTTTATAATCGCCTAGAGTTATTATAGGCTAAAAATCCAAAGATAACCTTAGAGTTAGTTTATGAATCCTAGAGATTTTGTAGGCAATAACCTTAAGGTAATCTCAAAGAGTTAGAGAAGAAAGCATACCCTACGACCTTAGAAGACACAACGCGTTAAGAATAAGGACGTGACAATTCAACTATCAATAGGAGATAACTAGGGAGTAATAGTATCTAGGTAAACACATTTTTAATCATCATACGAGCACACATCAATTAGAAATAGACTACCCCTTAGCTTAGTTAATTAGATAAATAGATAGTAGAGTAATCGGTAGAAGTACCATCCCCCAAATCCAATACCCCGAGATTCGTAATTTCAATTTTCTAAAAAAATATAAAAAAGATTAAAAATAATCTTCCTCAACCCCAACCTTAGCGTAGTAACTTCTCACTAGTATTCCTATTCCCCTAGAGAACGATATCAATCCTGAGGCTTACCCTAATACTACACTACAACGATTAGGTTAACTGCCTAGGTGGTTGAAAAACTTGCTTGAAGAAAAGGAAGTTTCCTTTGACCCCGAACGCGCGTTGTACGCATATCAAGTTTTTAACGCCGCTGCCGGGGAATAGAATAACTAGTTAGGAGTCTATCTCATTTAGGTTCCTTTGCTTGATTCCTATCATGTAAGATATTTTCTCATTTTTAGCTTCCTTGTAGTCTATCCCCCTTCTTCGTGAATTGTTTCGTAAATCCCATCACTTTTCATCATGGAAGGTGATAATCTACCACCACTCATCAACCCACCACCAAATGACCCACCAAGAGGCCATACTCTTGGTGAATACTCTAGACCAAGCCACCAAGGCTATAGGAACACCATTGAGCTCCCCGATCAAGCTCAAACTACGGCCCTACGATCCGACACCATCCGGTTGGTGCAAAACGGATGTGCATTTCATGGACTTCGTTCTGAAGATCCTTATCAGCATCTGAAAGATTTCCTTAAAATCGTCGATTCCATCGACCTCGATGCTACTACTCGGGATACCACGCGCTTGCGTATCTTCCAATTCTCTCTACGGGACCAAGCTAGTAATTGGCTTGACCGACTTCCCGCCGGATCCATCTCAAGTTGGGATGATCTCACCACTCATTTCCTGTTAGGATTTAGAAAATCCAGTCATTAAAGAGTCGGCCACCTCAAGTATATGTAATCGTTAGAAAGCTCATAGTCGTAGATTATTTAATGTTAACTAGTATTTAGTTATGTAACACCGTGGAGGACGGACGGGTCTTTACCCACTGTATGCCTGATCCACAGCCCATAGGTGGCGATTTATGTAAGAACTATAAATACTCTCTACCTCCCAAGGTAGAGAGTTGGAGCTCATAATAATACTTTCATTTTATCTCACTAAGTTCCCAAACCTTTAACTCTTTCTCTCTCTAAAAACTCTTGTATACGCCTCTTTGATCATTTGTTTAGTGTGTTTATGAAATCCAATATCTAACAATTGGTATCAAGAGCCATGGTTTGATCATCTCTCTTACATATCCTTGGATTTCTAGTGGTTTTAGGTGGTTTTTGAGTTTGAAAAAGTTTAGTGGTTTTTGCATCATTTGGATCATTTCTAGTGTTAAAGTTTGAATTTTGGGTGTACTTTTGTGTTTAGAATCATTGTAAGTGCTTGGGTTTTGATTTGGTAAGCTTGAATCACTGTGGTTGAGCTTGTTTTGGATTGAAAAGTGTGTTTTTGAAGTTTTTCTTGCTAGTGACTTGGTTCTCGTTGTGATTTTCATCGTAGCGACTTGCTTGATAAAAGTTAGCGAGGATTTGATGTTAGTTGTTAGCGACTTGAGCCTAGCGACTTGTCTATTGAGACAAGCCGACAAATAGTACAAGTTAGTGGATTCTCCACTACGGCTAGCGACTTGGTGAGGTTAGCGACTTGCTTCAGGAATTGTTAGCGAGTTGTAGTGCAAATTGTTAGCGACTTGGATCTTAGCGAGTTGTTCTTTAGCAACTTAACTGTGTCTAGCGACTTAGTGCTTAGCGACTTGCTGTCATAACTCTTAGCGACTTGGTGTTAGCGACTTAGACCTTAGCGAGTTGCTCTTTAGCGACTTGACTGTGTAGCGACTTGTATCTAGCGACTTGGTTCAATAACTCTTAGCGACTTGGTTGATTTACTTTGCTTGTATACGGTTTTCTCTTGATTTAGTAAAATCCCGTGAAAGAATCTATTTCCCGGTTTAATCATAGAGTTATAAATCCCGTGTAATCTGTTAACATGTCTACCAACGTATCTACAATCATCTCCACTTATTGAGGATGTTCAAGCGGCTAGTTCTAATACTCGTCCACCATGCTTGGCAAGGCCGACTGACTGACTCTTGGGCTCAACGAATCATATTATCTGTCTTGGAAAGGAAAATGGGGTCAACATTCTCAAAACCATTGATGTAGGACCGTATCAGATTGAGACTACAAGAGACATAATTGATACTGCTGCAGATGGAACTATGATCTTTGGATTGGTGAGAACAAAGGCGTATGATGAGCTCAGTGATAAGGAGAAAAAGAGTCGATCTTTGATATCAAGGCCTCAAACATCATACTACAGGGTCTTCCAAAAGACATCTACAAGCTGATCAATCACAACACTGAAGCCAAGGCTGTTTGGGATAATGTCAAGATGCTTCTCTCGGGTTCTGAATTAACTAAGGAAGACAGAGAATCACAGCTGTATGATGAGTTTGAGCACTTCAAGATGAAACCAGAAGAGAGTATCTATGAATACTACGTGAGATTCCATAAGCTTGTGAATGATATGAGGAACATCAAAATGACCATGCCAAACATTTAGCTAAATTCAAAGTTTGTAAACAACATGAATAACGAGTGGCACAAATTTGTCACCTCTGTGAAGCTAACCAAAGGACTAAAGAATACAAACTATGAGCAATTGTATGCCTTCCTTCTTCTGAATGAGAGGCATGCTATGTTTGAAAAAAGGATTCGGATGGTTCAAAACCAATCAGGGAGAAACAAGCTCACCAAATGATTCTACTGCTTTCTACACCAATGTTGGTATTACCACCAAAGCATCTCAAGTCATACCCATGGGTAATGGTAATTACAAGCTCATCTCTGATCCAACATATAAGCCTCTAGACTCAAACACACTCATGGAAAACTTCATCAATCAGCTGTCTCTCATGGTTAGTCAAAACATGAACTCTCTCCCACACACCAACAATAACCTCAGAGCAGCATCCAATCCACACAATCCAAGCTCTTGTCGAGAGATGGAAGGTTGTGGTGCAACCTTGTTCAAGAAAGCAGTATGATCGGGAAGAGGTGGAGGTTGGTAGAGGATATCGTGGAAGGAATCCAAATCAAGGACAAGCAAAGCCAGTCAAATGCTACAACTGTGGTGGTGAGGGACACATTGCTAGGAGCTGCACATCTCCAAAGCGACCACAAAATGCGAGAATACTTGAGAGACAAGATGTTGCTCGTGCAAGCTCAAGACAATGGAGCCGCTTTGGATGAAGAGGAGTTGTTGTTTCTTCTTGAGGGAAATGCCGAACCTATGATGCTGATGTTGATGAACAGCCCATTCGGAGATAGGTCATAATCATCAAAATTCATTTCAAGTAGCATTTGTGATGCATTTGACTCCGATGTCGATGATGAACCTACTGCCCAAACAATCTTCATGGCTAGCATCTCACCTATGGTATCTCCAAAGGTGTCTCCACCAAAACAAGTGGTCCATCCAAAGACAAAATCATTTCAGAGGTATTAAAACTATATGATGATGTTGATGAGCAAAAGATGCATAATAAAGTACAATCTCTTGAAACTTATGAATCAGATATTGATGATGAAGGTAATAGCAATATTGTCCCATATGATCAATATGTGAAGCAAAGTGAAAGTGAGGTTGTACCAAGTAATGCATCTTCTGCAGTCAATGATGACTGTACTTTTGATGAATACACTTGCATGTGCCCCTTTGATGATTCTGTTATCTCTGGCCGAATGCCTATAAAGAACAAGTTGCTGTTTATGAACAACGTGCTATGTTTGAGTTGACCACCCGTGAGCAGGAAATGGATGACCAAATGTGTACAATCATTAGAAAAAGTAACTTTAAGAAGAATTCTTAAAACAAGAGTTAAACTCCTTACAAGAAAAGCTTTCTAAACTGCTAAGCAAAAACAAGAACTTCAAGAAAATGTTAAAATGCTTAAGCAAGAATTCAATGCTAAGGAATCAAAACTTTTGAATGATTTTTCCAATCTAAAAACTTTAAAAACAAGCTTGAAAATAAGTTGTACGTACAAGGGAATACCATTCAAATTGCTCACTTGATCACTAAGCATAGAGTCTTAAGCGATAAGCATAGCATTCCCTTGTTGTGGAACCTAATCCTGAGGTTGTTAAAAAGGCTAGAGCTGCTCATAATGTAATATATGATGGTAATAAGATTCTTAAACCTAGACAGAAACCTAGTTGCATTGAGTGCACTGAGGAAGATAGAAAATTAGATGATGCATCTAGGGAGAAAATGAATAAGAAGCTAGAAGATCCTGAATGTAAAGAGAATAACATAACGATCAAACCCCATGATTACAAAAAGGAAAATTGGATTTCCTTGAACAAATTTAAGCCTCAAACGTTGTTAACACCCGAACAAGTGTTCTAGAAAAAGGATTTAGATAAGCAAAAAGCAGAGAATCTTGTTGTAACAAACCTTCCCCTTAGGAAAATGCCTTCAGCAACTGTGTATCCTCCGAATACACCAATGCATTTAGTTCCTAGAACTATTGCCACTAAAAGCAAGACCTTAATCAGTCAATATGTTATTTTTCAATTATTTGTTGATTTTGAGAAAACTTGTAAGAAAAGGATCACACCCACTGGGATAACTGAAAGGGAAAGGGGTTTTGATCAAATTAAAGAATGCTATTTAACTGAGGTTATACCTTTCTTTAAACAACAAAAAGATCAATTTGAGAGTCTTAAAAAGGGGATGGATTCAGATATTAAAGAAATGGAAAAGGAATTTGATGCAATGATAGTTGAGGTTAGTGACTATGAGCGAGAATTAAAATATAATGAGATTGAGAGGAAGAACTTGCATACCTTGAATGAGAATCTTATTTCTAAATGTATTACTCAAGATGTGTTTTACATTGCTACGAATTGTTCCATTAATGCTTCTCAATTTCATGAATTATTTGTTGCTCCGAAAGTCTCACATGATCGTGTCATTGAGCTTGAAAAAACTAACTCTAAACTGCATGATAAAGTTGAGCAGGATGATCATGATAACCTGGTGAAACAGTTTTCTAAATTGGAAGTTGAACATCTTGCTTTGCAATTAAAATATCAACATCTGAAATAAAATGTTAAAACCTCAAATATCAAGACATCCTTGGATGCTCTAAATTTGATCAGTTTTTGAAATTAGCAAACATGATGAACGATTCGAGCTCATTGTAACACGATCAGAAAGTTGAAAGCCCAAATCTCTCAATTAAAGGGTGAAAAGACCAATGTGATTGGCTCCCAAATGCCTCCTCCTTTAGATTTTCAGTATTCTCAAACTTTTCATCTTCAAAACTTAGTTAATGCTTTACAAATGGAAAATGAGAGTTTTCTAGAAGAAAATGAAAAGGTTAACGACACTTTAAAGAGTTATATGATTCAATGAAAGTCACTCGTGACAAAAACAACGAAAAATAACGTCTTTACAAAAAGAAATTGAGAATCTGAGGAGTCAGGAAAAAGGGAAAGTGCCACTTGTTTTTAATGAGAATGTTGCATCAAAGTCATCCTCGAATGAAAATATCTGTATTTGATAAATACATTCCTCCTTATCTTAGGAATAATGAACCGGTGTTTCATGACTATTGTGCTCACCTTATGGATAGTCTAGAATGTCTCCGTGAGATTGTAGAAGAGGATTTCATTAATAAACCTCTTGATAGAGAAATTAGGTTTGCTTGCATTCAGGCCAAACAATCTCAAGAGCTGCTAGAATGTGTAATTGCAACATGTCCTAAATCCTTAGGTGCGAAAGGTAAAGCTGTGATGCCTTGTTCCATGCCTAGTGCCAAACATACAAATCATTCTATGCCCAGTTTTAAGAAAGTGAACACTAATGTGCCTTCAAGTAGCTCAAATCCCTGCACATCTAGTTAGGGAATGCAAAAAGTAGATCAACCAACTAATGTTCCCATAATTCCCTCTACAGGAGTAATCGGTGACATTAAAGCAAGCGGGTCAAAGCCTCCAGGCAATACCAAGCAAGATAGGACCTCGAAAGCTAAGAATGTGCATTGGAAGAGAGTAGAAGATCACCCTAGGAATATTAAGTTTGAGTTGAATAAAACGAATCGTGTTGATTCTATTATTAGCTATAAGCGTCTGTATTAATTAATTGAATTCTACTACTATTCGCAAACCATGTAATGATGACTGCTTGATTTATGTTTCTAATCATGAATGTGGTGTGAATGTTTTGTCTAATGCTGTCAAATGCCCTGATAAAACTCTTAATGTTAAAATTCAAGCTAAGAAGGCTAAAAAGCAAAGGCGAAAGAAAGTTAGAAAACAATGGAAACCCACAGGAAGGAAATTTAGTAATATAGGTTATCAATGGATACCTACTGGCCATAAGATTAATGAGCTTTGCCCTAAAGTTGCTAAATCAATGCCCACTAGAAAATGGATGCCTACTGGTAGAATTATTCCCTTAAGAAGTGAACAGACTTTGAATAGGTCAAATATGGACACTAGCACTGCATCTATTTCTAATGACTCCATTGTTTCTACTTCTAATGTGGGTGTTCCAATCACTGTTACTAACCAAGTGGAACCCATTCATGCATGGGGATCCTAATTATCCAGTTATCCATTCTTGTGTGTGTTCAACTGCAGATCGTTCAAATCGTTCTGTGGTACCTGTACTCAGGATGTTCCAAGCATATACTGGAGGACCGGGTCGTGGCTCATGAACTTCGTGAGTAAATTCATCGGGACTGATTAGATTCGGGGAACGATCATTTCGAATGCAATTATGGGTTATGGAGATTATGTTGTCGGTGATAGTGTTATCTTCAGGGTATATTACGTAGAAGGTCTTGGTCATAACTTATTCTCTGTCGGTCAATTCTGTGATTCTGATCTAGAAGTAGCCTTCAGAAAACATACCTGCTTCGTTAGAGAACTTGATGGTAAAGAACTTTTAAGAGGAACACGTGGTTCAAATCTATACACCATCTCTATCGAAGATATGATGAAGTCTTCTCCAATTTGCTTGTTGTCAAAGGCTTCGAAAACAAAGTCATGGTTATGGCATCGTCGTCTCAATCACTTGAACTTCGACACCATCAAGGATCTCTCCAGAAAGGACTTAGTTGTAGGTTTACCTAGACTAAAGTATGAAAATGATCATCTTTGTTCAGCATGCCAATTGGGAAAAAGCAAGAAGTATGCCCACAAACCCAAACCTACAAACTCAATTACAGAAGTTCTTCATACAATTCACATGGATTTATGTGGACCCATAAGAGTGCAGAATATATTTGGGAAGAAATATGTGTTAGTTGTGGTTGATGATTACTCTCGATTCACTTGGGTTAAGTTCGTAAGGACAAAGGATGAAACTCCAGATATCATCATCAAACTTATCAAACAGCTGCAGGTTCGACTTAACAAAACTGTCAGAATTGTCCGAACAGACAATGGGCTGAGTTTGTTAATAAACAACTTAGTGAATTTTATGAAAGTGTTGGAATCAGTCATCAAAGAAGTGTTCCACGAACTCCTTAACAGAACGGTGTAGTTGAAAGACGCAATCGAACTCTTGTGGAAGCCGCAAGAACAATGCTGATTTACTCAAAGGTTCCAATGTTTCTCTAGGCTGAAGCCATTGCCACTGCATGCTACACTCAAAATCGATCCCTAATTCACACTGCTCATGGAAAAACTCCATATGAACTTATCCACAATAGAAAACCTAATCTCTCATTCCTTCGTGTATTTGGTGCATTGTGTTATCCAACTAATGAGGGCCAAGATTTAGGCAAACTTAAAGCTAAATCGGACATTGGAGTTTTTGTAGGATATGCACCAAACCGAAAAGGATACCGAATCTATAACAAAAGAACCCGAAGTATAATGGAAAAAATTCATGTTACGTTTGATGAGCTGACCGGTCTAATGTCTCCAGGACAAACCAGTTATGGACCCGCATCTCAACTTTCATCAAGTAGTCCTATCAGTTCTACTCTCGTTTCAAATCCCTCTCCAGCAACTCCTTATGTACCTCCATCAGAAGATGATTTAAATAAATTGTTTGATCAAATGTTTGATGAACACTATGAGCCAAATGCTAATGAAATGTCAATTCCATCATCAGAGGCTGCTCCTATCCCTGTCAATGAAGTCAACCCTTCTGTTTCAATATCATTAAGCCAAGAAGTGCCTGCTGCTGATCACTCTGTATCATCAACGAATCATCAATCATCGAATGTACATCATGGAATTGTTTCTGGCACCCATGATGAAGTTAATCCCTTTGCTACTCCGGAATATGCTCCATTTGAAAACATATTTGCTCTTGAATCATCATCAGAACCATCCTCATCAGGAGACATCAACTCTGCTGCGTCAGTTCCTCAACAACAACCACATGAACACATTAGAAAGTGGACACATGATCATCCATTGGACTACATCATTGGAAAACCTTCTCGTCCAGTATCTACACGGAAACAACTTGCAACCGATGCCTTATGGTGCTTCTTCAACTCCGTACTCTCCAAGGTCGAACCAAAAGATGTTAAAACTGCCATGAATGAAAACAGCTAGTTCAATGCCATGCAAGAAAAAATTCATGAGTTTGATCGACCAGATGTATGGGAATTAGTACCTGCTCTAGATTGTGCTATGATCATTGCTCTAAAGTGGATCTTCAAAGTGAAACTTGATGAGCATGGTGATGTTTTAAAGAATAAGGCTCGATTAGTTGCAAAAGGATACCGTCAAGAGGAGGGTATTGACTTTGAAGAATCATTTGCTCCTGTTGCTCGTATCGAGGCAATCAAAATCTTTTTGGCTAATGCTGCAAGTAAGAACATGGTAGTCTAAAAGAAGTCATATACGTCAGCCAACCTGAAGGCTTTGTGAATCCAGAGCATCCTACTCACGTCTATCGTTTGAAGAAAGCTCTTTACGGTTTGAAGCAAGCTCCAAGGGCATGTTATGATACGCTATCAAAGTTTCTTCTATCTACTAGATTCAGCAAAGGAGCAGCTGATCCGACATTGTTCACCAGAAATTCAGGCAAACATTTAATTCACGTTCAAATATATGTTGATGATATTATTTTTGCCTCGACCGACCCCAATGAATGTGATCATTTTGTTAATACAAATAAGCCGTAAAAACGTTTATTTATATTTTACGATCTTCTAATGTTTTGTCAATAACAAACGTAAATTTTTTTTAACGAAACAAATAGAATACGTAAATAGTTTGAGTTAATAGTTTCCTAACACATTTACGATTTCACATAAAACACTAAAACAAGTATAAGTGATTTTATGATTTAGATACATATGTACAACAACTAGTGTTTACATATTGGGTTAGCATATACTTAAACTAAGTATACTAAAATGGGTAAAAACAAGTATATACTAAATGGGTATAAACAAGTATATACTAAATGGGTAAAAAACTAGCAAATGGTATTGACCCATAACCCATGGTTTTATATATACCACTTAACCAATATTGTATCTAGAAAGAAAATCATGGATCAACCCATGACCCATGACCCATAACCAAAATTACCCATGGGCAAAGAGGAGCGTTCCACGGATCCCTAGCTTTGTGCTAGCCGAATCCCAAGTGGAAGGGATCCGTGGGATCCAGGGAATAGTAGAGAATTTTCTCTATAAATAGAGAGCCATTTCTTCCTTTCTAACCATGACTTTATACACATACTTCCCCCAAGTATTATAACCCTCTAACCTCAGATCCAAGTGATCTATGTAGTTTGTCTTTTATTTTTGTGTGATCTTCTAGGTTCCTCTTAAAGGCAAGATCACCACTTCTTGAAGACGTGCAAGCTCAAGTCCATGAGTTGCCATGCTTCGTCATCATCAAGACAACTAAAGTTTTCTTGTTGATAGTTCTACCTTTCTCCATAGGTGTTGGGTTGAAGGCATTAGTGAAGAATGCCCAAAGTGTCAAGATGAAAGCATTAGTGAAAGGTGCTCTTCATTCGTGTGAAAGCATTAGTGAAGAATGCTAAAGGTGTCAAGACGAAGGCATTAGTGAAGGGTGCCAAGTGTTGTGTCAAAGGCTTTAGTGAAGGATGCCGAAGAATCAAATCAAGTCACATTTGGGAATAATGTCTAGGTCGTATAATTGATGAGGTGCATCGTTATACATATAAGTATTTATTTATTTCCAAGGATGGTGATATCCTTGATGATGGTGTAACAAGGAGTTGATCTCCTTGATATTAGGTGTTGTGTTGTGAAGGGTAGTAGTTCCTCCATAGTAATGGAACTAGGTGCTTAGCCTAGTACCTAATAAAGGGTAGGCGATGTTTTGATAGGATTAGTTCTCCTTGGTGTGAAAGAACTCGGTGGTTAGCCTAGCACCATATAAAGGGTAGGCGACGTTGTGTTAGGTGTGGTTCGCCTTGGTGTGAAAGAACTCGGTATTTAGCTTTGTACCGGAAAAAGGTTAAGCGACGTTGTGAAGGCTTCTCCGCCATAAGGAGATTGGTGTAGTGCTTACGAACTCTCGATTAGGTGACTCGGGGAGTGAAGTAGGGCAAGGAAGGTGTCCTTGTAGCTGAACCACTATAAATAACTTGTGTCGTGGTGATGTGCTTCTTACTCTTTATCTTTCATTACACGTTTATATATCTATCTATCAACGTCCAACATAAACAACCAAATAGATTGACATAAGTTGATCTAAATATTTAAAAGGAAGTATTAAATTGGTAAAACTATTCAACCCCCCCTTCTAGTTTTCCACAATTGGCATCAGAGCTTCGTTACCAAGTTTCTTAAAGTATGTTGTACTTTAAAGACTTGATACGATCCGTGTATGTTTGAAAACTACAAAGAAGGATTTTTTTTAAAAAGTCATATTTTCTTTTAAATCATTTTGTTGGACATTGATAGATGATTCTAACAACTTTTGTTCTCAAGAAATCTTCATGCTAGAATCTCTCAAAAAATCTTCATTCAAAGAATAATGAAGTCAACATTCAAGGAAGGATCTAAAAAGTAATCACAACTTATGTACACCAAGTACAAAGGATTACTTTAAAAGCTCATGAAGTATTTTTGGTATTATGCCAAACCAAGAAGCATAGAGGTATGGTTTGATTTTCATTAGATAGATTACATGAGTTCAATTTATTTCATAAGTTCTCTTTGTTTATTAATCACTAGTATCGTTAGAAGTCTCTCTCGTCACTTTTCCGCCTCTTTCGTCACCGGGAATGGTATTCCTTTTGATTCTTCAAAATAACGTCGTCATCACATATGAACCCTCGATATGGAATTCATCAAAAGCTGTCATCCAAAAACAATCTTCATCTAATACCTCCGAACTATTTTTAACTAACTTATAAGCCTACTACAAAAATAATGCCAAAAAACTCTTTTTCTGTCCACAGTAGCCGGATCCCTCCAGGTGTACTAGCCGGATCCCTAATACAAAGGATCCGGGGGAACCGTGGAAACAGAACTTCGACTATACGCTTTCAAAAATCACCACTGATTGTTTTTACCTCTATTCACACAACACAAAAACGACCAAGCTACAGAATTCATCCTCATTGGTTTCCATACTTTCAAGTATTCCTTCCTAGAACACCATTGTAAGTAATTACATTAACTTGTTCTAATTTTCATCATTCTCATCCTAGGGTTTATGGTTTCTTAATTTCTAATCAATTAACTCAATTAGGGTTTTTAAAATCAATCATGAAAAGGGGATGTATTTTAAAATCACATTAAATACAACATTGTTAATACAAATCAAAACCATAAACCCATCCCAACTAATTTTACCTAATTGGAAAATTTGTATTTTTTAAGACCAACCATGCCCAAAGCCACTCAACAAGATCATCATGACACCGTCCATTACCTTACTCACTACTATCGGAAAAAGGGATTGACCAAACCGACCGTAAAATATTCAAAGCCTTGTAACACGACTTATCCACGAAGGTCGTGTAATCAAGAAATGTTTCCTTGAAGATACCGACATTCGTCAAGTTTTCTCGTCAATCAACTTTGATTGTCTCCTTGACATAGATGAACAAATTTGTCCGGTCTTCATTTTTGAATTTTACAAAAGATTGAGGATCATTAGAAACACCGACAATAGCATCTCAGTCGCCTTCATCATCAACAAACAAAACTTTATTTTTCCTCTCAACACCTTTGTTCAAATTCTTCGCATTCCTTGTGAAGGAATTTGTATGTACTCTCAATATTGGGCAATTAACGCTCAAAACCTTGCACTTGATCCTAAGCCTCTCTATAACACTCCTCTCGACGATCCCGAAACCATTAGAGATACTATATTCAAAGTTAGGACCGACCAATCTCGTTACAACCATAACAAAAAGCTCATTCACCGTGATCCCTTTCAAATGGAACTTTTCGAAATGCATCCCATGTTTAGAAAATGGGAAGAAATCCTTAGGGAAAATGTCATTAGCCTAGTTGGAAACAAAGATCATCCAAATGCATGTCTTGTGCAAATGATATATTGTCTTACCCACCAAAGGCCATTCAATCTTGCCTATTACATGGTAAGGAGAATGGCTGGGGTATTCAAAGCTTCGAACATGGTACTTCCGTATGGTATGCTCCTAACACGACTTTGTAAGTATGTTGGTGCATTGGAACCATCTCCTATTGACGATGATCATTACCTTTCCGATCACGTCATGGTACCTCTTACCAAGCAACCCCCTAAACGGTTCATGGTCAATGGAGAGAAACCTAAAGCTCTCTCGGACTCCTCGGCCGGTGAAGAAGAAGATGATGATGAGGAAGACATCAACCCCATAGCCAACATCAAATTGGAAATCCTTGAATACCACGAACAACTTCCAACCATTCCAAACGAGACCACGGAATTTAAACAATTGAGGGGCATGATTCAAAACCTCGCTTACAACCTCACTAAGCCGTTAAAAAGGAAAAGAAAGGATTGACGAAAGAGACAATAGGAATGTGCTTATTTTCATTTATTTTATGTTTGGAAGATTACGTTTTAGCACTTTTGGTTTATGGTAATTTGGATATTGTTACTTTATCATACTTTTATAAGTGGTGTTTTGTGATGACATGCTTGTTCCTATTGCTTTATTTATAGATTTATTAGTGTGCAAAATCTGCACATCATTTCTGTGTAGATTCTGATCTGCAGATGCCGGATCCCTAGGATTAGCCTAGCCGGATCCCTCCCTTGAGGGAACCGTGGGATCCGTGACATCAGATCAGCAATACAACATTTCTTGCATCAAGATAACTTTCTAGATAACATCTCATCAGCTAAGAATATGATTTTAGAATCCAACTAGAACCACTTCAAGGATGAGAAAAGCTTAGACTCACTAAAGGCTTACTTAAGATCTTAGTCAAAAAGCCTCTTGGTGTATCAACACATCAAAACTCACCATATTTCCGCTTCAATAACTCACAAACTGTTTCTCATCTTTCAAAACACTTAAGTGGACAAATTAAACAATTTTAGGAAATTGTTTCTAATCATTTTTATCTCAAAGTGAGACAAAAATTAGTTTTTTTTAATTGTTGTGATTTTTAAGAATTTTTCAAATTTTACCTCAAGTTTAAATCTGATCACTAGGATCATTTATTATGACTTGACACCACAAAAGTTCTTAGTGTTATCCTTGGACATCCATTGGTAGTCATCTTTTCCCATCTCCTTTCCATAAGAAGCAATCATTTACTATAACACTTATTACCTTTGATCATTCAAGTACCCTTTCATCTTAAAACACTTAAGAGAACTGAAACACTCAAAATGAGATAGGCTTTAGCTTCTAGAAACCTCATTTCAAACCGTCATAACTGCTGAAGGAGCCGGATCCCTAGGATTGGCCTAGCCAGATCCCTCCAAGGAGGAACCGGGGATCCGTGGGTGACAGTTTATGTCAAACATTGCTAAAACAATCATTTCAACTCATCTTCCTAACTCAAACACTCCATCTCATCTTAAATGAGTTCCTAGATCACTGAAACTCTGAACCTCAACCTTGTGCATGTTAATCATCACATTTCCAAGAACATTAGTGGATTAAGTCTTAAATGCAATTGCCAAGTTCTTCCCTTTATAAGCCATATTGCTAAAAACACATTAGTCATCAAACATAAACATCAGCAATTGCAACCACCTCCCTTAGTCATTTCATCATGAGAAAGGCACCTAGTGCTAACTCATCCACTCAAGAACCACCCAAGAAACTTGCTAGAATCATACACGAAGTTTCCTCAACCGAATCATCTCCGGTTAAGTCCACCAATGCTAGGATTTCCCCTACACCAAGGAAACCAATCAAACTAATCCCCAAAAAGAGTGTTCCCACTAGGATTTCATCACCAAACTCTACTATACCAAACATACCCTCCACAACTCAACGAACACCATTAGTGCCTAGAGCCACCTCACAATCATCTCCACATTCTCACGATGTAGAAGATTTACCTTCTAGGCCATCTTACCTTTCACCATTACCAACAAATTCACTTGAAAAGATTGAGCAACAAAATCAAAGTGTTGAATCAACACTTGCTCCAATAGCAAACTCTCTCATTCCCCCCAATAGGCCATTTTGGATTATGAGAAGACATCAAAGGCAACCACCCGACCACATGGAAGTTGATGCTTCTTTACCTCCACCCTCAAACATTGTAGAGCCATCACTTAATGAGCCTCCACCAATTCCTCCTTCATTTGAAGATCCTCAATCCACTTCACTTGAACTTCCACTTCAAGAAATTCAAAACCATGACAAGGATTGCTATCATTGTAAACATGTTGAAAGGTTGATACATGAACTACGTGAAGAGAAACGTTTCATGTTTTATCACCTCCTCGAATGTTTCGAAGAGGTTAACAATCCTAAACTACAATGAGCATCATAATCACAAGCTCAAACTTAGAATGTTTAGGAAAACTCATCTCATCCTTGATCATCATTAAGTTTTTAGTTGAATCTATAGTTTGGATAACTCATTAGCATTAGTAGCGCTTGCATGAATAGTTTATTCTCTTAGTTTTAGAGATTCGATTGATCATCTCTTGTTTTTTATTGAATGAACATTTATATGCCATAGCTGTTATATGTGTTGTGATTGATATATCATATACTACCTCACATATTCGTTAGCATTGATTGAAACACTCTTGTTGCTGAAGAAACTGTCAATAGACAGCCGGATCCCTCCATAATGCCTAGACGGATCCCTTTAAGAAGGGAACCGCGGGATCCGTGGATCAGAAGAACAAATTTCTACTAACTTGAGTTTTATTTGCACGAAATTATGCACTATACTCTTGTTTTATAACCTTTACTTTGTAGATTTTCAAAATAACACATGAAGATTTTGACACCATAAAGCTAGGGGGAGCTTTGTGTCAAACGAAATTGAAAAAACATTTGAAACTTAATCCGATTTTGGACTATACTTCATGACACCCCATTGCAACTTTGCAATCTTCAAAGGGGAGCACGTTTTCGTCACTTAGACGAACCATTTGCAAACTTATTTGCAAACACAATTAGTTTATTTTATGTTATGTCCTTGACGCCCTCTCAAAGGGATGGAATCGTCAAGGGGGAGTTAAAGACGGTACCATTCCCGTCACTTGCTCTCTTTACATTTTTCTTTACATATTTTTCTTATAAAATTGTGTTAGTTTCTTTTAACACTTTTTGTTTCGACAAAAAGGGGGAGAAGAAAGTAAAAAACTACTAATTTAAACTCGCTATAAAATTTTAGTTTTTCTTAAAATAATTTTATGTTTTGTCATCAACAAAAGGGGGAGATTGTTAATACAAATAAGCCGTAAAAATGTTTATTTATATTTTACGATCTTCTAATGTTTTGTCGATAACAAACGTAAAATTATTTTAACGAAACAAATAGAATACGTAAATAGTTTGAGTTAATAGTTTCCTAACACATTTACGATTTCACATAAAACACTAAAACAAGTATAAGTGATTTTATGATTTAGATACATATGTACAACAACTAGTGTTTACATATTGGGTTAGCATATACTTAAACTAACTATACTAAAATGGGTAAAAACAAGTATATACTAAATGGGTAAAAACAAGTATATACTAAATGGGTAAAAAACTAGCAAATGGTATTGACCCACAACCCATGGTTTTATATATACCACTTAACCAAGTTCATTGTATCTAGAAAGAAAACCATGGAGCAACCCATAACCAATGACCCATGACCCATAACCGAAATTACCCATGGGCAAAGAGGAGCGTTCCACGGATCCCTAGCTTTGTGCTAGCCGGATCCCAAGTGGAAGGGATCCGTGGGATCCGGGGAACAGTAGAGAATTTTCTCTATAAATAGAGAGCCATTTCTTCCTTTCTAACCATGACTTTATACATATACTTCCCCCAAGTATTATAACCCTCTAACCTCAGATCCAAGTGATCTATGTAGTTTGTCTTTTGTTTTTGTGTGATCTTCTAGGTTCCTCTTAAAGGCGAGATCACCACTTCTTGAAGACGTGCAAGCTCAAGTCCATGAGTTGCCATGCTTCGTCATCATCAAGACAACTAAAGTTTTCTTGTTGATAGTTCTACCTTTCTCCATAGATGTTGGGTTGAAGGCATTAGTGAAGAATGCCCAAAGTGTCAAGATGAAAGCATTAGTGAAAGGTGCTCTTCATTAGGTGTGAAAGCATTAGTGAAGAATGCTAAAGGTGTCAAGACGAAGGCATTAGTGAAGGGTGCCAAGTGTTGTGTCAAAGGCTTTAGTGAAGGATGCCGAAGAATCAAATCAAGTCACATTTGGGAAGAATGTCTAGGTCGTATAATCGATGAGGTGCATCGTTATACATATATTGGTGTAGTGCTTACGAACTCTCGAGTAGGTGACTCGGGGAGTGGAGTAGGGCAAGGAAGGTGTCCTTGTAGCCGAACCACTATAAATAACTTGTTTCGTGGTGATGTGTTTTTTTACTCTTTATCTTTCATTACACGTTTATATATATCTATCTATCAACGTCCAACATAAACAACCAAATAGATTGACGTAAGTCGATCTAAATATTTAAAAGGAAGTATTAAATTGGTAAAACTATTCAATCCCACTTCTAGTTTTCCACACATTTCTCAAATGAAATGGGTTCCAAATTTCAAATGTCAATGATGGGACAAATGTCATTTTTCTTGGGATTAAAAATTTCACAAAGTCCCGGAGGCATTTTTATAAATCAATCTAAATATGCAAATGAAATTTTAAAGAAATTTGGATTTGATTCTAGTGACCCTGTTGACACTCCCATGATTGAGCATACTAAACTGGATGAGGACCACTCAGGGATCATGGTAGACCAAACGAAATATCGTAGTATGATCGGATCCCTGATGTACCTTACAGCCAGTAGACCAGACATTACGTTCGTTGTTTGCATGTGTGCTAGATACAGGCTAAGCCTAACAAAAAGCACCCTTGAAGCGGTTAAGCGGGTCTTTCGGTATCTCCCAGGAACCATCAATATGGGACTTTGGTACCCGAAGGACACCGGTATGTCACTAACAGCCTATGCAGATGCTGATCATGCAGGATGTCAAGATACACGTCGAAGTACGTCTGGAGGTGCTCAGTTTCTGGGTGATAAGCTTGTGAGCTAGTATTCAAAGAAGCAAATGAGTACTTCTATTTCCTCTACAGAGGTTGAATACATAGCCATGTCATCTTGTTGTGCTCAAATCCTATGGATGAGATCCCAATTATCTGACTATGGCTTTGAATTTAACAAAATTCCTCTGTACTGTGATAATAAAAGTGCTATTGCTCTCTCATGCAACAACGTTCAACACTCAAGAGCAAAGTACATCGACATTCGACATCATTTCATCAGGGAGGAAGTAGAAAACGGTGTGGCGGAACTTTATTTTGTGACGACTGAATACCAGTTAGCAGACATCTTCACCAAAGCTCTTCCTAGAGAACGTTTTGAGTTTATCCTCCACGACTTGGTCTAAAGAGTCTTCAAACGGAAACTTAAACGTCTTCAAGAGAGAAGAAAGAGGAGTAAAAGGTCTTTCTTCATCCATATCTTGTAAATATTTATCGAAAAGCAAAATACAAAATTTCAAAACCTTCAAAAAGCAAATAGAAAATTATAAAACCTTCAAAAATCCATAAAAATCTGAAAAATCTTGAAAAATTTCAAAAAATATTGTCATTTTGTCATGTTTTTCTTAATTCGAAAATATCTACGGTCTTTGTGTTGTCATTCAAAGAATGACACGGGACTTTAGATATTGTTCGAATGTTCTTAAAAAAAAATCAAAAAATATTTTTGGGAGAAAGTGAAACTATGGTTTATTGTCATTTCAGGCAGTAACCGGTTTTTCAAAGAAAGAACAGAGCCATGCTTTATCTTGCTTTTCAAAACTCGTGCTCTGATTCTTTAAAACAATTACTTACCATCTAATGAAAACTAATTGCTTTGTTAAATAACTCAAACTCTATTTTTGAAAATCATCTGGACTTAACATTTGTCAAAATATCTATCTCTCAATCAACAACTTATATCATTGATTGAGGGGGAGAATGATTTCAATTAAATCAAAAGGTTGTTCGACATACAATTGTTTTCAAAAAGATAATCATCCATGTTTGATCAATGGAGTGTAAAGTTTCAAAATTCGATCCTTATCAGTTAAAATGTTTTCATAATCAAGTCACATTTCTCCTCAAAGCTTTCAAAATCAATTTAAATCTACAGAGATCACAAATCTCAAATGATTTGAAAATTGTGATCGTGGGAGAATTTGTGATTTAAATTGGATTAAAGCCGATAATTTGATAAATGGCTTCGTAAGTGTTTAGCAAGCTTCTCCCCACATGTGCCAAACGATTTCAAATTTTCCATGCACATGTTGAGGGGGAGCATCTATTTTAAACCACAAAGAACTAAAACGTGATTAATTTGTATCTAAGTGCAAATTCCTTCAAATATGTGCAAAACTCTTTCAAACCTCGAGGCACATATTGAGGGGGAGCAAATTTATGAAAACCTCATCCTTCCTTAATATGCTTTATCTACTTGATTTTATCAGGGAAGTGATGTTGATATTTTTTAGAAAATAGTAATCAAAGAAGTTAATTCTTCCTCTTGCCTCCGTGTGCCAAAATGATTTCAAATACATGAGGCACATGTTGAGGGGGAGCTCTTTTCTAAAATTATCAAAAACAATTCAGGTACAAAATGCTTTGATATTATATCACAAGTATCTCGAATGATTTTTCAAATGGTTTTCAATTGGTTCCAATGGCAGATGAACTATACCAAATAGACCGACCAAATTTACTTTATGTATGGTGATATAAGGATGATAAGGTTAGGTATTTGTTCCCATGATCCGCCAGAACTGGAGGGATCTACCCAGGGACAATCCACTAGATAGTGTAGAAGTCCTTAGGTTTGATGAAAAAAAGGAGAAAAGTGAGATATGGGAAGAGTGCGGAGTGAGACTGAGCTAGTTTGGAATAAACCAACAAGGTTCGGTTATGAAGTCTTGGTAAGCACTGAAGGGTTGAAGAATGAAAAAGAAATGAATGTGAAAAAGGGTGAAAAGAAATAGCCCTCCAATAATTCAACCTTAGGGCAGAAACCGGGTTCAATACATATGCTACTGGTGGTTACTAAGGTAACACTGGTATTGAAGACAAGACGTCATGGACCCAGCGACGTACTGCACCTAACTTCCCAAGCTACTCAAGTTCCTCTTAAAAGGGCTTATTTCATTCTCACGGGGAACCGACATTATCTATCGACTTTCTCTTAGAGTTTGTTGATATTGAAGAAGGAGACCCTCTCCCTAGTCTCCGGCATAGGATCCAAATGTGCACTATTGAGTCTAGAGCCACGAGATCATCAAATAAATCTCTTTAGGACACTGTCATTGAAGACTCTCTGTTTCACACAATGTGGAAAGAGAGATTTTATCTTATGAGTCTTGTGCATTATCCTAGTGGTATTGCCAGAACATCTGAGTGATATGCAAACATATTCACAATGAAGATGGAAAGCCTTCTGGAGCCAACATCAAACAAGCTCCTGGTGGGTGGCATGTGAGATCTATTCAATAGATCAACCATGTGACAACTGAACAGAAACAATGGGGCGAGTCATAATTATGATTCAATCCTGGTTCAGATTATGGATTGACGGATACCTTTGAAAAACCGGTTGTTATGCTTAAAAACTCTTTTCTTTAGCACATCGAATGTGTACTAATATTTCAAAATCAAAGGTGTTTATGATTGATAATTGATTTTCATTAAAACCTTCGCTGTATTGCAAAAACAATTTCTATTGTGCGGTACTCGAGTGTTTTCAAATCTCTTTTCATCAATCAGTGAATCTCAATTCACTGGTTCACTCACTCCGTGTTGTCTTCTTTGAGACGTTCCGGTTTGAGAACAGCTAGAGCAGCTGCGAAACCCTGTCAAGGAAATTCTTCGGAATTATACCTGATCACAGGCAGTACTTGTACTGATCAACGGGGATCCGTGGGCCGTGTACCTCAATTCAACGAAGGTGATCAAACACACTTTCGGGCGCTTTATTGCTAACTGTTGTATGCAGGTACGTCCGATGTTTGCAACCAGTGATCATAATGAAGCGGTCAATCCATAGCGCATGATCACACACACATTCATTTCTAAGAAATCATGATTAAGTGCATCAATGACTCGATATTTTCACTCCATGCTTCGCTACGCTGGCGCCAATATCATGAATCAACGAAAGCTTCCACTACTCTGATGAGAAGAAATCATGATCCAGAATGTGAGCATGTCGGTCCAAATGTCACGACATCACATAATACCAACACCACAAAGGATGAGTCAGAGATTTATGATAGCTGATGATCTCAAAGTTGGCTCAAAACTCATTATCACGTGGATCAGATAAAGACCTCCACTTGGATTCACCAAACATGCAAAAATGAAGAATCGATGACTACGAGCTTCTGAGCAAAGAACTTTAACAAGAATCCAAGAACAATTTTAATGTAATATCTGTTTGTATTCAATGTATTTTTGAGGTGACCTCCTTAGGGGAGATTTTTAGGATTTAGAAAATCAGTCATTAAAGAGTCGGTCACCTCAAGTATATGTAATCGTTAGAAAGCTCGTAGTCGTAGATTATTTAATGTTAAGTAGTATTTAGTTATGTAACACCGTGGAGGACGGACGGGTCTTTACCTACTGTATGCCTGATCCACAGCCCGTAGGTGGCGATTTATGTAAGAACTATAAATACTCTCTACCTCCGAAGGTAGAGAGTTGGAGCTCATAATACTACTTTCATTTTCTCTCACTAAGTTCCCAAACCTCTAACTCTTTCTCTCTCTAAAAACTCTTGTATACGCCTCTTTGATCATTGGTTTAGTGTGTTTATGAAATCCAATATCTAACATTTCCTCGCCCAATTTTTCCCACCGGGGAGAACTACCAAACTTAGGAATGACATCTTGATGTTCCAACGACGTCAAGGCGAAACTCTTTACGAGGCATAGACTCGATTTAAGGACTTACTCTATAGAGTCCCTCATCACGGCATTGATCTTTGGCTTCAAGTTCAACTCTTTTATGATCATGTCAACTTCCCAACTAAGCGATCCATCGACCAAGCGGCCGGTGGTAAACTTAGTGATCTCACCGCGGAAGAATCATGGGGTATAATAGAGGACCTTGCTCTCTATGAAAACGAAAGTTGGAATGACCCCCCGTGAGTTGCCCAAAACCATAAAGGCAATCTCCTTGCCTCCTATTGACTCACAACCTTCCGACCGTAGGATGCTCGAGCTTGAAGATCAAGTCAAATTCCTAATGAGCTCCTACAACAATCCTATGTCTTCACATCGAGTGAACAAAATCACTCTACCTTGAGAGTTGTGTAGTGGTTCCCACGACACTCGTGATTGCACAAGACTCCCCGAACAAGTTTTTGCGGACTACGCCTCCATGCGTACCGACGGAGCAGGAGAGAAGTGGTACACTTTCAAGCCCGAACAAAACAACTTAGGAAACTCCTATAACCCATCATGGAGGAATCACCCTAACCTTAAGTGGAACCAAAATTCAAACCCACCCCAAAGCTCATCTAGTCCACCTAATAGATTCAACCCTCCAAACACCGGGAACCCCACTAGTCTTGAGGCAATTGCGTCTAGATTCATATCATCTTAAGAAACTCGATTGACTAAGCTTGAAGCCGATTTCAAGCAACGACAAGACGAGATGACAAACAAGCTTGACGCCCTCTTAAAAGCCTTCAATGACCGGGAAATTGGACCACTCCCAAGTGATAGTATAAAGAACCCAAAAGTGAATTCGATTTCATCGACTTCATGTTCTAGTTCACCGTGGGAGAGTGCACATCCATGCCCCTCAAACCCAAAGGTCCACTCGGTAAATGCTATCAAAAAGGGTTCCAAGCGATCCCAAATGAGGTACCAAGGCCCCACACCATTGGTATGACCCACCCTTGAGAAACACGTCAACCAAGAACCCAAACCTAATCTAGAAGAGGAGTACAAGGAACTGCACCAAGAAAAACCGGTTCTTGAAGTCTTAGCTCATGCACCTTATTACAATGCTTTAAAAGAAAGATATGAGCGAGAACTAAAACTTGGAAAAAACGGGTCCGCGTTTGTGCAAAATAATTTACCTAAGAAGTTAGACGATCCGGGACTATTCACTCTTCCATGTAGGCTTGGAACCTCCAAACCTCTCGATTCTCTAGCCGACTTAGGATCATGCATCAATCTTGTTCTGTTGTCCCTCCATAGAAGCCTTAACTTAGGTAAGATAGAACCAACGGAAACCATCTTAGGTCTAGCGGACGGTAGTATTGCATATCCAGTAGGGATAATAAAAGACATGGCAGTACACGTAGGAGAATTGACTCTTTTGGCGGATTTCCATGTTGTAGACATGAATAAGGACCCGACATGCCCATTGTTAGTAGGAAGGGGATTCTTAGCCATCGCTAGTGCCATCATTGATTGTAAGATGTCTAAAATAGTGGTAGGAGAAGGGAGTGCTAGGTTAATTTACGATGTCAAAAAGCATATTTACTACAAGGAAGAGGAAATCCCCCATGAGATCAGGTTAGATAGAACGCCATCTAGATATGGACCTTGGATTAATAAAGACTTCATAGGTCCCCAATGACCTTTCTATCTAGATGAAGCCTTTGCTAGTAAAGCAACTTTCCATGAAAAAGAATTGGCTAGGGACATGTAAGTGAACCCGTTCGAGGACGCCTTAGTGTTTAGGAAGATGACCGAGTTCCTAGGAAGCTTGCCCGTCAACCTTGTCATGAATAAGTGGAAAGTTGAGAGCGATAAGCCTAAGCATAAGTGGAATTGGGATAGACCGCCTAGTGGTGGTAATGGAGAGTGGCATATTAGGATAACGATCTATGTCACCGATGGAGAAATTTTTGAAAAGGCATACCGCACTAAGCGTACCACTAGGAACTTAAATGATAAGTTTGATCCTTATGACATTCTTGAGGATAAGCTTACTTATATAGGTACGTAGAGGCACGACTTCGAGTCTAGCTACAAGTCTCATAAATAAAGAAAAGCGCTTCGTGGGAGGCAACCCATGCTTAATTGTTTGCTTGTTTGTGTGTCGTATATCATTTTTATTGATTGTTTATTCTCATGTTTGAATATGTGAAAATGCTTTATTTTGTCTTTAACCTCGTCTTAATTACATATAAAAGTATTTTACAAAAGGGATAAGTGTAGGGAGGATTACACACGTTTTCAAAAAGAACGTGAACATGAGGATTACGATTATTAAAAAGATATACATGTGTGTTTGTTAGAGTCAAATGCTTGTATCGAGTCATAATGGATGTTTTGCAGAAATTTTTTCTAGATTCTAAAGATATAAATTTTCCAGAAATTTTTCCAGAAAATCACAGACCAGTTTCTGTCAGGATAACCTGACGACGTCAGGATCGCAACCTGACGGCGTCAGGAGGAGCAAAAACAGCTTATAACTTTTTCTCGTTTTCTGTGCTACTTATAAATTTTTGGAATT
Organism: Chrysanthemum makinoi; assembly: GCA_910596185.1. NCBI lineage: Eukaryota > Viridiplantae > Streptophyta > Magnoliopsida > Asterales > Asteraceae > Chrysanthemum > Chrysanthemum makinoi. The sequence goes on along the minus strand of OU343222.1, from coordinate 328,402,682 downwards.
TATCAGGTCTTAATTTTCCAGAAAATCTATAAACATCCATTCCATAAGCATTATATCCTAGTTTATTAGAGTCATATATAGTGTTACCGCCGATTTTACGCGAAGGTTTCGTTTGTTTTCTTCAAGTGTGCAGGTTTTATTTATCAAGAAGAAGATACATAAGATTGGATGGAGATTTTCACGCATATATTCTTCTTGAAGAAGAATTTAACCACTACTTCACACAGATCCTACCGAGCTAATCAGGGGAGTATTAGTTTCTTTCGTTTTTAATTACCTTCCATTACAATAACTTTGATACTTTCGGGGAACATTGGGGACAATGTTCAGTTTAAGTGTAGGGAGGGAAAATAAAACGGGAACTTTGAAACTATGTTTATCCTTGACTATTTGCCTTGTCTAATTTTAATTGTGTAATAAACCATGAGAAATATCGGTTAGGGTAATTTTGGCACCAAATTTAAAATTTTTCATGACATGTAGGAGTGGGCCATTAGTCTTAATAAAGCGTCTCATGGATAGGAAGTTATATGACTAGCACAAAACCCTTTACCACTTAAATTCCACCCAAAATGTGAGGATCGCCCTTAGATTTGTAGGAATTAAAGCATTCATCTTTAATGCTTCGAGAGTGTACTGGTAGTATAATAGATTCTAGAACTTGTTTTGTGATGCATTCTGAGATCGCTAGTGAGACTACACTTGTGTAGTTATGAATAACTAAATGATAAGAGGCATTAGGATAACCCTTGTTTGATACCCGTATTATAATTACTTCTTCCACATTGGTTGAGTAATTCCCCCACACCCTTGCGTTGTACTCATCTTTAGTACACGATACCCCTAGTTAACCCCTCAAAGCCTGTCCTTTTCACGGTTCTCATGATTTGTCGGTTTTCCGGAATATCAATGACGAGCATTGTTTACAATCCACCCCCAAATGTACACCCAAATCGCCTTAGCCTACCTTGTATTCACTCACTTTTAGTGCATTATTGTTATCATACTAAAATCTTAGTTCAATTATCTAGTTGCTTGCATAAGTTGCTAAGTCGAGTCGTATCCTTTGTACACAATTTTGGGATGATTGGGACTCATGGGAAAAGTTAAATTTTATGAAGTGACGGGAAGGAACGTTAAATTCAAATTCCCTTTATTTACGTAATAATGTACTCCAAGTGTTTTGATATTTTAAATTCGGGTCAAATTAATGTTAGAGTAATAAAAACTCAAGTGTAGGGATGTGCCTATAAATCCCTATTATTTTGATGTTATCGTAGAGGATGGTAGAGTAAAAGTGTATGGAAAAAAAATCAAAAAAAAAGAGTGTTAAAAAAATATATATACTGGCTACCATCCTACATCTATCTTTATACTTATGTTTGTTTGTTTCAAATTTATCTAGAGTTTAGAGTTTCGAGTCTTGGCTTAGCAACACCATTCTTCTCATGCTTGTAACATAAAGATTTTTGACTTGCCACCACTAAATCGCCTATCCCACCAAACCCTTTGTTTCCCTACCATAAGCCTAACGTTACAACCCTTTAAAAGACCTCTTGGATAGTTTTTCCTAGGTGCTTACGCCAAAGCGATGGAGATTTGATCTAGTCTCAAGCCTATGGTAATCTATGTACTAGGACCGGTTAATGAGTGTTTATCTTCCATTTCCAATTTGATATATTTCATATACACCCGAGAGATGAGAGTATCCAAACACCACTTGTGAGGTGCTAGTATGTAATTTCCGTGCTTGTTATGACTTTTACGGGGCTTATACTTGTTGTGAATTATTCTAAACTAATGTTTCATGACCCCTAACTTATAAATGAATTGGTCAAAAGCACATTTTCTTGAGGACAAGCAAATACCAAGTGTACGGATATTTGATAAGGATTTAAAAGGTACACTTTTGAGGGGTCATTTAAGCCCTTAATCGACCACTTTTAAATCCGTTACTGCTTAATTTCGTTCCTTTTCACTTTTTAGGTCTCTTGAAGGCAAATTGCTGGAATGACACTTATTCGGACGAAAATGCGTGAATATATGAAAAAAATGGCCAAGTCAAGATCAAGACACTCAAGCTGCTGGAATTGAAGGTGACGGCGTCACAGTTAGAAGGCGACGCCGTCGCAACGTGCTCCAAATTTGTGACGACTCAGTAGCGAAATCGCTATTTTGTACCCGACGACGTCAGGTTTTAAAGAGTAGGGCGTCACAACTCAGACGGCCTAGATTCAGATCCCGTCGGTGTCAGAAGATGAAACCAACGGCGTCACAACTATAAGGTGACGCTGTCACAAGGTTGACGTGGTCAAGAGGAAACCCTAATGGCGGCGATACGACGGCGTCACATTTAAAGAGTGACGCCATCGCAAGTTGTAACTCTATATATAGAATTCGAATTTTCAGAATTTTAAAGAGGTAGTTTTGTGGAGTAAAACCTAAAACCGAATTTTGACTGTCTTGGGCAGTATCTTAGGGTTCTCATACCCTATTTTACAACAAGACAAGTAATTTACTTCATTGATTCAATTATGTCTTCAATTGTATGTGTGTATGCTTGCATGTTTTCCATGTCCGGCTAATTTACTTGTGTGTTTGCTTAGATCTATGAAACCTAGGTATTGAATATTGATTGGTTGTATCTTATCTTAATTGTAATTGACCTAGGATTGCGATAGGTCATTCGTTTTGTTTTTAATGCTTGAGTAATCTTTGCGAACATTAGTTTATAATCACCTAGAGTTATTGTAGGCTAAAAATATAAAGATAACTTAGAGTTAGTTTATGAATCCTAGAGATTTTGTAGGCAGTAACCTTAAGGTAGTCTCAAAGAGTTAGGGAAGAAAGCATACCCTACGACCTTAGAAGACACAACGCGTTAAGAATAAGGACGTGACAATTCAACCATTAATAGGAGATAACTAGGGAGTAATAGTATCTAGGTAAACACATTTTTTATCATCATACGAGCACACATCAATTAGACATAGACTACCCCTTAGCTTAGTTAATTAGATAAATAGACAGTAGAGTAATCGGTAGAAGTACCACCCCCCAAATCCAATACCCCGAGATTCGTAATTTCAATTTTCTAAAAAAATATAAAAAAGATAAAAAATAATCTTCCTCAACCCCAACCTTAGCGTAGTAACTTCTCACTAGAATTCCTATTCCCCTAGAGAATGATATCAATCCCGAGGCTTACCCTAATACTACACGACAACGATTAGGTTCACTGCCTAGGTGGTTGAAAAACTTGCTCGAAGAAAAGGAAGTTTCCTTTGACCCCGAATGCGCGTTGTATGCGTATCAAGCTTCCTGAAGGTGACTCACTGAATGACTATTCACTCAGCGACTTTGTAGATGTTCACGGTTATTTAACACTTAGGTTATTTTTTATTCAAATCATAGTTTAAGAATACTTCGGTATTTAATGGACCCAAAAATAACATGTACATACTCATTAATTCGATACTCAGTATTAAGAATTGGTCGAAACTGCTTTCCATGTTTCAACTAGACCAGCACCATAATCGGGCCTAGAAGAGAAAGAACATAATATATAATTTTGACATCTGTGCATGAAGATCTTAACATAATTTTTTTAACGAAAAAATATATATGTGTTGTAAGGCATATGAATTTACCATAAAATAAACTACAGATATTGTGCTTATAAAAAGACAATCGTCAGAACATAAATTGGGCCTAATCAAGCCCAATCCAATAACACACTTAAATGCATCTAGATCTATAAAATTACTGTCTTACCCTTTTAATGGCTATATATTGATCGCTACGGTTGATACCCTAACCCTATCTATTCTTTGTTTGGCCGCAGCCGCAACAATGAGTGCATACCCTTTCCTTTACCTTCAATTTCACACCAACTTTTTCCTCTTATAAGCGATACATATATGATTCATCATTTTAAGTTATAGCAGGTATGGCGCATTTAAATTGTAGATCTCCTTCATTATGATTATTCTTAATTTATGAAAGAAAATTTTGATTTTTTTTATTACTTAATTAATCTATGTTAAACAGTGTCTATTTTTCTATGTGACATTGTACTCGCATTCCTATTTTATTCGTCATAGTCTATCATGAATCCATTTACTCTTTACACCTAAATATTTTCACGGTAGTTGTCATTATAAGCCTAATCATAGATTATTATAGAAATTCTATCTATCATTTAAACTTTTCTTTATTGTTTATATCATTAGTGTGAAGATGTACCGGCTTTAACAAATAGAAAATCACGGACTAATCTTCTTTCTTTTTTATCAATTGCTTTTCGTTTTGTCTTATGTGAAAGATGATTATGCAACTATAAGAAGATCAAGGAATCAGAACAAGTCCATGAAGCTCCGTCGATGACAACAATAAGTGTTTCTTACTAGATCTGTTCATGTGTATATGTGATATAAGGAGGAAGTTACACCTGACATGTTTTGGCGTGTTTTAAATTTTATGTGAAACAATTTAATACAATAGTAGTAGGGAAAAAGAAAATAATTGAAATTTAGAACGTGTAATAATTTAAGTAGAAGTTAATGTAATATTGCCTATATCAAAGATCAAACAATAAATCTTATCAAAATATATTTTATATGTTATAAATTATTATTACTTATTATAATATGATTATTATCTTTTTGAAAATAAATAGATTTTTTCATTATTAGAAAATACTATATAAATTTAGAAAACATTAATAGAAAATTTCATCATTACTAAATAGTAGAAGAAAAATCTTTTATACTTTCTTTATAGATATATTTATTTTTTATTCACAAATGATCATTCTTTTATAAAATATTTTTATTATCATTAACTGTAATTATCTATTAATTTTTTACTTTTTTGAACTATTTATAAAGTGCTTATCAATAGAACAAAGTATAGCAAATTTTATTAATATTAATATATGTTAGATTTTCTTTTAATATAATGTGTATGCTTAGTTTTATTAAATATTTTATACAAATATCAAATACCAACTTTTTATAATCTATCATCAAAAAATTTCAATCCATAATGGTTTTAAATAGATTTTTTATTAAAAAAACTAGAATTAATTATGTATTGAATATTAATAAAAGATATCTATTTTTATTATAGAATATTTAATAATTTGTTTATTATTATTATTATTATTTTATAAATATGTTTATCAGATATTATCGTAAGTGCTTTCATATATTATAATCTATAGAATACTATTATTGTTATAATATAATAATTATTAATTTAATAAAAATATATATCTTAAGAATATTTGAAATAAATATATTTTTAATTTTACATTTTTTAGTAAAATATATTTTATTTTTTCCTGTTTTGTTATTAAAATGATAATTTCGTGTTACTAAATTGAATAAGAATTATCAGTATCCATAATGATAACTTTGTGTTATGGAAATTATACTTGAGTCATGAGAAATCAGAAAGAAGAGATAGGCCGATAATTCATAGCATGGTATACTACACAAAATTAACGCAAAGATAAATGTGAGCTTTAAAAGTATACATATTTTTGGCTACATAAGTGAAATGATTTGTTAAGGGTATTTTGGTCATTTCTCACATCTTCATCTTCTAACTCCAAGCACCATAATTTCCGGCCAAAAAACCCATAAACAGAAAACTCTTCTCTCACATCTTCATCTTCTGATAGAATCATGAAAATCACTTGGATAATAAATTGATACCGTAAGTTACCATCTCAAAATGCACTGTATATTTATAACTCTAGATTTAGTTAATAATTGGTTTAAATTATGAAAAATTTTAGAGTTAATGTATAATGTTGACATGAACATTTTTCTAATGCGGCTATCTTAAATTGTCATATTGACCTCTATATTTTATATATCCGCCATACACTATTAAATCTTATTGCTACATTTTAGGTTCTTGAGTTACAGAAAAGGCATGTTGAAATTTTTCTTCGTGAATTGACAAGCGTGACTGCACAAAACGGAAATGAACCTTTGATCATTCAGTTCCATGTTAAATTGCTATCTGTAATGGACGAAGATATGGGAAATGAACCCTATCTAATGTTTAATAAGTTAAGTTTATAATTAGCTGGTGGAAAATATGATATAAATATATCTTGGAGAATTTTGGATGGAAGGTTTCAAAGAGTGTATCGCTGTTGATAATGATAGGGAGATGGTAGCGAAGATGAAGAAAAGGGTACTTAAGTCTTTGTGCATCTTCACTACCATCTCTTATTATCTTCACCAGCAATACACTCTTTGAAGCCTTCCACCCATAATTCTATAGGATATCTTTATATCACATTTGCAACTAAGTAATTATAAATCTAACTTATTGAACATTAGATATCAAGGGTTCATTTCCCATATCTTCATATATTAAAGATAGCAATTTAATATGGAACTGAATGATCAAGGGTTCATTTTCATTTTGTGCATTCATGCTTGTCAATTCACGAAGTAAATTTTGAGGATGCCTTTTTGTAACTCAAGAACCTAAAATGCATCAATAATATTCAAAAGTATATGGGGAAATTCAAATATAAAATCTAAGGGCAAGATGGCAATTTAAGATAAATGCATTAGACAAATTATCATGCCAACGTTATACATTAACTCTAAAAATTTCCATAATTTAAACCAATTATTAATTAAATCTAGAGTTTTAAAGATACAATACAGTTTGAGATGGTAAGTTATGTTATCACTTAATTATCCTGGTGATTTTCATGATTCTATAAGAGGATGAAGATGTGAGGAATGAGTTTTTTTGTTTATGGCTGAAAATGGGTGTTTTGGCTGAAAACTATGGTGTTTGGTGCCTGCAGGGACGAAACTAGGACCAAATATGACCGGGTGCATAGTATGTGCTAAAACACATACCTTTTCTTTATCAAAACTGACCCAAAAGAACCAAGAAAGAGCCGTTTATTGCTAATACTTGTGGTTTTCTTGAGTTTGTGCTTGTGCAGGTATGGATATGTAAAAACACGCAAAAAGGACCCAAATCAGACGTAAATCCGAGCACGAGAGATTAAGAGAGCTTAAAGGTCAGAATTATGCATTTATGAAGATTTCTAATCTCTGAGGATGATTTGTGAAGATTTGATCAAAGTTTGAAGAAATGTCAGAAACAGTCCCTGAACTTTCAGCAATTGACAGAAATGGCCCTTGAAGTATCAAAACTTGCAAATTCAGTCCCTGGTCTATTGAAGATTGACAAAGATGGTCCTTGGAAGATGATTTCAGAATTACATGATTGGTCCCTCAAATATCCGGATATACATGTTTGGTCCCTATGGTTACTAATGGGTCTAATCCAAGTCATATATATATACACTAGTCCAAGTATCCAAATCCACTTAATACATAAACTCTCGGCCCAACATCTTATGACCCATATCCGGTCCAATAACAAACCCGCCCAAACTATTAATCCTACACCCGGTATCTCTACCCGAATCACCCACTTACCCGAGTATTTAACCCAAGTCAACTCAAGCCACCCGGTCAACATATTTGAAAAACAATTAAATAAGCCAAACGCGCCCCAAACGTACCCTGCCCTTCTTCCCCAACCAAACACACCCGTACACCACCAATTACCAACTCCCAAACATAGAACCTCGTACTAAGGATCTTTCAAGACCTTATCCTCAGCTGACATGACAGAATAGAGTGCCACGTGGCCAAATGGCACACTATCATTGGACGAAATACCTCTCATGATGAGATGCTGCAATCTGATTGGTTGAGATGACAATGGAATGAATGAGTGGCTCAAAATAGCTTCTAGGCCCTTCTGATCAAGAATCCAAGACCTCCTCACAGCTATATAAGGACCCTCTTGGCTCTCAAAGAAATCGTGCAATCATTTAGTTTATTTTAAGCTTATTGTTATTTCATTTCAGTAGTTTTCTTAAATGTTTTCTTAAGTTTTCATTGTATTCTCCAGTTCTTGTAATCCATTTTCAGTATTAATACAAATTCCAAGTTTCCACCTTTAATCTTGCATCTCTTGTTTTGAATAATCAATAAGCTCTTTTGAACTATGGAATAAGCTCATCTTAGCTTATTATAGCTTTTGTGGGCTTATCTTGCACCCTCACTGTCCCTCATTCATTTACATTCACCAAATATTCAAGTCAATGAAAGTCAACTGTTTGCTCAAAAATGGTATTGGTTTGATTTGATGATGGATCTGGGTTAAGTTGATGTTTAATGGGTTAGGATAGTGGTCTTTTTGCTGGTTTGCAAGCCATAGTGGCTATGGATTTCTTGTAAGTGTGCTCTAAGTTTCAATTCTAGCTTATATAAAGTAGCAGTTTTCATTTCTTTTAGATCTGTTATAAAGTAGTGTTATTTGCTGTCATTAGCTTTAAATAAATATACTAAGTCTGTTTTGTAGTTGTAATAATCTTGCCTTTGTTATTTGGTTAGAATAAATTGCATATCTGTCTTGAAGGGAGTGTTTGGATTGCTTGATAAAACTGAGTTCATAACTGTGTTAGTCTAAGCTTTGTGTTGCATTTGTCCCTGATAACACTAGTAATGTCATTTTAACAAAATTTAACCTCAGTTTCACAATAAAGTCAAAGTGAGCTTGAATCTGTTCTAGTTTGCAATTCTGTTAAAATCAGTCACTTAAAACAAATCAAATGGGTTGAAAAGTTGATAAACTAGCTTGATAAACTTTCATTTCATCAAATTATATCCACATCAGTCCTTAAATTGCAATCAAATCTCAAGAAAGTCAAAGTTTCTAACTGTTTTCAAAGTCAAAAACATGTCAAATACCTGTATTATGCAGAACTTGCAGATGTTGCACTGAGTTCAATAAGGCTTGTTAGGGTCTGATTTTTGGTCTATAAGCAGTCTGCTAGGTGGTCTTCAAGACCTCATATCTGTTTTTGGCTAAAGATCTTTTGAGAAGCTTGTGCATTAGCTCAAACATAGGACCTGTTCATTGTTTGCTGTCCAAATCAGTTGGCATCTAAACTTGTTAAATTGCTTATCAGAGGTTAGGAGTAGCATTAGATAGTTGCTTTAGAGTAGTTTTGGTATTATTTAGGCTCTGTAGAAGTTTGGTGGCTTATTATGCTTGTTTGCTTATTTCTAAGTGCTTATTGCCACTCCATTTACACTGCAGCTCTGAATTTTCACACATAAGCATTACATTTGATATTTTTCATAGAACCAGAATAGCATTTTAGCATTTTCCTGAATTTTTCATTAATTTTGGTCACTGTTTGCTATTTTTCTAGATTTAAAAATAGTTTTTAATCACTTTTAATTAGCTTTAATTGCAATTAATTAAGAAAAAGTTCAAAAAAACAATTTTTCATTTTTCTCAGTTTAAGAAAAATATAAAAAGCATAAAAAAGATTTTTCCTTATTTTTCCCCTTTTATTTGGTATTTTTCACAATTTAAATTAGATTAAAATAGTTTTAAATTAGTAGAAAATAGAAAATTAATCAGAAAAATACAAAAATAGTTTTGAAAAGTCTTTTGAGTTATTTTAGATTTTTAGAAAATAGTTTCATATTTTTCTCTTTGATTTTATAATTTTTAGTATTTTAAATTAGTTTAAATAGTTAAAAATTAGTTTTTAATTTTAATAAAATCCAGAAAAATCCTAAAAAATAGTTTTAATTCTAAATTAGTTTTCACATATTATTTCTAGAGTAAAAGTAATTTTAGGCATTTTTAGGATATAATTTAGAAGTAGTTGCATTTTATTTACGTTTTATTATTTACGTTTTAGTTAATTCGCACTTAGGACTTCCCGTAGATTAGCTTACCTTAATTACTTTCCCCATTCCCGTAGTTTAATAAAATCAAAATCATTAATCCAAAACATCGAGCATTAAATTCCAAACCAAGAACGACGTTGGCAATTCACACCTCGTTGGGAAAACGATTCGGGTTGTCTAATCCGTATACACAATCACACACGGGATTTGATTTATTATTCTTTTTCCTAAAGGAATTTGAATCTATCTTCGTGACTATTTTTGATATCGATATTGAGGTTTTTATCCATACACATAACCCCTAAGCCTTCATTATCAAAGACTCAGTGTCCGAGCCGTTTTAAGTTTCTTACGGTTAGTCATTCACAAGTGGCTAGCTTGTGTGAGTAAGCTTGACGTTGCTTGTTGACATTGACGAATCAAATTTTGGCGCCGCTGCCGGGGAGGTTGTGTCACGACAATATCGTTTGAGGTTTGACGATTAGTGACTCGAGATCCTTCATTCGTGAAGTTACTATTTTTCTATAAAAATAAAAAGTAAAAAATATTTTCCTTTTTCTTTTGTATATATATATATCAGATTAAAAATACAAAAAGATTTTCTCTTGTGTTTTTGCTAATAAATAGAAGACACCAATTATATAACATTCTCAACGGAGGTGTTATCATTAATAAGTTCCCGAACTAAAGATCAAAAACTTGCCTTTGTGTCGCTTGTGGATTTATTTATTTCTATCGGATAAACAAACTGTGTGGTGGGTATAAGGACGGCCTGACATTAAATTGCGGCTGTAAAGAAGCGGGTTTTAATAAGCTTCGCGCTGACCTAAAAAGCTTCTCCGCTCGCTTGTGCGTTTGTCTTATAGAGGTGATTTATCCACTTGGGATTATTGGTTAAGTTCACTGTGTTTTCGAATACCGTTCGTTTTAATTGCCTTGGTTTTGAAAGTGCATGCGCACTCGTTCTAATAACTACAGACCGATACGTGAAGCCGCTACAATTCCGCGAAGGCGAAATAGACGTGCTCCCTTAGTCGAACCCGAGATTCGAACTAATCAAACCCCTCCCATTATCGAAATGGCGGAGGACAACCGATCTATGCTAGAGCAACTCCAAGCACCCACCGAGGGTTATGGAGAAGCCATCGTCGTCCCGGCAATCGTTGCCGATAACTTTGAGCTTAAACACGGATTGATAAATTTGGTTTCGTCAAGCCAATTTTATGGATTCGAGAGAGACGATCCTCACTCTCATATCCGACGATTCAACAAGCTCACGTCTACGATCAAGTACCGTAACGTTCCGGAAGAGGCTATAAAGCTTCTACTCTTCCCATTTTCACTCGAGGGGGCCGCCCGGATTTGGCTCGAAAAACTACCCCCTCGATCGATAACCACATGGGAGAATTTAGTATCAAAATTCGTGAACGAATTCTTCCCACCATCTAAAACCACAAGCCTTAAAAATGAAATAACAAAATTCACACAAAGATTTGATGAATCATTTAGTGAGGCATGGGACCGATTCAAAGATTTGCTTAGGCAATGTCCCCATCATGGTTTTTCTGAGTTACACCAACTTGATACGTTTTATAACGGTTTGAATGAGAATGATCAAGACTCTCTCAATGCCGCCGCGGGTGGTAATTTGTTGACCCGATCAACGAGAGATGCCTTGACCATTATTGAGAACAAATCTAAAGTTCGTACATCACGTAGCAAATCGGTTGCTGCCCGAGTGAATGATACACCATCGTCCTCGTCTCACGGAAATACGTCTAGCACCGATGCTAAGATTGATAAGCTTACGGATATGATCCAGGCTTTGGTTAAGAGTAATTCTTCTCCACCCGCTCAAGTCAAATCGGTGGAAACGACTTGTACTACTTGTGGTGGCCCGCATGCCTACTACAATTGTACCGCCACCGATGGACATCCTTTCAATGCTAATGCCGTAACCGGAGGTAACCAATACCGTTCTCAAGTTGAACCGAATCCTCGTGTTAGTAATCAAATGGTACCTCCGGGATTTTCTCCATCGAACAATCAGAATCGTTTTAATCAGAATCAAGTTCGTGGACCAAATGTTCAAAACCAATTCAAAGCTCCACCAAATCAATACCCAAACCAAGGAGTTAACTACAATCAAGGATATCAAAACCCAAGCTATCAAGCTTCACCTTTGCCTTCAAATGAATTCACAACTTACGTTCAACACACCAATTCTACCATCAACACTATGCAAAATCAGATTACAAGTTTGAGGAACGAGTTTCAATCTTCGTTAACTAGACAAAGCAATGAGTTTAGGAATGAGATTCGACATCAGAACAACAAATTAGAGACTTCACAGAATAAACTTGAAAATATGTTGCATGCTGTTTTGTGCCAAATAAGTCAACCCTCGAGTTCCGGTTCTCTCCCAAGTAATACGATTCCAAACCCGAAGGGAGAAATGAAATCCGTAACCATTCGAGATGATGGGCCCTCGATGACTACTTCCTCTCCGGTGATGAATGTAGCACGAGAGACCGAGGTGACAAAGGACCCGGTAATTCCTCTTGATAATGGAAAAGCCAAATACGTCCAACCTCTGGTTGCCCAAGTTCCTTCTATCTCCGTCATAACACCAAGTTCTAATCTTGCACCGTGCAAATCGATTCAATCACGATTAGACAAAATGAAAGTTGTTTCTGGAACAAAGTTTAAACTTACGACTGATATGATCAAAGCTGCTGACATGATTTATGAAAAGAAATTGGAACAAATTTCAGAGATTTCACTTGAGCCTACACCGTTTAATTCTTCCTCAAACCAAGCTCCCGAGAAGCTTGGTGATCCCGGGAAATTTCTCCTTCCTTGCTCTTTAAATGATATTAAGGAATGTAATGCCTTGACCGATTCAGGTGCAAGCATAAGTCTCATGCCTCTTGCGATATATCATAAGCTTGGATTGAAGACTCTTATACCGACTCGTATGACTATCGAATTAGCTAATCGAACAATTGCTCACACGATTGGTGTAGTCAACGATGTTATGGTACGAGTGGATAAATTCCATTTTCCCGTGGATTTCGCCGTCATTGATATAGAGGTTGACGCCCGAGTCCCTCTCACTCTTGGAAGACCATTCTTGAGGACCGCAAAAGTCCTTGTGGATCATTACCAAGGAACGTTGACGATCAGAAAAGGAAATGAAAAAATAGTGTTTTATGCCGAACAAACGTCAAAACCTCCACCCGATGATCATTCGATTCATAGCATCGGTGTGATTGATTTCTCTGAAGAAAGTGGCAATCCCACTTTACCGTCTAATCCGATTATGACCGACTCTTTCTCGTCTCTCACTACGGAAAGTGACCCTACTTGGGAAGAGATCGAGGCCTTTCTTAATGATGATTCAATCCCTGTTGAGATTGATGATGCTACTTTTGACCGGAGGGGACATTCTTTTCTTGAAAAATTGTTATATGACGAACCATCTTCTTATCCCCCTCCGGATGATCCGGATGATGTGAAGAAAGTTGAACCTATAGTGGTGGAAACTGCTAGCTCTAAGAGCACACCACTTGTCCCACCTCCAATATCTAAGAAAATCACCCTTCCTTTGAGTGGCAATCCCACTCCTTTTTCTGAAATCATGGAACCTTCTTTTGAGACATCTTTCAATCCAGAATCTTTTAAGACATTCACGAATCCCTTGTTTGAATTTGATTCTGAATATACTCAAAATTTTGAAAATCAACTCTTTGACGAAGAAAGTGAGGAGTTCACCGATGAACTTGCTCCTACCGACTCGATTTTCTCTGAGGATAAAGAAGAATACGATGATCCGTTTTTTCCAAAGAAAGATAAGGAAGTGAAGTTGTCGACAGATGAACTTATCGATCCCGAGGTCCAATATTATTTTTTAGCCGAGAGTGAATCCTCTCCTCGTGAGGATTTTCACATAGATGACACTTTGATCTCCTTCCTCTCCGAAGACAAGATTTTCAACCCCGGGATACGCGTTGATAAGTTTTATGCTAAAAATGTCATTCGAGATAAGGATCCTCTCTTGGATGCCTTCGTTGATGAGCCTTTGAGTAACACCTTTCTGTACCATGGACTCCGTTCTTCTTTGGAGTATTCTCTTATTGATCCTTCATCCCTTCGTCCGCCCGCAAAACCACCGGATGATGGATCGATCTTTCATATGCCTTATGTGAGTTTGGGAGGAGTCATTCCTTATGTGCTTGAGCCCGACATATTCTTTCCCTCCCAAACCACCCAGTCTCATTCTTTCCGGAATGAGGACACCGTTTTTGACCCTGGTATCTCTACCATTTTCTTCCCCATGGACAAATGAATTCGGGGACGAGTCAGGCTAGCGACTCGTTTAAGAAAAACAGTAGCGCTTCGTGGGAGGCACCCCATGCTTATCCTTCTATTTTCTTTCTATTTTCTAATAAGTGACGCGAAGGGGTCTGCCTCTTCGATTTCTCGTGTTTGGTTATTTGTGATGTTGTGTTCAGGATTTTCCCGATATGAAGACTCTCGTGCTCGAAGTTTGACATTTTCTCTACTCGAGTTTCATGATCGATGCTGATGGAAATCCGATATCCTAATCTTATCGACTAACGTTTATCTTTGAGCATACTTAATAAACGGCTTTTAGATTTTCGTGATACCCTTGCTTTAAACATTGAGGACAATGTTTCGTTCTAGTCTGGGGTAGGGTAATCTTCGATTTGATTTGACCGCACTTGCTTATTTCTGTCATGTTTCTCTCGTAACCCCGTTTTTCCTTAGAAAATGAAAAATTGTGCAAAAATGAGAAAAATTTAAAAATTTTTGTAAGCTTTTGTTAAGTCTTTTTGATTGAAAAGTTGGCTAGTCTCTTAGATCAGAAGCTATAAAATGCGAATTCTAGCTCACAAGGCCAAGATTTTGCAAGTTTCCCTGAGTGATTTTAAATATGCATGACTTGATTTCATTAGACGAAGCATTTGCTAAGTTAATATATGTTTTGACACCTTGATTGACTTTCCGCTGGTGAGAGTAGGAATAGAATTCTGACTTGACCGGGCGTGTTGAGCCCTAGCTTGTTCCCTTAACCATAGATAATCTAAAATTATCGGCTAAGCATCTGCGGATCTCATTATTTGGGATTTTAAATTTGCAGAGATCGAGAAATGATAGAGTTACTTATGAGTTTAGATGCTAAGCGTGGAGTAGTTGGTTCTCTTTAGAGCCCATCGAAGGTACTTATGGCTTTTTGTTCCCACAAAATTGTTTCACCCCATATCTGTCTAATGAATAATTAGAGATGTCGAGTTTTTGGCGATAGTTAGTTCTTTATCTTCTTAAAAGAATCTTTGTTTTAAAAATTGGGTACACATCAAGGATTCGTAATAAATAATTGAGTAATAAGTGATATGTGAAATGTAATAAGTAAAGTTGTGAGCTGCGGTGTCGTGATCGGACCCTTGGATCTTTAGCCAGGATTGAGTGAGGTCTTAGCCTAGCCAGCCGGGATCCTCATTTCATGAAGCCTATAGTCTTGGAATTACCCCGTGAAGCTCCGTGGTTCACAGCTCATATAAGTAAAAGTAAAAGCTCAAGTAAAAAAAAAAAAAAAATTTGTGTTGAAAAATGAAAATGAAAAATAAAAAATGTTAGTGAATAAAAATTCCTTGATGTGGACCTCATTTTTACGACAATGGTTCTTGAGAGAAGGCGGATAACTAATTATCGACTTAGCTTTGTATCTTTATCGGAATAAAAGTTATCGAAACGAGAATTTGAAGAAATTCATTTCTCACAAAAATAAAAAAATCTAGAGGAAAATAGGAAAATGGGAACAAAAGGTAATTACACAAGTAACTTCCATGGGTAGTGTTAGCATCTAGAATCGTATGTAACAATGATTTCGGTTTTACGCTTAGTTTGGGACTTGTGAAAAATCAGGGACGATGTATTCTATCCGTATGGTCACTTCACACTGTGTTGTGTTTTCTACTCCGTGATCCTAACGTGTCGTTTGAAAAATGTTGGAGTTATTGATCGACATGAAAGTTCAACAAACCGTCATTCATAATCGGAATGTGCTTAACCGTAATATCTATATATGTGAATTGAAAGGTAAACGGGGCGTTTTTAGAATTAAGGCTTTCTTAATCTCTTTTGAGGAACCTTGACTACTTCTTCTCTAATTGGTTTGTCTGAACTGTTTGAAGTTTCTTACGGTTAGTCATTCACAAGTGGCTAGCTTGTGTGAGATAACTTGACGGTTTGGACATATCAATGGTTTAGTAGAAAGAGATTGAAATCCTTGGTTTTAGAAGCGTGAGTTGATTGCATTGCGTGAGGACACGGCAATAGTCTCGTCTGGGGTATTTTGGTATGTGCTAAAACACATACCTTTTCTTTATCAAAACTGACCCAAAAGAACCAAGAAAGAGCCGTTTATTGCTAATACTTGTGGTTTTCTTGAGTTTGTGCTTGTGCAGGTATGGATATGTAAAAACACGCAAAAAGGACCCAAATCAGACGTAAATCCGAGCACGAGAGATTAAGAGAGCTTAAAGGTCAGAATTATGCATTTATGAAGATTTCTAATCTCTGAGGATGATTTGTGAAGATTTGATCAAAGTTTGAAGAAATGTCAGAAACAGTCCCTGAACTTTCAGCAATTGACAGAAATGGCCCTTGAAGTATCAAAACTTGCAAATTCAGTCCTTGGTCTATTGAAGATTGACAAAGATGGTCCTTGGAAGATGATTTCAGAATTACATGATTGGTCCCTCAAATATCCGGATATACATATTTGGTCCCTATGGTTACTAATGGGTCTAATCCAAGTCATATATATATACACTAGTCCAAGTATCCAAATCCACTTAATACATAAACTCTCGGCCCAACATCTTATGACCCATATCCGGTCCAATAACAAACCCGCCCAAACTATTAATCCTACACCCGGTATCTCTACCCGAATCACCCACTTACCCGAGTATTTAACCCAAGTCAACCCAAGCCACCCGGTCAACATATTTGAAAAACAATTAAATAAGCCAAACGCGCCCCAAACGTACCCTGCCCTTCTTCCCCAACCAAACACACCCGTACACCACCAATTACCAACTCCCAAACATAGAACCTCGTACTAAGGATCTTTCAAGACCTTATCCTCAGCTGACATGACAGAATAGAGTGCCACGTGGCCAAATGGCACACTATCATTGGACGAAATACCTCTCATGATGAGATGCTGCAATCTGATTGGTTGAGATGACAATGGAATGAATGAGTGGCTCAAAATAGCTTCTAGGCCCTTCTGATCAAGAATCCAAGACCTCCTCACAGCTATATAAGGACCCTCTTGGCTCTCAAAGAAATCGTGCAATCATTTAGTTTATTTTAAGCTTATTGTTATTTCATTTCAGTAGTTTTCTTAAATGTTTTCTTAAGTTTTCATTGTATTCTCCAGTTCTTGTAATCCATTTTTAGTATTAATACAAATTCCAAGTTTTCACCTTTAATCTTGCATCTCTTGTTTTGAATAATCAATAAGCTCTTTTGAACTATGGAATAAGCTCATCTTAGCTTATTATAGCTTTTGTGAGCTTATCTTGCACCCTCATTCATTTACATTCACCAAATATTCAAGTCAACGAAAGTCAACTGTTTGCTCAAAAATGGTATTGGTTTGATTTGATGATGGATCTGGGTTAAGTTGATGTTTAATGGGTTAGGATAGTGGTCTTTTGTCGGGTTTGCAAGCCATAGTGGCTATGGATTTCTTGTAAGTGTGCTCTAAGTTTCAATTCTAGCTTATATAAAGTAGCAGTTTTCATTTCTTTTAGATCTGTTATAAAGTAGTGTTATTTGCTGTCATTAGCTTTAATTTAGTGTACTAAGTCTGTTTTGTAGTTAGAATAATCTTGCCTTTGTTATTTGGTTAAAATATATTGCATATCTGTCTTGAAGGGGTGTTTGGATTGCTTGATAAAACTGAGTTCATAACTGTGTTAGTCTAAGCTTTGTGTTGCATTTGTCCCTGATAACACTAGTAATGTCATTTTAACAAAGTTTACCTCAGCCACAATAAAGTCAAAGTGAGCTTGAATCTGTTCTAGTTTGCAATTCTTAAAATCACCACTCAAAACAAATCAAATGGGTTGAAAAGTTGATAAACTAGCTTGATAAACTTTCATTTCATCAAATTATATCCACATCAGTCCTTAAATTGCAATCAAATCTCAAGAAAGTCAAAGTTTCAAACTGTTTAAAAAGTCAAAAACATGTCAAATACCTGTATTATGCAGAACTTGCAGATGTTGCACTGAGTTCAATAAGGCTTGTTAGGGTCTGATTTTTGGTCTATAAGGCTGCTAGGTGGTCTTCAAGACCTCATATCTTTTGGCTAAAGATCTTTGAGAAGCTTGTGCATTAGCTCAAACATAGGACTGTTCATTGTTTCTGTCCAAATCAGCTTGGCATCTAAACTTGTTAAATTGCTTATCAGAGGTTAGGAGTAGCATTAGATAGTTGCTTTAGAGTAGTTTTGGTATTATTTAGGCTCTGTAGAAGTTTGGTGGCTTATTATGCTTGTTTGCTTATATCTAAGTGCTTATTGCCACTCCATTTACACTGCAGCTCTGAATTTTCACACATAAGCATTACATTTGATATTTTTCATAGAACCATAATAGCATTTTAGCATTTTCCTGAATTTTTCATTAATTTTGGTCACTGTTTGCTATTTTTCTAGATTTAAAATAGTTTTAATCACTTTTAATTAGCTTTAATTGCAATTAATTAAGAAAAGTTCAAAAAACAATTTTTCATTTTTCTCAGTTTAAGAAAAATATAAAAAGCATAAAAAAGATTTTTCCTTATTTTTCCCCTTTTATTTGGTATTTTTCACAATTTTAATTAGATTAAAATAGTTTTAAATTAGTAGAAAATAGAAAATTAATCTGAAAAATAAAAAAATAGTTTTAAAAAGTCTTTTGAGTTAATTGAGATTTTTAGAAATTAGTTTCATAATTTTCCATATCTTTTTTATAATTTTTAGAATTTTAAATTAGTTTTAATAGTTAAAAATTAGTTTTAATTTTAATAAAATCCAGAAAAATCCTAAAAAATAGTTTTAATTCTAAATTAGTTTTCACATATTATTTCTAGAGTAAAAGTAATTTTAGGCATTTTTAGGATATAATTTAGAAGTAGTTGCATTTTATTTACGTTTTATTATTTACGTTTTAGTTAATTCGCACTTAGGACTTCCCGTAGATTAGCTTACCTTAATTACTTTCCCCATTCCCGTAGTTTAATAAAATCAAAATCATTAATCCAAAACATCGAGCATTAAATTCCAAACCAAGAACGACGTTGGCAATTCACACCTCGTTGGGAAAACGATTCGGGTTGTCTAATCCGTATACACAATCACACACGGGATTTGATTTATTATTCTTTTTCCTAAAGGAATTTGAATCTATCTTCGTGACTATTTTTGATATCGATATTGAGGTTTTTATCCATACACATAACCCCTAAGCCTTCATTATCAAAGACTCAGTGTCCGAGCCGTTTTAAGTTTCTTACGGTTAGTCATTCACAAGTGGCTAGCTTGTGTGAGTAAGCTTGACGTTGCTTGTTGACATTGACGAATCAGTGCACAAATGTTTTAGAGTCGTAATATCGAAACACATTTCGATGGACCGGTTGCATTTTAGATGCTTTTAAGAAAAATTGGTGTTTTTTTCAAAAATTAACACTATATCAAAAAAATTCATATGGGTCCCAGGCACCCGCGGGAACCCCCTTCGTTCCGTCCCTATTTGGTGGTAGAAGATGAAGATGTGATAAATGAAGTAGAGTGAGTGTTTACGTAAGGTATGTACTGGAGTCAAGAGTCGGGGTAACACTCACGATTCGACGGAGTTGTTGTGTGTCAATCATCCGGGAGGATAATCGACTTTGGTGTGGAGTTCCCAGGGCGGACCTGAGAAGTATTGCTTGTGATTAGCTTAGGTGAGCTTAGGCCATTTTGGGGAAATGGCTCAGTATTTATAAGGAGTCCTTTAGGGTTGTGAGAACCCGTAAGGCCATCTGATGGTCCACGTGGTGGCCATCAAGAGGGGAAGCGAGGAGAGCACATGTTGCTTGTCTTAACGGTCCTAGCGAGTTTTCCAGGTGTATCGACTACTTGGACAAATTCGTCAGGCGAGTTCTGCTTTACTGTTACCTGGGGAAGTATTTTATAGGCCTTGTATTGGACTGTTTTCCTAGGCTTTGCCATGCTTATGTTTAGGCCAAGTCTAGAGTGTATGGGCCTTAGTCAAGTGGGCTGAAGGCCCTATACACTATAAAGTCCCACTAGTACATTAGTGTATTTTTCTGTTTCCAGGAAAATGTGATAATGGAATCATGGTAAAGAGATCTATAAAATTACTGTCTTACCCTTTATATGGCTATATATTGATCGCTACGGTTGATACCCTAAACCTATCTATTCTTTGTTTGGCTGCAGCCGCAACAATGAGTGCCTGCCCTTTCCTTTACCTTCAAATTCACACCAAATTCTTCCTCTTATAAGCGATACATATATGATTCATCATTGTAAGTTATAGCAGGTATGATGCACTTAAATTGTAGATCTCCTTCATAATGATTATTATTAATTTATGAAAGAAAATTTTGATTTTTTTATTACTTAATTAATCTATGTGTAACAATGTCTATTCTTCTATGTACTATTGTACTCGCATTCCTATTTTATTCTTCATAGTCTATCATGAATCCATTTACTCTTTACACCTAAATATTTTCACGGTAGTTGTCATTATAAGCCTAATCGTAGATTATTATAGAAAGTCTATTTATCATTTAAACTTTTCTTTATTGTTTATATCATTAGTGTGAAGATGTACCGGCTTTAACAAATAGAAAATCACGGACTAATCTTCTTTCTTTCTTATCAATTGCTTTTCATTTTGTCTTGTGTGAAAGATGATTATGCAACTATAAGAAGATCAAAGAATCAGAACAAGTCCATGAAGCTCCGTCGATGACAACAATAAGTGTTTCTTACTAGTTAATACATATGTTCATGTGTATAAGTGATATAAGGAGGAAGTTATGCCTGACATGTTGTGGCTCGTTTTAAATTTTATGTGAAACAATTTAATACAATAGTAGTAGGGGAAAAGAAAATAATTGAAATTTAGAATGTGTAATAATTTAAGTAGAAGTTAATGTAATATTGGCTATATCAAAGATCAAACAATAAATATTATCAAAATATATTTTATATGTTATAAATTATTATTACTTATTATACTATGATTATTATCTTTATGAAAATAAATAGATTTTTTCATTATTAGAAAATACTATATAAATTTAGAAAACATTAATATAAAATTTCATCATTACTAAATAGTAGAAGAAAAATATTTTATACTTTCTTTATAGATATATTTATTTTTTATTCACAAATGATCATTATCTTATGAAATATTTTTATTATCATTAACTGTTATTATCTATTAAATTTTTACTTTTTTGAACTATTTATAAAGTGCTTATCAATAGATCAAAGTGTAGCATATTTTATTAATATTAATATATGTTATATTTTTTTAATATAATGTGTATGCTTAATTTTATTAAATATTTTATACAAATATCAAATACCAACTTTTTATAATCTATCATCAAAAAATTTCAATCCATAATGGTTTTAAATATATTTTTTATTATAAAAAATAAAATTAATTATGTATAGAATATTAATAAAAGATATCTATTTATATTATAAAATATTTAATAATTTATTTATTTATTATTATTATTATTTTATAAATATGTTTGTCATATATTATCGTAAGTGCTTTCATATATTATAATCTATAGAATACTATTATTGTTATAATATAATAATTATTAATTTAATAAAAATATATATCTTAAGAATATTTGAAATAAATATATTTTTAATTTTCCATTTTTTAGTTAAATATATTTTATTTTTACATGTTTTGTTATTAAAATGATAATTTCGTGTTACTAAATTGAATAAGAATTATCTGTATCCATAATGATAACTTTGTGTTATGGAAATTATACTTGAGTTATGAGAAATCAGAAAGAAGAGATAGGCCGATAATTCATAGCATGGAATACTATACAAAATTAACGCAAAGATAAATGTGAGCTTTAAAAGTAAACATATTTTTGGCTACATAAGTGAAATGATCTGTTAAGGGTATATTGGCCATTTCTCATATCTTCATCTTCTAACTCCAAACACCATAATTTCCGGCCAAAAAACCCATAAACAGAAAACTCTTCTCTCACATCTTCATCTTCTGATAGAATCATGAAAATCACTAGGGTAATGAATTGATACCGTAAGTTACCATCTCAAAATGCACTGTATATTTATAACTCTAGATTTAGTTAATAATTGGTTTAAATTATGAAAAATTTTAGAGTTAATGTATAATGTTAACATGAACATTTTTCTAATGCGGTTATCTTAAATTGTCATATTGACCTCTATATTTTATATATCCACCATACACTTTTAAATCTTATTGCTACATTTTAGGTTCTTGAGTTACAGAAAGGGCATGTTGAAATTTTTATTCGTGAATTGACAAGCGTGACTGCACAAATTGGAAATGAACCTTTGATCATTCAGTTCCATGTTAAATTGCTATCTCAGAATGGACGAAGATATGGGAAATGAACCCTATCTAATGTTTAATAAGTTAAGTTTATAATTAGTTGGTGGAAAATGTGATATAAAGATATCTTGGAGAATTATGGATGGAAGGTTTCAAAGAGTGTATCGCTGTTGATAATGATAGGGAGATGGTAGCTGATGAGTGTCTAAATACTCATCATTTTTGTACTATCTAGACTGCAAAAACATCTGAAAACACTCAGAAATGCATCAAAATGATGAAAATATCACAAACAAGTGTTTTATGTGTTTTAAATGCAATAATACCAAAAACAGGTGAAAAACGTATCAAGTTTGCATAATTGGCAGTTTTAGTCCCCCAAGTTTCAAAAGTTGTCAAAACTAGTCCTTGGTAATTCAAAAACTTGTAAAATGTCATTTAAGGTCCATGGGATTCAAAAGTTGTCAAAATAAACCCTTTAAAGTTTAAAATTTACAAAATGACAACTTTAGTCCTTAAACTTTGAAAAATGTCAAAAATAGTCCTTGGTGAATTTATAAATGACAAAATTGGTCCTTATAGTGAACTTTTGGAAAATTACATGTTTGGTCCCTTAAGTTTCAAAAATGACATAAAAGACCCTTGGACATTTTAAATGGAAAATAAATACATGTATGGTCCTTAGTTTATTATATTTGGCATGTTTGGTCCTTGTGGTAATTTTGGATTAGTGACAGGTTCAGTCCTTGGAGTTTGGCCAAATTACATTTTTGGTCCTTGTGGTTAACTAGCTAACAAACCAAACCGGACCCTTTTATTATTAATACCCAAATCCAATCCTTTAACCCAGCCTTGGCCCAACACCCTACCCAAGCCCAATATCCAAACCAAAACCAGTGTTTAAATAAAAAAACCGCCCTACACTGTTTATCCCTCCCATTACCACCTCCACCACTGCAAAACCATACCACCCCTCCACCTCACCTGTTTCAACCCAACTTGGCCTCCAAGATATTACACCCTATCCTCCACCTCACACATACTCCCAAACCCCATTAAGCCCTTGAAAACCTCTCCACGCAACCACAGTTGTCCCCATGACTTGTGGCGCGAAAAGCAAGTTTAAAGGCTAGGATTAGTTTGAGCCATCCAATGGCTACCAATTGAAGTGGGATTTGACTGACAACTCAAGTGGAACTCAGAACACTATAAAAGAGAGAAGAAGGAGAAGGAAACAAGCACTCTTGGGCTAGCCAATTGTCGTAGTGTAATTTAAATTTACAATCTTTCTTGAATTAATGTCATATCTTAGTTAAATGTTGTATTCTACTTTAAAATAGTGTAATGAAACAATCTTTACAGTTTTATCTCAAGTTATCTTTAAGTTTCATGTTTTCTCAAATTCATACCAATTTACAATTCATGTCTTTTACTTTATGTTGATTAATGTTGATTATTGGACTGCCTAGGCTCATGTAAGCTCCTGAAAAAGCTAACTAAGCTTTTAGAAACTTTAATTCAGCTTCAATCTTTAAATATCAAAAATAGCTAAAGAAAAATCTAGAAAATAGAAAATTAAATAAAAAAGTGTGTGTTCTAATGATGAAGCTTGGAGCATGGATGATAATTTGGATGCCCATGGTTATTAGTACCTCTGGTGAGGTTTAGGTTATGGTTTGGTTCATTGGTATCCTTGTTCTCAGTTTCTCTCAATTGTAAGCTTTATTTTCCAATTTTGCAATTTACTATTGTTGTTGTTGTTTTGCTTTGATTTCTTGTTTCTGAGTTTATTTTATGTTTCTTAGTCAATATTTAATGTAATCTTTGGTACTTATGTTTTGAATTTGAAATTTACTTTGAAAACCAAATTGACTGTCAATATGTCCATTTTTGATAATCATAGGTATAGACTTTTGTGACTATTTTTTTATGCTAAAAAAGATCCATTTTGACACTTTGGATTCTCTGGATTGTAAAGATTGGGTTTACACAGTGATTTGCTTTGAAAAGTTCAATTTATGTTCATTTAAGGGTTGTTTGGATGTGATGACTGATCTGAGTTATAGGCTATGAAGGGTGTTGTTCTTGTTTTATGTATACTCAACATGGTCTAAGTAACTCATTGATAGTTTCAGTTAAGTGGTATAGCATGATAAAGGTCAAAATTGACACTTTGATCCTCTATTATGAGTATTGTGAGATTGTCATGTCTAATAACCTTGCATACCTGTTTAACAAGTTGTTAATCTTTCATAATTTCATGTCATTTATGTTTAATATTCCATATTTAGTCAGTAGGATTAGTTATAATTTCATATTAGTCAAAGTTTGATGTTCTTGTAAAAGTCAAATTTCCGGTTTTTCTAGTTTTTGAATAAATGTTTAATTTTGTTGTGTATTTAATATTTAGCTTCTGTCTAAAAGCTTGTAGGGTTTTGAAGTTTAGTTGCTTGTATTGCTTATGTATTTTTGTCAAATTTTATTATGCATGTTTTAGTGCTTAATTTAGTGCTTATTTTAGGTTACATTTGCCTTGTCTCTCAGTCACAAGGCAAAAGTAACAAGCTTGCAGCTTGTTGACTTTTGATCTTGTGACTGAGCTTGTTGTTGTTAATCATAGCCCTACTTGCCATTTGTTAATATAAATGTTTACTTTCTCTTATTTTGCTTATTGCACAGCTTTTTCACCACACCTTTTTGTTACCAATCAACTCACTTCACCAAGCAAACAAGGAAGTGAGCTGATATTCCAAAGCTCTTAACAATCTCCTCAGTAGACTTGAGCTTGTGATTCTTGGCTTTGTGAGAAGCTAAGCTGTCCAACTCAAGGTCTCAGGAAGAGTTGAGCTTGTTGAGGCTTATTTGATAGGTAATTTAGAAGCTTGTATGTTTGCTCATTCACAACAATGGACTGCTTATGCAGTCCATTTACACCATTTCCTTCAAGCTCCTATTAGCTCTTTAGAGGTCATAAGCCTGTGTGGCCTGGCTTTTTAGGAAGCCTAGCAACCCAACTTTATGATCCTGCACTTAATTTTCATCTTGTAGCTTATTTAGTAGGGCTGCATCTAGCTTTTGTTTTTGTCCATTACTCAAGATTAAACTCTTAAGCCGAGCAGTGAACTGGTGCCTTTTCATAAGCTTTCACAAGCTCATCTGTGAACCTCACAGAGTGAACTTGGGCTTTTGGAAAGCTTACTGTGCCATCTTGCAACTCCAACTTTCATTTTGCCATTTTGAGCTTAACCCGTCAGCTTAAATGACCACTCTAATTAGCTGCAGGGGGTGTTTGGATCTGTGTACTCAGGAATTGCTTATTTGCTTATTCTGAGCTTATAAGTTATTCTCAGTGCATAGGCTTGTTCATATATGTATATTATACTTGTACAAATATATTTTATACTTTGCTTTTTAGTATGGAGCTTATTACAGGCTTTAGAGGCCTCAATTCCATCCAAGTTTAGCTCAAAAAGGCTAAACTGACTAGACCATAAGCTCATGCTTATAAGCACTTCTCAGTGCTTATTTTTGTTCATATACACCTATTATACTTGTACATAAATACCTTTTGCTTTTTCATTCCCCTTTATAGCTTTTTCAAGCTTATACCAAGCTTATTACTCCACTTGAGCCCAAAAGCTCAACTGTGTGGGTAATAAGCCCACGTATTGCTTATTTTTATGTTTGAACAGTTTTGTTTTCATTAAATATGTATAATATCAGTATTTAGTTAGTTTCAGAAAAAGAAAAGCCAAAAGAATCATTTTTAAGCTAAGTGATAGCTTCTAGTTAGAAGCTTATTTGCTTATTAGCTTATTTTTGTTAATAGCATATAGTTTTTATATTTTTCCTAGCTTCTTTTATTTATTTTAGAATTTTGTAAAAAGTTTCAGATTTTTCTTTATTCATTTAATACTTTTAATAAATCAATAATAGTTTTTAGTAATTAATAATAGTAAATAATTAATAATAAATAGAATAATTGTGTAAAAAAATACATTTTCAGTTTCAAAAATTATTTTATAATATTTTAGATTTTTCAGATTCTTTATTTTATTTATTTAAGTTAATTTAAGATTTTCTTATTATTTAATTCATTATTAAATACATTTAATTCATTTTTAATTTATATTAATTAATTTAATAGTGTAAAAATTTATTTTAATTTTCCCATAATTTTCTTTTATTATTAGGATTGTAAAAATGTAATTTTTATATTTTTAGGCCTTTTATTTCTTAAAACTCACGTTTTATTTTGTACGTCTACGTAATTTTATTTAAACGTATGTTTTAGGTTTTAAACGTTCATCAATTTTAAAATAGTGATAGCGTTTATTTAATATATTTTATCTTTTATTTCCTTTAATTTGCATTTAAGTCGCTAAGACATGCAAATCTCTATTATAGTTATATTCGTTTTGTTTTTATACGTTTACGTTTAATTTAAGTTAAATGGACGTTTGTATATCTTTTACGTTTTTAGGTTTCTGATTGTACGTTTTTAACGACATAGCTGTGACAGAGCTATCACTATTCACATTCCTAGTGTTAGTCAATCAGATTCCTGTTTTCCTATACTAATATTATTTTCAACAATTCACAAGTCATTGTATTCAGGATATCACGCCTCACCAGGACATAAACGATCCAAGGATATTTTAATCCTTGGTAAACTTGCATTCCTCTCCCGGGCTGTCGCCCTTTTATCATCTGTTACGGTTCACCGTTCACAAGCGGTTGGCTCGCGTGACGGAGAAATAAAAGATGAGTAAGCCTGGGAGCAATCAAATTTTGGCGTCGTTGTCGGGGAGGCTGTGCTACGTATTATGACTTGTATTTTGTATTTTGTTGAAATACCTATCCTTGTTTGTATATTATACTATATCATTCAACTGCCGGGCTGTCAGGACATATTTATTACAGTTAATCATTTACAAGTAATTAGCTAGCGTGGTAAACCTGACACAAGCCTGGGAGGTAGTGATTACATATACTGTATCATATTTCTTTTCAATAAACAATATAAAATACAAAAACATTTTTTCTTTGCACACAACTTGCCCAGTTTGATGAGTCCCTCAGTTACAACATTTGGTTGTTGGTCGCTACAGCATCGAGCCCTCTGACCCATTCCCTTTCAAGGGCGGTTGTTAGGAATTTTTTCTTTTGTACATATATATATAAAAGTTAAAAATACAAAAACATTATAAAATATAAAAACCCAAAAAGATTCTCCCTACCTTATCATTTATAATTCTGTGAGTGGCAATCCCACTCCACTTCCCCATGAACAATTTAATGCGGGGTCGAGTCAAACTAGCGACTCGGTAATCAAAAACAGTAGTTAAACATGGGTTTTCACCCGTGTGTACCACCCTAGTGTGGGGGAGATGCCCCACATGTTGTATATAGACCTTAAAAATGAATGAAAGTTGTAAATATTAAAAAATAGAATAATTGTTGTGTTTCTACACTTGGCTAGTAATGTTATCTTTTTATGTTCAAGGATTCGGCATAATAGCCGGGACTTTGAATATTGAGGACAATATTTATTTCTAAGTGTGGGGAAATTCTTAATTTGATCATAAATATACCCTTTTAGTCCCTTTTTCCCCCAAAATGGCCAAATTTTAAAAAATTTTGTAGTGGAAGTACTATGTACTAAACACAGCAAATGGTAATCGGCTCACCAAAGATAATATTAATAATTTATCTAAGAGTTGGCTAGTCCAGAAGCAAACGGCTTTTGGTAAAGACAAATCAAAACCGTTGACAGCTGGTGATTTGCTCAAAATCACATGGTTATCAGGTGGACCATAGTTCTTACTTGAACTAAGACATCTTGGCTACTCCAGAAGTGATGGCTTTTGGTAAAGAGTTTTTTAAAAATCCATTAACTTTTCATAAATCATTGCTAGGGACTAGCAATATCTTAGTGTGGGGGATTGATGAGTGTCTAAATACTCATCATTTTTGTACTATCTAGACTGCAAAAACATCTGAAAACACTCAGAAATGCATCAAAATGATGAAAATATCACAAACAAGTGTTTTATGTGTTTTAAATGCAAAAATACCAAAAACAGGTGAAAAAGGTATCAAGTTTGCATAATTGGCAGTTTTAGTCCCCCAAGTTTCAAAAGTTGTCAAAACTAGTCCTTGGTAATTCAAAAACTTGTAAAATGTCATTTAAGGTCCATGGGATTCAAAAGTTGTCAAAATAAACCCTTTAAAGTTTAAAATTTACAAAATGACAACTTTAGTCCTTAAACTTTGAAAAATGTCAAAAATAGTCCTTGGTGAATTTATAAATGACAAAATTGGTCCTTATAGTGAACTTTTGTAAAATTACATGTTTGGTCCCTTAAGTTTCAAAAATGACATAAAAGACCCTTGGACATTTTAAATGGAAAATAAATACATGTATGGTCCTTAGTTTATTATATTTGGCATGTTTGGTCCTTGTGGTAATTTTGGATTAGTGACAGGTTCAGTCCTTGGAGTTTGGCCAAATTACATTTTTGGTCCTTGTGGTTAACTAGCTAACAAACCAAACCGGACCCTTTTATTATTAATACCCAAATCCAATCCTTTAACCCAGCCTTGGCCCAACACCCTACCCAAGCCCAATATCCAAACCAAAACCAGTGTTTAAATAAAAAAACCGCCCTACACTGTTTATCCCTCCCATTACCACCTCCACCACTGCAAAACCATACCACCCCTCCACCTCACCTGTTTCAACCCAACTTGGCCTCCAAGATATTACACCCTATCCTCCACCTCACACATACTCCCAAACCCCATTAAGCCCTTGAAAACCTCTCCACGCAACCACAGTTGTCCCCATGACTTTTGGCGCAAAAAGCAAGTTTAAAGGCTAGGATTAGTTTGAGCCATCCAATGGATACCAATTGAAGTGGGATTTGACTGACAACTCAAGTGGAACTCAGAACACTATAAAAGAGAGAAGAAGGAGAAGGAAACAAGCACTCTTGGGCTAGCCAATTGTCGTAGTGTAATTTAAATTTACAATCTTTCTTGAATTAATGTCATATCTTAGTTAAATGTTGTATTCTACTTTAAAATAGTGTAATGAAACAATCTTTACAGTTTTATCTCAAGTTATCTTTAAGTTTCATGTTTTCTCAAATTCATACCAATTTACAATTCATGTCTTTTACTTTATGTTGATTAATGTTGATTATTGGACTGCCTAGGCTCATGTAAGCTCCTGAAAAAGCTAACTAAGCTTTTAGAAACTTTAATTCAGCTTCAATCTTTAAATATCAAAAATAGCTAAAGAAAAATCTAGAAAATAGAAAATTAAATAAAAAAGTGTGTGTTCTAATGATGAAGCTTGGAGCATGGATGATAATTTGGATGCCCATGGTTATTAGTACCTCTGGTGAGGTTTAGGTTATGGTTTGGTTCATTGGTATCCTTGTTCTCAGTTTCTCTCAATTGTAAGCTTTATTTTCCAATTTTACAATTTACTATTGTTGTTGTTGTTTTGCTTTGATTTCTTGTTTCTGAGTTTATTTTATGTTTCTTAGTCAATATTTAATGTAATCTTTGGTACTTATGTTTTGAATTTGAAATTTACTTTGAAAACCAAATTGACTGTCAATATGTCCATTTTTGATAATCATAGGTATAGACTTTTGTGACTATTTTTTTATGCTAAAAAGATCCATTTTGACACTTTGGATTCTCTGGATTGTAAAGATTGGGTTTACACAGTGATTTGCTTTGAAAAGTTCAATTTATGTTCATTTAAGGGTTGTTTGGATGTGATGACTGATCTGAGTTATAGGCTATGAAGGGTGTTGTTCTTGTTTTATGTATACTCAACATGGTCTAAGTAACTCATTGATAGTTTCAGTTAAGTGGTATAGCATGATAAAGGTCAAAATTGACACTTTGATCCTCTATTATGAGTATTGTGAGATTGTCATGTCTAATAACCTTGCATACCTGTTTAACAAGTTGTTAATCTTTCATAATTTCATGTCATTTATGTTTAATATTCCATATTTAGTCAGTAGGATTAGTTATAATTTCATATTAGTCAAAGTTTGATGTTCTTGTAAAAGTCAAATTTTCGGTTTTTCTAGTTTTTGAATAAATGTTTAATTTTGTTGTGTATTTAATATTTAGCTTCTGTCTAAAAGCTTGTAGGGTTTTGAAGTTTAGTTGCTTGTATTGCTTATGTATTTTTGTCAAATTTTATTATGCATGTTTTAGTGCTTAATTTAGTGCTTATTTTAGGTTACATTTGTTTCTCGTCATTAAGGCAAAAAGTAACAAGCTTGCAGCTTGTTGACTTTTGATCTTGTGACTGAGCTTGTTGTTGTTAATCATAGCCCTACTTGCCATTTGTTAATATAAATGTTTACTTTCTCTTATTTTGCTTATTGCACAGCTTTTTCACCACACCTTTTGTTATTAATCAACTCACTTCATCAAGCAACAAAGCTGAAGTGAGCTGATATTCCAAAGCTCTTAACAAGCTCCTCAGTAGACTTGAGCTTGTGATTCTTGGCTTTGTGAGAAGCTAAGCTGTCCAACTCAAGGTCTCAGGAAGAGTTGAGCTTGTTGAGGCTTATTTGATAGGTAATTTAGAAGCTTGTATGTTTGCTCATTCACAACAATGGACCGCTTATGTCCATTTACACCATTTCCTTCAAGCTCCTATTAGCTCTTTAGAGGTCATAAGCCTGTGTGGCCTGGCTTTTTAGGAAGCCTAGCAACCCAACTTTATGATCCTGCACTTAATTTTCATCTTGTAGCTTATTTAGTAGGGCTGCATCTAGCTTTTGTTTTTGTCCATTACTCAGTATCAACTAACTCAGCTTAAGCTGAGCAAAGGAACTGCGTGCCTTTTTCATAAGCTTTCACAAGCTCATCTCGTGAACCTCACAGAGTGAACTTGGGCTTTTTGGAAAGCTTACCAGGCCATCTTGCAACTCCAACTTTCATTTTTCCATTTTGAGCTTAACCCGCGCCTTAAATGACCACTCTAATTAGCTGCAGGGGGTGTTTGGATCTGTGTACTCAGGAATTGCTTATTTGCTTATTCTGAGCTTATAAGTTATTCTCAGTGCATAGGCTTGTTCATATATGTATATTATACTTGTACAAATATATTTTATACTTTGCTTTTTAGTATGGAGCTTATTACAGGCTTTAGAGGCCTCAATTCCATCCAAGTTTAGCTCAAAAAGGCTAAACTGACTAGACCATAAGCTCATGCTTATAAGCACTTCTCAGTGCTTATTTTTGTTCATATACACCTACTATACTTGTACATAAATACCTTTTGCTTTTTCATTCCCCTTTATAGCCTTTTCAAGCTTATACTGTTTATTACTCCACTTGAGCCCAAAAGCTCAACTGTGTGGGTAATAAGCCCACGTATTGCTTATTTTTATGTTTGAACAGTTTTGTTTTCATTAAATATGTATAATATCAGTATTTAGTTAGTTTCAGAAAAAGGAAAACCAAAAAGAATCATTTTTAAGCTAAGTGATAGCTTCTAGTTAGAAGCTTATTTGCTTATTAGCTTATTTTTGTTAATAGCATATAGTTTTTATATTTTTTCTAGCTTCTTTTATTTATTTTAGAATTTTGTAAAAAGTTTCAGATTTTTCTTTATTCATTTAATACTTTTAATAAATCAATAATAGTTTTTAGTAATTAATAATAGTAAATAATTAATAATAAATAGAATAATTGTGTAAAAAAATACATTTTCAGTTTCAAAAATTATTTTATAATATTTTAGATTTTTCAGATTCTTTATTTCATTTATTTAAGTTAATTTTAGATTTTCTTATTATTTAATTCATTATTAAATACATTTAATTCATTTTTAATTTATATTAATTAATTTAATAGTGTAAAAATTTATTTTAATTTTCCCATAATTTTCTTTTATTATTAGGATTGTAAAAATGTCATTTTTATATTTGTAGGCCTTTTATTTCTTAAAACTCACGTTTTATTTTGTACGTCTACGTAATTTTATTTAAACGTATGTTTTAGGTTTTAAACGTTCATCAATTTTAAAATAGTGATAGCGTTTATTTAATATATTTTATCTTTTATTTCCTTTAATTTGCATTTAAGTCGCTAAGACATGCAAATCTCTATTATAGTTATATTCGTTTTGTTTTTATACGTTTACGTTTAATTTAAGTTAAATGGACGTTTGTATATCTTTTACGTTTTTAGGTTTCTGATTGTACGTTTTTAACGACATAGCTGTGACTGAGCTATCACTATTCACATTCCTAGTGTTAGTCAATGTGACAACCCGTACTTTCAGGTCATTTCTCGAAACGATTTATGCTTCACTATTTCAACATTTATCGTAAACTTGGTTTACGTGTTCCAAATTCGCGTAACCTTGATGGTTTAGCGGCGAATTCATGATCATAACATCACGTATATTTCATATGGACTAAGTTTAGTCTACATTTCGTTCGCATCATTTGCATCACG
Source organism: Chrysanthemum makinoi (assembly GCA_910596185.1). Taxonomy (NCBI): domain Eukaryota; kingdom Viridiplantae; phylum Streptophyta; class Magnoliopsida; order Asterales; family Asteraceae; genus Chrysanthemum; species Chrysanthemum makinoi. The sequence goes on along the minus strand of OU343222.1, from coordinate 328,369,723 downwards.
ATAGTTCATTCATAACATTTCATTTCACATTTATCGCGTAATTTTTATATTAAATAAACGTTATCGCGTGAGTTATTATTTTGTATATTTAATCCGTTACTTTCAAAAATGATCCCGATATATTTTTAAACTTACATTTAGTTTAGAAAAACTATATTTTTAGTTTTCCTAGTGTTTCAAATTTATTTGGTACATAAATCGTTAAAATTTAAATTATTACGACGTTTTTCTTAAAAACTACACGAAAATTTTTATATCACCCAAATTTCACAAGAAATGTATTTTTACAATTTTTATGATATCATTATACTCTATTTTGATCTATTAAAAATCTCTTTTACCTAAAAACTACCATTTACCTTACAAGTTACATTTAACTACACATTTACTTACACTTTTTCTTACAAATTGTTACAAGTATTTACACAACACATTATATAAAAAAAAATATATATATTTGAGGAACACATCCCCTAAAAACCGGCTCCAAGGGGGAAGGGCAATCAAGTTGGGTAGATTTATACTCCAAGCATCACTTCATTCATTTACTTCATACATCTCATTTTTTCCAAAGATAGCAAAGTTTTTTTTTCTCTCTTGTTCTTCTCCACCAAAAACCGGCCTTCATAGAGGTCAAGAAGGGATCAAAATATTTTTCTCAAGATCAAGTGTTTATATCAATCTAGTATACACTCTCATCAAGGTTTTGAAATAAAACCTAGGGTGTTTAGGTTAATCCTTGGTTCTAATCACCTCATCATATTACTAGTAAGCATCTCATGTTTATTTTCATCTTACATATTCATTTTATACTCATCTTATCATTTTGAGCAAAAACATGCAAGACTTGTGTTGTTTATACCATTTTTACATTGATTTTAGAGTTTATATATATAAAGTCATCCTATAATTATTCCCTTGTTATATTTTGGTCTTGATGATGATTAGGAACCCATGACACCCTAAGAAGGTGTATGGTAGGATTAGATTAGTTTTGGAGTTGATTTGAAGGGATTGGAATAGGTTTAGTACGAGAAAAACTATTTTCGACAAGTATATAAAGTGGTCTGATCTTATTTTGTTTTTCTGGAAAATCCGACAGTAGACATGAGTTTTTGGCCTAGATAATTAGAAAATATACTTTAAAACGAATCCGTGGCCGCTTGAACGGATTAAAACGGAGTTATAACGAAGAAGTTATGAATTTTTCAAGTTTGACGACGAAATATATATTTTCTGAAATTTCAGCAACCTGTTTTAGTTTTGTACGAAGTAAAAACGAAGTCCTAAGCTTTACAAATTATTTCGACTTATCAAAAATATATTAGTATACTTTGATACAAGCTAAGGACGATAATACGAGAAAACGGATTTGAAACGACAAAGATATGCACGTTTTCATAAAATTGCCGTAACTATTATTTTTAGAAAAACTATATTATTTTTACGAGATAAGTGTTACGGTAACTAAAATCACCATATTTAACCTCTATTATCTTTATGTTCGAGACCTTTATGACGAAAACTCCTGAACTGAAACTTTTAGATATCGATACAAACTTTCCAAAACAGTCGAGTTCGTTCTCTAACGTGCGACGTACATTATTTTTACGACTATTTTTCCGGAGCCATTTTGTTGATTTCATGATAATTCCGACGACATTGTTTTTGCATCGAAAAGTGGAAATTTCACCAAAAATCATTATTAAACCATTGTAGGATGACATTTTGACGTAAAAACTTGAAAAGTGATTTTGATTGGTCAAAACGTCAAACGAGTATTTTTTCGACGATAAGTAATATTTTCAAAACTCGCAAATGGTATAAATAACATACGAAATGCATGCATAACATTACATTGCAACTCATGACATATCATAACATTCATAATAGGTCAAGATTTTATGTATCACATTACATCTCGGTGTACTCACTTTTGTCTTCAGATCATTCCACCAAGTGAGTTCCATAGCCCCACTTTTCTTGTTTTAATGCTTTCATAACTGTTTTGGGGGAGATACATGCTCGACTATTTTTATTACATTCATGACTATTTGCAAATTATATGTTTATACGAACTAAATGCTAGTCATGCGAAGTAACATTATTGCCATACTTAGAATTTCTATTTCATATATTCATTGGTCTAACGGTCTTGGTATATTCATTGAGCTAACGGACTTGGTATATTCATTGGTCTAACGGTCTTGGTATATTCATTGGTCTAACGGTCTTGGTATATTCATTGAGCTAACGGACTTGGTATATTCATTGGTCTAACGGTCTTGGTATATTCATTGGTCTAACGGTCTTGGTATATTCATTGAGCTAACGGACTTGGTATATTCATTGGTCTAACGGTCTTGGTATATTCATTGGTCTAACGGTCTTGGTATATTCATGGACTAATGGTCTTGGAACGATTTGAACATACACTATATACATTCTGGCAGTGGGTTGTGAACACACGTGTTGCAAGTTTTGTATGGGCGGACTTGGAACTCGAGTGGATTCACAATGCCTTTGCTGCATAAACGATTTCGATACATTGAGCCATGCACTATTATGTGAATTCATTTGACATCATGCACTTGAACGTTAACTATACGTATTCTCGGCGGGTTGTGAACACCACTGTGTTGCAAGTTTTGTATGGGCGGGACTTGGAACTGAGTGGATTTACAATGCCTTTGCTACATAAACGATTTTGAAAGTCTTTACATTTCAACGATTTACAATGCCGTTGCTGCATAAACGATTTTGAAAGGCTTTACATTTCAAAATAAACTCTATGAACTCACTCAACCTTTGTGTTGACACTTTTAGCATGTTTTATCTCAGGTATCTAAGGCATTCACTTCATGGCATGCATTTGGACACCTCATGGAGTCGTGGTGACGACGCTGTCTCACTTGGGTTTTACATACTTTAAAACATCGTTTGAATTGTAACAACTTATTTCCGCACAAGATGATTTTCAATTGGGACCTATCTTTGTAAACTCTGATTGTTTTATTAAATCAAACGATGTATTTTCCAAACGACACTTTAGGTCGTTCAATATAACTGTGATTGTGAGGCTATGACAATCAATCCTCGTGAATTCCATTCCTCACTGAAAAGGTAAATTGGGGGTGTGTACAAGTCAATCGATTCTGCTTTCCTATACTAATATTATTTTCAACAATTCACAAGTCATTGTATTCAGGATATCACGCCTCACCAGGACATAAACGATCCAAGGATATTTTAATCCTTGGTAAACTTGCATTCCTCTCCCGGGCTGTCGCCCTTTTATCATCTGTTACGGTTGACCGTTCACAAGCGGTTGGCTCGCGTGACGGAGAAATAAAAGATGAGTAAGCTCGAGCAATCAGTAGCGAAGATGAAGAAAAGGGTACTTAAGTCTTTGTGCATCTTCACTACCGTCTCTTATCATCTTCACCAGCAATACACTCTTTGAAGCCTTCCACCCATAATTCTACAGGATATCTTTATATCACATTTGAAACTAAGTAATTATAAATCTAACTTATTGAACATTAGATATCAAGGGTTCATTTCCCATATCTTCGTATATTAAAGAGAGCAATTTAATATGGAACTGAATGATCAAGGGTTCATTTTCATTTTGTGCATTCATGCTTGTCAATTCACGAAGTAAATTTTCAGGCTGCCTTTTTGTAACTCAAGAACCTAAAATGCATCAATAAGATTCAAAAGTATATGGGGAAATTTAAATATAAAATCTAAGGGCAAGATGGCAATTTAAGATAAATGCATTAGACAAATTATCATGCCAACGTTATACATTAACTCTAAAAATTTCCATAATTTAAACCAATTATTAATTAAATCTAGAGTTTAAAATATACAATACAGTTTGAGATGGTAAGTTATGTTATCACTTAATTATCCTAGTGATTTTCATGATTCTATAAGAGGATGAAGATGTGAGGAATGAGTTTTTTTGTTTATGGCTGAAAATGGGTGTTTAGGCTGAAAACTATGGTGTTTGGTGCCTGCAGGGACGGAACTAGGACCAAATATGACTGGGTGCACAAATGTTTTAGAATCGTAATATCGAAACACATTTCGATGGACCGGTTTCATTTTATATGCTTTTAAGAAAAAATGGTGTTTTTTTCATAAATTAACACTATATCGAAAAAACTCATATAGGTCCCGGGCACCTGCGGGAACCCCCTTCGTTCCATCCCTATTTGATGGTAGAAGATGAAGATGTGATAAATGAAGTAGAGTAAGTGTTTACGTAAGGTGCGTAATGGAGTCAAGAGTCGGGGTAACACTCATGATTCGACGGAGTTGTTGTGTGTCAATCATCCGGGAGGATAATCGACTTTGGTGTGGAGTTCTCAGGGCGGACCTGAGAAGTATTGCTTGTGATTAGCTTAGGTGAGCTTAGGCCATTTTGTGGAAATGGCTCAGTATTTATAGGGAGTCCTTTAGGGTTGTGAGAACCCGTAAGGCCATCGGATGGTCCACGTGGTGGCCATTAAGAGGGGAAGCGAGGAGAGAACATGTTGCTTGTCTTAACGGTCCTGGCGAGTTTGCCAGGCGTATCGCCTACTTGGACAAATTCGTCAAGCGAGTTCTGGTTTACTGTTACCTGGGGAAGTATTTTATAGGCCTTGTATTGGACTGTTTTCCTAGGCCTTGCCAGGCTTATGTTTAGGCCAAGTCTAGAGTGTATGTGCCTTAGTAAAGTGGGTTGCAGGCCCTATACACTATAAAGTCCCACTAGTCCATTAGTGTATTTGTCTGCTTCTAGGAAAATGTGATAATGGACTCATGGTAAAGAGATGAAGGCCCTATGAACTCGGCTCGACTACCACCCTAAAATTCATTATTGCCCCACCAAAAGTGTAGATTTCACACTACCCATCCAAATAACCTAGTTCTATGTGTCTAGCAACAAGCTTATTGGAGCTTATATATAAGTTATCATATATTATAAACGTTGTTTGTCATAAAAGCATGTGAGACCTATTATAAGCTATGAGTTTATAAGCTCAATCTCACTAAAATGAACTTTTAAAAAAGAATACAATTTACAGATAATCAAATTATTTAAATACTTTTGAAAATATAATTGATTAAAAAATAAAATCTTGAAATATATAAAATTTTAATTTGATATATGTTTATGTCATTTTCAACAATAAGCTCGGGTTTCAACCAAATCATCAAAAAAAAAATTATGAAATATAAATTATAACTTCCAACGATTATTATAAGGTCAAACTCAAACTAATTCCACCAACCTTACAACTAATCCTGTCTCAAATTACTATTCCATTTTTCTTTTGTATGAGGTCCCAATTTAATTGTTCACCACTAATAATAGACTAGGCGAATACCCGTGCATAGCAATGGAGGTTCCTAGCGGCAGACATTTAACGATATACGATATTGATAACATCAAATTAGCCTGATCTTTTATATATCAAATTCCCGTGTTTATGGCCTCATTTGTATTAATATGGTACTTAATTCGTTCATAATTGCATTTTAGGATAAATGAGGCGTTAGAGCGGAAAAGATGTGATATTAGGCCAAATAAATGTTCTGAAGATAGATTTACGAGGGCCTATGATTTATTTGTGAAGGTTACGCCGTAACTGCTTAATAATGTTACGGCGTAAATATGAGCTTTGAAGGATACGACGTAACCATCTCTTATGGTTACGTCGTAATTATTTTTGTGGAGGTTACGGCGTAACATGTTAGTTACGCCGTAGAGATAATTTCGGATCGGGTAAGTATGAGATGATGAAGGATTACGGCGTAACCCGATGTTTAGTTACGCCGTAATTAATTACTTGGGCGCAAATTCTTAAAGGCTATGGCGTATTTATAATTTAATTACGCCGCAATTAATTAAATGCGGCTATTTTATATGACGCCACAAAAAGTTACGGCGTAACTTATTAATTTAGTTACGCCGTAAATATTAAAAGCCCGGACCCAAGTTGCATGATGCCCTAAAATCATTTACTATATATACATGCATATGCGTACAAGAAAAGGTATCAATTTCTGGGATTGGAATATTGCCATACGAAGTCAGAAACAAAAAGAAAGGAGGCGCAGTAAATATTCAGTTTTTGTGGGGCAAATCCTCCGGGGTTTGCCCCGGTATTCAATTAGGGGATCAATAGCTTTATCCTTAGCACGATATGTAATTATTTTCTAACTCATAATATTATTTTGGTTTCATTATTGTTTATTATAATCTTGATTCTCAATATAATTGTTGGCGAATTAATTCTTATTGTGTTCTATTTAATTGATTATTAATTTATTATTAGTCAATTAATTATTTGATGTTATGTCTTTGTTTATTTATTGTTTTACATGGTAATTATATTTGTCATTCCACTAGGGTATTTTGGAGATGTGGAAATTAGGTTTTGGACTAATTTTGATTCTTTTATTATTAATGCTTTTGCATTATTAATTGTTTCTAGTATATGCATGCATAGTTTATTGGTAGCTACCTTTGGTTCGGTAGTTTTGAATGGCGGTAGAGGCCAATTGCCTAGGAGATATGACCAACTGACCCTAGGTGAGCGGACTAAGACGGGAAGGGTAAGATATGACCAACTGACGACCCTTTCTACTTGTGCGATTTGACCAACTGATCACCTACCGTTTGAATGAACTTAAGAATTAGGGGGTGAGTGTCTAAGTTCCTAACGGCCGGGCACTCACTATTATAAATCTAGCATGTAGCGGAACTTAATGACTTGGCTTAGGGGACCAGGAACAACAGGACTTACGAGGGGACACCTGACTTCTCTTGTGGTGGCATCTTTGCTGATAGGTTAGGGCGAATTGACCAAATGTTGTCTTCTCGACTTTAACCCCACTTGAAACAAGAATATAGTGACATTTAGAACCCATGTAATGCGATAGTAAACGACCGGCTCTTAATGACTGCTATTAGATTGCCGAATAATCCCGGGTGACTGATAACGCTACACGCGTCGTTCGGGGTCAAAGGAACTTCCTTTTGTTCGAGCAAGTTTTATAACACCCTAGGCAATGAACCTAATCGTTGTAGTGTAGTATTAGGGTAAGCCACGGGTATTGATATCATTCTCTAGGGAATAGGAATGCTAGTGAGAAGTTACTACGCAAGGTTGGGGTTGAGGAAGATTATTTTTTATCTTTTTATGTTTTTAGGAAATGGAAAAGTACGAATCTCGGGGTTTGGATTTGGGGGTTGGTATTGCTACCGATTACTCTACTTATCTAATTATCTAATCTAAGGTGTATGTAGTCTATGTCTAATTATTGTGTGCTCGTATGATAGTTTAAAGATGTGTTTACTTAGGTTTTACTACTCCTTAATTATCTCCTATTGGTGGTTGAATTGTCACGTCCTTATTCTTAATTGCGTTGTGTGTCTAAAGTTGTAGGGTATGCGTATATCCCTAACTCTTTGAAGTTACCAAAGGGTCTCGTCTACAAAATACCACTAAGGATCATAAACTCTTACTCTAAGGCCTCTTTGGATAATTTAGCTTACAACCGCTCAAGGTGCTATAACCTAAGGTTCACAAAGATTAATCAAACATTAAGTACACAACGAATGACCTATCGCATTACTAGATCATTAATCAACTAAGATAAGAGACAACCAATCAATATTCAATAATTAAGTTTCATCTTCCCTAAGCAAACACACAAGTAAATTAGCCGGACATGGAGAACATGCAAGCATACACACAAATAATCAAAGACATAATTGTATTAATGAAGTAAAGCACTTATCTTGATCTAAGATAGGGTTTGTGTTTTGTGACGCCGTCGGATCGCCGTCATTAGGGTTTCGTCTTCGCCACGTTAGACTTGCGACGGCTTCACTTTGCGCTGTGACGCCGCCTCCTTAGCTTCTGACGCCGTTCGGATCAAATCTAGGCCGTCGAGTTGCGACGGCCTACTCTTTTACAACTTGACGTCGTCACTTGAAAATAAGAGTTTTGGCTTCGTCCCGTCTGCCACACAAAATCCTCCGACGGCGTCAGATAAGCTGTGACGCCGTCACCTTGTCCTTCAGCGGCTTTGAGTGTCTCGATTCTTGACATTGGCCATTTTCTTCATATATTCGCGCCTTTTCGTCCAAATAAGTGCCATTACAGCAATTTTCCTTCAAGAGACCTTAAAAGTGAAAAGGAACGATATTAAGTAATAACGGATACAAAAGTGATCAAATAAGGGCTTAAATGACCCTCAAAAAGGTACATTTTAAAACCTTATCAAATATCCCTACACTTGGTATTTACTTGTCCTCAAGCAAATGTGCTTTTAGCCAATTAATTTATAAGTTAGGGGTCATGAAGCATTGGTTTAAAACAGTCCACAACACATATAAGCCCCGCAAAAGTCATAACAAGCACGGAAATTACATACTAGCACCTCACATGGGGTGTTTGGATACTCACATCTCTCTCGGGTGTATATGAAGTATAACAAGTTGGAAATGGAAGATAAACACTCATTAACCGGTCCTAGTACATAGATTACCATAGGCTTGAGAATAGATCAAACCTCCATCGCTTTGGCGTAAGCACCTAAGAAAGACTATCAAAGAGGTCTTTAAAGGGTTGTAATGTTAGGCTTACGGTAGGGAAACAAAGGGTTTGGTGGGATAGGCTATTTAGTGGTGGCAAGTCAAAAATCTCTATGTTGCAAGTATACGAAGAATGGCGTTGCTAAGCCAAGACTTGACACTCTAGACTCTAGCTAACAGAAACAAGCAAACATAAATTTAAAAGGATAGATGTAGGATGGTAGCCCGTATATATATATATATTTTTTTATTTATTTTTATTTTATTTTATTTTATTTATTTTTTTTCACTTTTTTTTTTTATTTTTTTTATACACTTTTACTCTACCATCCTCTACGGTAACATCAAAATGATAGGGATTTATAGACACATCCCTACACTTGAGTTTTTATTACTCTAACACTAATTTGACCCGAATTGAAAAGATCAAAACACTTGGGGTATGTTATTACGCAAATAAGGGAATTTAACGTTCCCTTTCAATCATTTTTTAAACTTTAACTTTTTTTCCCATGAGTCCCAATTGTCCCAAAACTGTGTACAAAGGATATGACTTGACTTAGCAACTCATGCAAGCAACCAGATAATTGAACTAAGGGTTTAGGGTGATAACAATAATGCACTAAAAGTGAGTGCATACATGGTAGGCTAAGGCGATTTGGGTGTATATTTGGGGGTGGGGTGTAAGCAATGCTCTTCATTGATATTCCGGAAAAAACCGAAACATCACGAGAACCGCGAAAAGGATAGGCTCTGAGGGGTTAACTAGGGGTATCGTGTACTAAAAATGAGTACAACGCAAAGGTGTGGGGAAATTATTCAACCGATGTGGAAGAAGTAATTATATTACGGGTATCAAACAAGGGTTATCCTAATGCCTCTTATCATTTAGTTATTCCTAACTACACAAGTGTAGTCTTACTAGCGATCTCGGGATGCATCACAAAACAAGTTCTAGAATCTAATATACTACCAGCTCACACACTAAGCATTAAAGATGAATGCTTTTAATTCCTACTAATCTAAGGGTGATCCTCACATTTTGGGTGGAATTTAGGTGGTAAAGGGTTTTTTGTGCTAGTCATGTAACTTCCTATCCGTGAGACGCTTTTGTTAAGACTAATGGCCCACTCCTATATGTCATGAAAAATTTTAAATTTGGTGCCAAAATTACCTTAACCGACATTTTCTCATGGTTTATTACACAAATACAACTGGACAAAGCAAATAGTCAAGGATAAGCATAGTTTCAAAGTTCCCATTTTGTTTTCCCTCCCTACACTTAAACTGAACATTGTCCCCAATGTTCCCCGAAAGTATCAAAGTTATGATAATGGAAGGTAATGAAAAATGAAAGAAACTAGTACTCCCCTGATTAGCTTGGTAGGATCCGTGTGAAGTGGTGGTTAAATCATTTCCAAGAAGAATGTGTGAGTGAAAAGCTCCTTCCAATATTTTGTTTCTTCTTCTCGATAAATGAAACCTGCACATTTGAAGAAAACAACGAAACCTTCGCGTAAAATCGGCGGTAATAATATATATAAGACTCTACTAAACTAGGATATAATGCTTGTGGAATGGATGTTTACAGAATTTCTGGAAAATTAAGACCTTGAAAATTCCAAAAATTTATAAGTAGCTCAGAAAACGAGAAAAAAGTAATCTATTGTTTTACTCCTTCCTCGACGCGTCAGTTGCAACTGACAAAACGGTTCAGCGATTTTCTCGGAAAAATTTAAAAATTTACATCTTTAGAATCTGGAAAAATTTCTGCAAAACATCCATTATGACTCGATATAAGCATTTGACTCTAACAAACACACAAATATATCTTTTAATGAATTGCTATTCTCATGTTTACGTTTCTTTTGAAAACGTGTGTAATCCTCCCTACACTTATCCTTTATGTAAAATACCTTTATATGCAATTATGACGAGGTTAAAAACAAAATAAAGCATTTTTACAAATTTAAACATGAGAGTAAACAATTAATAAAAGATATATGACACTAACAAACAAACAATTAAGCATGGGTTACCTCCCACGAAGCGCTTTTCTTTATTTATGAGTCTTGTAGCTAGACTCGTAGTCGTGCCCTCACGTAACTTCATTACCGTCATCTCCTTCCTCATGACGGTCTCTATTGGGGGATTCCATGTTGTAGAAGTTCCCTATGATGCACCTCTCTAACAGTTCTCGTTTTCTCCCCACTTGGTCCTATATTTCGGTCCTAGGTTCAAGCAGTCCTTATAGAATCCAAAAATCTTAGCCATAACATAATCTACTCCTTTTTCTTTATCCTCCTCATTACTATAATAGACCGATAGTTTAAGTTCCTTTTCATCATTAGAGATTAATGAGAACTTCTCAATCTTGAACGGCATTTGGTAAGCTATGTCGTCATTCTCATTCTTGAATCGCACTATTCCTAATGAAGGATCATAAGTTATCCCTGTTTCTATGAAAGGTTTTCCTAGAATAACGTGGGACAAGCTAGGGTCTATGGCCGGGCTAATATCATCCACAATTATGAAGTCCGTAGGAAACGTGAAACTACCTACATAAACGGGCAATCCCTTAACTCTACCAAGAAAATTGCAACAAACACTAGGATCATCGGGGTCTTGCCTAGTTGGAATCGACTTTTTCACTACCCAATTGTAGTAGGTTCTAGTCATTATGTTGATTGGGGATTTGTGGTCAATGTATGCCTTTGCCACGAAAAGGTGTCCTATGCAACATGGTATGTTAAGATTCCAAGGGTTCCCAAACTTGATTCTAGGGCTTTTCCTAATATACATGTGACGGAGGTCACGTACTAAGTGAGGGTGGCAAGATAGCTCTTCTTCCGTAGGAAACTTATTGAAATAGTCATTGTCTACTTCATCTACTTCCTCGGTTGTTTCATTAGTCTCACGTGTATGGTCCTCTTCATCATTGGTTCTATTAGGTTTCACTAAGGCGATGGTATTGACGAATTGGACATGCTTAGCTAACTTACTTGGGTCTTTAATCTCTACACCGAAGGCTCTGGGAGTTGAGATAGCATTAACCTTTCTATCACTATTGGTCATGGCTTTCAAAAGGTTGTCTATCTTCCTATCCATTTTGGCTTGTTGTTGGTTAAAGCGGTCCGAGAGCTTAGCTATTTGGTCTTCTTGGGTTGCAACTAGGTTTTGCAACATCCCTTCGATGTTTTGTTGGTTAGGACCGTGGGGTGGGGGCCATGAAAAATCATTGGAAGTGAATTCCTTGGTTTGTCCCCAATAGAAGTCGGGCGTGCCCTTCCATGCTTCTCGGGTTTCATTGAAATTCCTAGGTTCGGGTATTGTAGGGAATCTTCCTCCCATTCCATTAACACGCGAGGATGCGTAGTCAACGGAAGCATGTTCGGGGGATCGGGTGCAAGTGCGCGTGTTATGAGGATCATAAAGCGGCTCACACGAAGAAGATGTTAGTTTTATGGATATAAATTAGTAGACGTGAGTTAGGATCGAACTCGAGACTATGGGATTGCACACTTTACGTATGGGAATTTAAAGTTAATAATTAAATATAAATGTTATATTTATTTATTTATTAAACGAAATAACTAACGGACGTTAAGTAGTTAATGTAATGGACTAACGGTCGTTAAATGTTTATGGAAAAGGATCAAGTTGCAAAAGTTGGGAAGGTTCCGGAATCCCTTTGGGGACTCCTATACCGATCGGCCAAGGGACAAAACAAGGAAAGAAAAACCCAACTTGTTCACCAAGTTTGCTTGTGTATATATACAAGGCTAGGGGTTTTATTTTTCTATCTCTTGTGCTCATAAGCTAAACCCTAAAAACGTTTTTGTGTGTGTTTTCTTTGTCCAAACCGATCGGCCAAACACCCTTGGTGTCGATCCACTCTTTTCCACAAAACAAATTATTTGTTTGATAAAAACTAGCATTACTTTAATTCGGTTTAGTACGTGTGTACAAGAACATAGTAATAACATACTTTTGTTATTATCTTGGATTGAATTACAAAACGGTAAGGGGTAATTCACATAATCCTAACTAAATCAAATTAGGGTTCATCCGTTGCTAGTTTGTGGATTTGATTCTTGTTCGGCTAGAATCAAGAAAAGGTACGCATATTCTTTTATGTTAATTAATTGTTCATTAATGAATCCTATACGCTTCCAAGATGATTACTTTGATGTTTTGTGATTATTTATTTGAATGTCTTGATATATAATTCCAACAGTGGCATCACGAGTCATTGATTTTAATGAGTAATTAATTACATAAACGCGTAATAAAACAAATATTTGTATGTTGTTTGATATGTTAATCTAGGGTTTATGTTTAATTTATGTTTTGGTCGATTTTTTTTTAATTAATGGGGCGTTCCCCTATTTTTTTTAGTTCGACACATGTATAAATTTTTAGGGTTTTGAAAATTGTTTGCTAACCTTATTAAAACCTAGAATTAATATTGATTACATGATTAATTCGTGAATAATTTGTTATGTGTCATGGAATTTTGATATGCGATCTTGTGACTTATGTGTATAATTGTTATGATATCCATGATTATACATGCATGTTAGTCATGGATAAGTTGCTTTGATAATTGTTTAATTGTTGAGACATATTTATTTATGATAAATCTTGAATTGGGGAAGACTCCAATTATATATAATTAATGAATCAATTATGTGCAATTTGGTATATTATTAATTATGGGTTTACGCAATCGATTCGTCGATGTATGTGGCTCACTCTCAATTGAGAGAGTGAAAGCCCTAATTAATATATACATTAATTTAACCTAGAAATTGATTATTAATAGGGTTTTATCGAATAAGTTGCATGTGGCTACATGTTTACACGTATAAATTGTTTATTATGTGCGCATTGTTTTTTAGTAGTTTATTTTTATTGGTATTACTTGTTTGTTTATTATGTGCTACAGTTTTAAGCAAAGGGTAATTTTGAATAGAAAAATAATACGGACTAAACAATGGCGAAATTTGATTTGTTTTGGAAGAGTTAAGTTTTCAATAGTTTAATTGATTGGTGACTTTGGTACAAATGGTCTGAACGGCTCACCCATTAGAATGAACTATAAAGGGTTTAATAAAGAAGTGCGCACAGTACACCGAAAGGATGTCTAAGGTTATGCTTTGCGCTTACCTGGTCCTCCCCCCTCTGTAAGTTCGAATGGAGCTACTTAGTAAGCCATAAAATGTGCAAACTCATCTTAAGGGCGAATTAGTTTTAATTCCATGGGCCACTTCGGTGGTAATTATCCGAAACACTAAGTGTTTACACTTATGCAAAAGTACGGTATAATAGACGATAATTATCACTAAATTCCTTGATTGGTGAACCCAATACCTTAATCAAAACTTTGATAATTTGATCTTTATGAATTGGTAATAAAAAGTTTTTTATTAAATTTATGTTACAAGATGAATGCATCACATCTTTGAACATATTTGATTTGACCACATAAAATCAAAACTAGTACCCTTGTAAATTAAGTTTTATGCCATCTAATTAAAGGGACACTTGAAGTTGCAATTTACGTCATGACAGTACTTGGCTAGATTGTGATGGAGAGGTAAATCTCTATGTAAAGTTAGACCTTACATGGACATATTTGCAGTTCTTTAAGTTAGACACTTAAATTGAATAGTAAGTGAGATCTGACTCAAGGCATAAGATGGGATGAAACATGTTTATATTTGCAATAGCGTTGGAAAATATAAATCCCATAATGATCTAGGAGTTGGAAATTGTTTGCCAATTAATGTTCGACAGATTACCTTATTATATGCTTTCGTTGCTAGCAGATCAACTGATGTAATGAACCTATGATAATTTGGATCCTAGTTTTCGAGAAAATTATTTGGTTATATGTTTATATTACCGTTGGTATATTTTATTTTCTTGAAAAATTGTATTATCGAAAATACTAATACTTGAACTTTTTTCTGTAGAAATGGCTCAAAATAACGATAACACTAACACTGCACTAAGTTCTGCGTTCAAAAGCTTTTTGATCGAGAAAAGTTGACTGGCTCTAAGAATTTCAATGATTGGCACCGCTCTTTGATAATTGTCTGTAGAGTTGCTGACCGGTTGAAATATCTTTATGAACCTTGCCCTAAACAACCAACTGGTCCTGATACTACTCAAGCTCAAATTGATGCTTGGCAACTTTAGTATCGCCATAATGATGTGGCTTGTCTTATGTTGGGAACAATGGAATCTGCTCTTCAAAAGCAGTTTGAACATTATTTCCCATATAATATGCTCAATGAACTTCGGACTATGTTTGAGAAACCAGCTGCCATCGAGATTTATGACTTGACCGATGCGTTACACAACTGTAGGCAAGGTGAGGGTAAACCCGTAAGTGCTCATGTACTGGAAATGAAAGGTTACATGGACCACCAAAGCACTTGGCAAAACTTATGATGATGACATGGCTGTGAATCTGATTAATAGATCCCTTAACATGGATTTTAATGGTTTTGTCGAATTTCAATATGCACTGCGTGGGGAAGACAGCATGACCTACACGCATTGCTAATTGACTATGAGAAAGGGTTGCCTCAAAAGGTTCCTACCGCCCAGGTACTTGCTATTCAGGGTGGAATGATTAATAAGCCAAACCGCAGCCGAACAACAAGAAGGGAAGGGTAAGGAAAGGTTGACAAAGGAAAAGTGTGATGGCCTATCAACCTCAACCCAAGAAGAACCCTACTCCTAGGAAGGAAAATCCTAAAAAGGATCAAACATGCCACTCTGTAAGAGCTGTTGGGCATTGGAAGAGAAATTGTTCTCTCTATCTTGATGAATTGCGGGCAAATAAAAAGAAGTATGAAGGGTCCTTGCGCGGTTCTTCCGGTAATTTATTTGTCATTGAATTATTTACTCTAAATCATAATAATTCCTGGGTATATGATACGGGTTGTGGTATTCACATTTGTAATACACTGCAGGGTTTAGAGTGGAAAGGAAGCTTGCCTATGGGGAGCAATATCTGCACGTGGGAAATGACGCACATGCAGCTGTTGAAGCCGTAGGGACGTTTAGTTTAGTATTGCCTTCGGGCTTAGTACTGTTATTGAACAATTGTCATTACGCACCTTCTATAATTAGAGGTGTTGTTTCCTTTTCAGCTTTGTTGGATGATGGTTTTACTCATACTATTTCACGTAATGGAATTGATGTTTCTTTAAATGGTGTATTTTATTTTAAAGCAATTACTGTGAATGGTGTCTTTGAAATTGATGTGATTGGAAATGAATCTAACAATAATAATAATTCAATGTTTAGCATTAACAAGAAGATAAAGTTAGACTTGAATTCTTCTTATCTTTGGCATTGTAGACTTGCTCATGTAGGCAAGGCTCGCATGCATAAGCTGCAACAAGAAGGGCTTTTGCAAAATATCAATGATGAATCATTTGATAAATGTGAGTCATGCATATCTGGAAGATGACTAAGAAACCTTTTCATAGCAATATGGAGAGGGCTTCCGATCTACTTGGTCTTATTCATACTGATGTGTGTGGACCACTTAGACATGTGTCAAAGAGAGGTGCTAGCTACTTTTTAACCTTTACTGATGATTTCAGCCGTTATGGTTATGTTTATTTACTTAAGCATAAACATGAGGTGTTTGAAACATTTAAGGTTTTCAAAGCTGAAGTAGAACTGCAATTGGGAAAGAAGATTAAAGCTCTTCGATCCAATAGAGGAGGCGAGTATCTAAGCCAAGAGTTTAAAGATTACTTAGCTGAGAATGGAATTGTCCAGAATCTCACTTCTCCATATACTCCACAACAAAATGGTGTATCTGAGAGAAGAAATCGTACATTGTTGGACATGATACGATCTATGTTTAATCTTACCACTCTACCTTTATCCTTTTGGGATTATGCTTTGGAATCAGTTGTTCGCATTCTAAATATGGTTCCCACAAAGAAGGTTGATAAGACACCATATGAAATATGGCATGGTAAAGCTCCTAACCTGTCTTATTTAAAGGTCTGGGGTTGCGAGGCGTATGTTAGACGTGACTCAGCAGATAAACTCCAACAAAGATCTATAAAGTTTATCTTCATAGGATACCCTAAGGAAACTATGGGTTACTACTTTTACTATCCAACTGAAAATAAAGTAATTGTTGCTAGGTATGGAGATTTTCTTGAAAGAGAACTCGTATCTCAAGAATTCAGTGGGAGAGTTTATGATCTGGAAGATGATCAAGAAGATGTATTACCTTCTGAAAACACTAACGTACTTCCAAAGAGAACCTGATAGTCTGGGTCCTCCACCAGAAGTTGAAGTGCTTCCCGTTCGTAGATCCGTAAGGACTACGCGTGCACCTGAACGTCTATGTCTTAACGTAGAGGTTGAGGAAACTATGTTAGGAGATCTTGGAGAGCCTACTAGTTATAAAGCTGCCATGGCAAGTCCTGATAAGGAAAAATGGCAGGTTGCAATGAATGGGGAAATGCAATCCGTGAAAGAAAATGAAGTCTGGGTAGAGGTTGATTTACCTCCAAACGCCACGGTGGTTGGAAGTAAGTGGCTCTATAAGATTAAGACTGACATGGATGGAAATGTACACGTCTATAAAGCTCGTCTAGTTGCGCAAGGTTTTACTCAAACTTATGGCATTGATTACGAGAGACCTTTTCTCCTCAGAGACATTAGAGCTATTAGAATTCTCATAGCTATAGCGGCATACTATGACTATGAGATATGGCAAATGGATGTCAAAACCGCCTTCTTGAATGGTCGCTTAGATGAAGACATCTATATGAAGCAACCTGAGGGGTTCGTGAATCCACAATTTCCAAACCGTGTATGCAAACTTCAAAGGTCCATTTATGGATTGAAACAAGCATCAAGGCAATGGAATAAAAGATTTGATGAAGAAATCAAAAAGTATGGATTTATTCAAAATCTTGATGAGCCATGTGTATATCACAAAGTTAGTGGGAGTAATGTAATTTTCCTAATTCTTTATGTCGATGACATATTAATTATGGGAAAAGACATTCCGAGTTTGCAAAATGTTAAGGCATATCTTGGGAAGTGTTTTTCCATGAAGGATTTAGGAGAAGCTGCATATATTCTGGGAATCAAGATGTACCGAGATAGGTCAAAGCGGTTAATCGGTTTAAGTCAAAGCGCTTACATTGATAAAATATTGAAGAGATTCAATATGCAAAATTCCAAGAAAGGATATTTGCCGAGGGAAGTAAAGCATGGCTTATGCAGCGATATGTGTGCTTCAACACCTGCTGAGGTGGCACGCATGCAAAAAGTTCCTTATGCTTCGGCTGTAGGATCTATTATGTATGTTGTGAGATACACAAGGCCGATGTGGCTTCGCCAAAACATGACCAGTCGATATCAACAGAATCCGGGTGAACTTCACTGGATTGCTGTCATAAACATATTCTAAAGTATCTTAGGAATACGAAAGATATGTTTTTAGTGTATGGAGGAAATCCGCATACGTAACTTGGTGTTACATGGTTACGCGTGATGCGCCCCCTGGCAGTGTGATAAAGATGATACGAAGTCTCCGACGGGTTATGTCTTTGTCATCAATGGAGGAGCAGTTGACTGGAAGAGCCAGAAGCAGAGTACGATGTGCGATGTTCTGCAGAACGCGAATACATAGCCGCTTCGGAAGTCGCAATGGAGGTCGTTTGGATTAGAAATTCATTTCGTGGCTTGGTGTTATGCCTTCAATTGAATCACCTATTGATATGTATTGTGACAATTCTGCTGCAATCATATTTGCCAATGAACCTGGAGTCATGAAGGGCACCAGACATTTTCTATGGAAGTATCACTATGTTCGGGAACAAGTCTAGGAAGGTGAAATAAATCTACTGAAAGTTCACACATATGATAACTTAGCTGATCCGCTCACTAAGACTTTAGCTAAAGACAAGCTTGTAGGACTTGCCAATGGAATTGGACTTCATTTAGCTAAAAGTTTCATGCATAACTGTGATTAGTGTTTGGATAAAGGATATTGTAAAACATTTATTATTTTGATGAAATAAAGTTTGGATTATGTTTATTTTCATTTATAATATTGTTGTCCTATATTTGTGTTAGGTCACTAGTTTTACAAACACAAGTTATATAGAAAGAGATGAAGGCGGATGAACAAGTAAAACCACACACACACACGATAATATGATACGGTTTACGCGTAGGAGTATGAAAGGAAATAACTTGAACAACCAACCCTCAAGTGAGGGTTATTACATGGTTTATATAGGCAAGGAGCTAGGGCAACACTCCCTCTCCTTCCCTATTCCTTATTGGGCTTGGGCCTAAGCTTATGGGCCTTCTACATAAGCTTGAACTTAAACAAACATAAAGGCCATAATAAAGCTACCTATTACATATGAAATATAAATACTTGAAATACTGTTTAGGAGTTATTCCAACAATCTCCCTCAAGTATATATGAATGAAAACGGTGAAGGCGTTGATGTAATAGTAGCGTTGACGTCTTCTGACATTCTTCTTTCTTGTGAGAAGAATTGCCTTGATTCAAACAATCTCCCTAGTGTAGAGAGATAGTTTTCTTTGAACGGTTATGCTTTGACGTCATCTTTAACTTTGTTCTATGATCATTGTTCTTTGTGGTGAGAGTGATAGTATGTTGTTGTCGTCGCACCGCTCGTGTCCGCTTCGCGCTCCAGGTCTCCACGTCATTCTTCAACATGCTCACACGCTCTTTGATGTTGGAGATAAATACTGATGAAGTTCTTTAAGTCTTTGACTTTGTAGATTCTTTGGTTTGACGAAGAATCATTCTGACTGTTATGTTGCATTGAGACAGAACTTTCATTAGTGATGATGTTGGCGTGAGCATGAGAAGAATCAGAAGACGATCATCCCGGCCCAGAGCTTCCATAAGAAGAAAACATTTCAAACGGTTAGTAATAAGCGGCTTCCGGCACTTACAAGTTTGAACTTCGAGTGTTAACAAAGATAGTGTGAAAACACAACTCTAATTTTACAAAGGCCGCTCTGAATCGGAGTCCCACAAGTGAGATAACACGATGTACCGAAGTACACCTACGATTCGGATGAGTCGCTGAGGTACACCGAAGCATCACCTCACGATCAGACCGCTTGAGACCACTAAGCGCAATCCACGGGAGTTGCCGAAGCACCGCCTGTCGGGCTGTTTGATGTTGACCCTGGCAGAGTTTCCATTCAATCACTGAGGATCACAAATGTGAACCTCTCATAAATGTTCTCGACCGATTGCTAAGATCTGTGAAGGACTCGATATGAACCACTGATGATCTTATTAGTTGATCATCAAGTGATTAAATGTCAAGTGTTCCTAAGAGATCTTTTGATGAATCTCGTGGCTCTAGACTCAATAGTGCGTTTTGGTTTTCCTGAGCGGAGACTAGGGAGAGGGTCTCCTTCTTCAATACCAGCAATCTCTAGGAGAAAGCCGATAGTTTACGTAGGGTTCCCTGTGAGAATGAAACAAGCTTCTGTTGAGAGAAACTTGAGTGGATAAGAAGGTTTAGTGCATGCGCCACTGGGTCCATGACGACTTTTAATCTTCAATACCGGCGTCACTAAGTGACAACCAGTAGCATATGAATTGAACCCGGTGCCTGCCCTAAGTTGAATAATCTGGAGGGCTATTTCTTTTCACCCTTTACTTTACATTTCTTTTCGATTCTTCAACTCCTTCTTTCTCCCATTCTCATTTTCTCCTTTTTACAATCATACCTAAGGACTTCTAAATACTAACTATTTGTAGTGTCCTTGGGTAGATCCCTCCGGCTCTGGCGGATCATAGGACGTTATTCCTAACCTTAGTCACCTTATAACTCCATGACTAACCTATGTTTGCCATTAAAACCACTGTATGAAAAATGTCTCTCAAAGGGTTTGTTAATGAAAAACATGTTTGAACCATTGTGAGAGATGATGTTTTGCATAAATACTCCCCCTCCACATGTGCTTAATAGTTTTAATGGTTAAATGCACAGTGAGGAAAGAACGCCAAGACTTTTTGAATTGATCCATCAAGATAGACAATCCCCCGCGAGACACGGTTACGTTGAATAGTTAAAGAGTTACATTGTTAGCTTTAGGTGACAACTAGCTCTAATAACTACCTTGAAGGTGTAGACAAACCTTGGAAGGTTGTCAAACCCGTCAGAATTCATGTCTATCAAAAGTTTCTCGAATGGTACATTCTACTCGCACAAGTCCTTTGCGAGACACGTTTACATCACTAGCGAACTAGCTTGAAATTATTACCCTTCCGGGACAAGTCTTTTCGAAGTTACTAACAGTTTAGTACCGTCAATTCGTTGGTTAAGTTTGAGGTACACAGATTCATTTGCATTTTGTACAACATATTTCTTATCACACAATTTTCTCCCCTCAAAAATGGCATATTAAAGTGTTATTTTTGAAACGTTTGAGAATAAATATGACCATTTCGAGTGTTGCGGGAAGAATGACCACTGTGAACAATTTGAGAACAAAGTTTCAAATACTCCCCCTCAACAAGTGATATAAACGGTTGAGGTTTTGAAAGTCTTAAGGGGAAGTACTTGTTCTTTTGAGCAAAACCTTGAAAAATAAAAGGTTTGATAGGTTTTACTCAAAAGTAAGAAGCTTTCGCTCCTTTTAATAAGGATTGTGGCAATCGGTATGCACTACCACAGGGTCCTTTATTGACAATTACGGGTTGTACATCGTTATGTGTGCACGCCATAGACATATTTGATCACACATCCAAAATTATGAAGGAAACAATTCAAGGGGTACCAGGAAGTGCAGTGATGTTCCCTGTGAGCGCGCAGGACGTTGAAAGCCGGTGATGTTTCTCCTGGGTCGACCACCAACATAGCTCTCCAATCGTCTGAACTAATCCCTTCTGAACAACCGTTCATCAATCATGGTGATGATCCTTCTCACATCCCTCCTTTCCCGAGAATTCCAAAATACTACGGAGACCCAACTTTCGGCGTATATCCTTCAACCTGTACGCTAATCCATCCCTAACCAGCTTCAAAGTATGATCCCCGAATTTCTGAAGATCACTACACGCCATTAAGCAGTTTCTTTGAAGTTCACTGCGGTAAACAACTCCGAAAGGTTTGCCGATGAGCGTATATTGAGGTAGCTGATTGAGATCGGGAAGAGTAAGCGTTGGAGGTGTGAGGTTGACACGCGCCCGATAAGATTCAACGCCATCCGGATATCTTCAACACGTTCTTTGATCACGACGCGCTCTAATGAAGATGAGAACCGACTTGATAAATTCACGTTGAACTTCAGTCGAGAATTGTCTCATACGACCCTGTACTTTGGCAAGGTACATGTCTTCGATGTCGTTGAGGGACAAGTTCTCAAAGTCACCCCGGAGAATCCATAGTCCTGTTCATCTTGTCGCTTGACTATGATATTCTTTAAGAATGTGTAGTCCCACTTAGACTTGAGATCAATGTGTTTGATGGCCACGATGTCCTTAGAACTATACACTGCATGTTGAGACTTCTCAATCAGTAGTAGATTCTTCGGCGCTCAGCCAATGATGAATCCCATACAATGCATCTTGGTCGTATGCTTGCACGTTGTCAGAAAACAAGTGATTTGAACGTTCCTCGATAGCTATGCAGTTTGAGTAAATAGCCGCTGGGAATGGAAGAGTCAATGATGTAGCGCATTTTCGCGAACCATCGCTACCGTGTAAGAGAAAATCCAGGTCTCTGTTAAAGAAGTGTCGGAAGGGAATCCGTGGTTCGTCTGTTTGGCCAATGGTCGGTAGGGGTTTGGTCCAATCGGTGTAGTATGGAGGGTTGTCCCTTTGTGTGAAGTCAATGTTTGCTTCCGGATTGAGCCAATCCATGTCGTTATACATAGCTCGAGCGATGTTCTCAAGATGATATTCGACCTCGACGGCGCCAGAGCTGTCTTAAGAAGTTGGAATGCTTCATTCTTGATTCGCTTCAACTCAGATTCGTCATTTTCTTCACATGGAACTTTTCTTGCAAAAGTTTTGCGTGCTCCAATGTAGAACCGTCTACCAATTCTTGACCTTCATCGGGGTAGGGAGTTTGATTGACAAGTGTGGAGAACCATTCAAACTCTTTGGTTTTATCGTCAGCTAGCCATGAGACGACTCCTGTGCTGAGTCGCCTCTTCTTCTTTGGAAGGCCTTGATGATGATACTGTTTCTCGACTTGTTTGGGTGAGGTGGGTTGTTGTCGGGGCTCAAGGACCTCTTCATCGTCACCACCCGTATACTCAAAGTAATCACATGTTTTATGAGTCAGGGGTGGTAACTCGGAATCGTCCCGAGGTTTATCAGGAGAAGACCGAGGTGGAGGAGACTTTTGTTGAGAAGAAGTTCGTGGTGGAGGAGGTGGCGTAGAGGTAGATTTACCGCATCGCTCTCGACGCTTAGGGCAGAATCCTTATCCTTATCATCGTCATCTCTTGGTCGTTTGGGTTGATCGGCTGACTCCTTGCATGATGACCTGAGTTGAAAATCAAGTAGATTTTCGAAAAATTTAGCTTCATCCGAAGTAAACGCTCCAGATCGCTTTGACATTTGTATCACAAGTTTAGCGATTAACTCAGATTCAGAGAGATCACCTTCTTTGGCCATTGTATTTTTAACCAATGCTACGATGTTAGGGGTGAGTTGTCTGAAAATATTTCTCTAGTCACACCGGGGACAGTGTCGAGAAGAAACTTGTGAGTAAGATCTCTTGCTGTCTTTTCCAGTTCCTTTTGGACTTTAGGAACGATATCCTGAAGGTACTTGTTAGTGTAACCTTCGATCATTTCGCTCAGCCTCTTTACGATGACTCTTCATGAACTTCTGAACAAATTCCCTTTCTTTCTCCATCTTGTCATGCTCGCCATACATATGCTGTATGTGATCAAAGAAAGAAATTTAGCTTTTGTAGAGCACGTTTTCTTTCGACTTGTTTGATGCCTTTGTGAATCCGTTTATGAGCTTGAGAAATCCAAGATCGAGGTGGTTTCTTCACAGATTTGGATGATGATTTTGTTGATCTTTTTGATGGTGGTGGTGATGAGTGAGATGAAGAATCTGATGAGGATGGTACATGAGGAGATTCGGGGTCCTTTGGAGGTGCGTAAGTATCCTCCTTGGAACGAGTTGGACCGGCTAGAAGAAAGTCATCATAATCTTCTTCGCCATCATGTCCGGATTTAGCCTTTTCTTCCGTCTTCCTTAGCTTCTTCATCGTTTTCTTTCTCAGCCTTATTCTTTTCTGGTTCCTCAATGTTAAGATCAGTAGACTCCTTCACAAGCGCTTGTTGTTGCACAAGAGTGGTGGCACCCGCATCCCTTATCGGGTTGATTAACCGCATCAGACTGGTGAAGAGTGGAAGACCACTCGATCCTCCGGGGCCACCCATTTGATCTTTTGCAAATTCTTCAGCCTTTTGAATTTGTCTAACTAATTTAAACTTCTTCCTGTATGATTGATCCAGTTGCTCTTCATCTTCTTCAGAGCTTTCATCATAAGACTCAAGTACATGAGTCTTTCCTTTGCCATGTTCAGCAATTGGACTTGGAGGTTTAGCTGCTGGAGGAGGGGTTACGGTTGCAAATTCAGAGAAGGTAATCTCTTCATCTGTGTCAAGATTCTTCAGAGCTTTCGTCCCCACAAGCTTTCTTTGCGGTTTGGGAATTGGGATGGGAGCAGCTTCCTTAGATGGAACAATCCTCTTTGAAGGAGGGTTCCTCTTGGGGATCTTCCTTTGACTCACAAGACTTGCCGCATTTCCTGCACTTCCTCTTTTGGTTCTCCTTACAGGTGTTCCAGAAGATTTTTCGCCGAGATGACCAACTTTGCCTTGTCTAACCGCTTCCGCATACCTTTTGTACGCTTTCGAGCTTTCGACATCTTCGCTAGAAGGAAATCGGCAGCACAAAGACCTTGTTTCTTTGTAGACGTTTCCTTTATTCTGACAGATAGAATGGGTTCCGTCAACATGTCGTGATTGTCGGGGTCATTGAGCCTCTTGGGAATGTCAGGATGAAGTCCAAGTGCTCTCTGGATCAACAATTTAGTATATCCGATGTAGGGAATCTTTGAGCCAAGTTTGTTGAGAAATGACATCATGTCATCCCAAATCCGAGCTTCGATAGCGATGTGTTTCTTGTTGACCAATGCCCAGAATATTTGCAGTTCCATGAGCTTAAGGTGCTCATAGCCGCCACGCACTGAAACGATGACTTGGTGATGATCATGTAGAGAGTTCTCCAAGGTTGAGGAATACTCTTAAGCTCTACGTGAGAATGCTTGGTGATTACTCCAGTAGCCTCGTCATAACCGATATTGATTAAGAATTGGAGAGTGAGCTCTTCAGCAGTTGTGGCATATAGTTTGGTTGGATCGACATCGAATTAGGAGAATGACTCAGCCCTTAAGTCTGCAAGTGTAATGGTGACTTGTTTGTGATTCAGAGTCACCGTCACAGCAGTTTGTCCTTTGACCCTTTCCATAGTGTTCCAGAACTATTGGATGTAGATCTCGTGAACAGCTTGCAGAGTGTGAAAGCATGTTCTCGATACGGATGAGTCCTCGTAATATCAATAGAAATTAAACATGAAGATTCAGAGCAAGTGAGGTTGTCAAAGTCAACACGGAGATTATTCTTTCCTATCTTCATTGGATAGCCATGAGGATAGATATCAGCAATGGAGAGAACTTCATGTGCATCCATATTCATTTGTTCAGCCATGTCGTGATCTGAAATAACATTAGCCAAAAGAACCAACATATCGAAAGACATATTGTTAGTCAACAGAAGTCTATTGTCTATATATTGAATGTACATTGTCAAGATTGTTACGAATTTTCAGAAGGTCACTTGTATGTTCAACAATTTCAATGATTTCGTAAATGTGTTCGTGACTTAGTTAACTTTAAGTTTTAAAGTTTTATTTTATCAACTGTATTGTTCACAACATATCAAATGTTTTAAGTTTTATATGACATTTTAGGATCTTGATGATTATGAATTAGTTTGATTTACAAGTTTGAACAAGTAACAATTCATCATGGGTCAATCCATGGTTGCGTAGTTTTGGCAAAAGTTGCGCGACAGGAATGATATATGCTAGCGTAGACTTACGCCAGAATCCTAACTTACGCCGAAGAAGTGTTACGCCAGAGGAAAAGGAGACCTTATGCGCGAGAGCTTATGCGTAGGCATATATTAACCTACGCCGCAAGGCTACTCGTAAGAGTTGACCTTATGCGTAGAGGTCATCAAGCATATCCTTTCATGATACGCGCAGAGTCCATTGTAGAACCTTACGCAGTAGTTTGCGCGTAGGATTATCTTACGCTAACATGACTACGCCGTAGGGTAATCCTTATGCGTAGAGTGCAAATGACCTTGATTTTGATTTTCACAAGTAACAAGCCTGAAATAAAACCATCACATCATCATTATTAACACACAGATTCATTTTAACAAATGATCATGGCAAGAACAGATGTTACACAGTTATGCGTAGAACTACATACGCGTAGTCTAAACCCTAAATCTACGCGTATGAGATCTAGCCATGGAATATGCAACAAAAGTTTTTCGGTATATCTTAGATGTTGTGAGAGCATAATGACCAAGTTTTAACACTTAATTTTCAGTGAATCAAAAATACCCAATCTCAAGAACCTTAAACCCTAATTTCAAATTGTTAACCAATTGTTTTCGGGTGGTTATAGACCTTGGAAATCATCAATTCAATAACACAAGAGCATAACCCAACAATCTTTTTGACCAAAACACTTCACATTTAGAAATACTCAATTCGACTCATAAACCCTAATATTCAAAAATCATTAATTGTAATCGGGTTTGTTTTGAGCTTAGAAACTATATCATAGATGTTGTTAAAACATTTTGACACATTCCTTTTAACCATAAACACATAACACAAAATCATGTGTTCTTACGTAGTTTAAGAATACAAAATCACCATAACATGTAGATTTGACCGCTGAATTCATTTGAAAATCAAAACCAATGTTCAAAAACATGTTAGAAACATTAATCCACTTACAAAATGAAGATCAGAAACACGGATTTCTTGAGTGAATTTTGTGCGTAAGATGGTTTTAGGTTTTTGTAATAAATGAGAAGTGAAAGTAGGTGGGAGGGTGTTTTATTAAAAGTGAGTTTAACCTTTTGACAGTTTTGGTCCCTCCACCTTTTCCCATTTTCATCCAAAGTCTTTAACTTATTATGGTTACCAAACGAAGATTTTAGGAAAGAAACTTGACGACACTCCCCCTCGACTTGAGAAAAATAATGAAAGGTTATTAATTAACGTCCGAGGAGTGTCTTTGAACCAGGAAATGTACCACCATTTGTAAAAGATTCAACCGAGATAAGATAACATGCAAGTACACAAATGTTATGAAGCAGTTAAAAGATTATTTTCTCCCCTCAACACTTGATCGGAAAAATACTGAATTTTGAAAAATTAAAGTGTTGACGGAAGAAATGTACTTGCAATGTTGAAAGAAATGTAGATTAGGAGAATATTTTTTTGTTTTATCGTGTTTTATAATTTGTATTTTGTTTTTGAAAAATTATTTATAAAAAGAGAATTTGGTGTTTGACAGGTTTTTAAGACTGTTTTAGGAGATCATCCAATTCCTCTCGAGTCAAACACCTCATACCAATCCGGTGGACCAACTCATTAAACCTAGCGGGAGGCAAGGCTTTGGTGAGAATATTTGCCAATTGGTATTCGTATTCACAAAATATAATTCAACGCACTGCTCCACGCGATCCTTGATGAAATGATATCGAAGATCGATGTGTTTTGATTTCGAGTGTGAACCGAGTTGCACGAGATTGCAATGGCATCCATTGTCGCAATACATCGATTTCACAATACGTAACCATAGTCTTTGAGTTGTGTTCTCATCCATATGACTTGAGCACAACACGTGGACATGGCTACATATTCGCCGTTGATGACAAATGTATGTACAATCCTGCTTCTTCGATTGCCATGACACCAGCCTTTATCACCAAGAAATTGTAAGCTCCCCGGGCTTTTCCGCGGAGCTAAGAATCCAAGGTGTCGCCTTCAAAAGTTTATTAAGCTCAAAAACCGTAATCCTTCGGATACCGCATTCTGCTAATGGTTCCCTTATGTATCGGAGGATTCTTTTAGCCTCGTGAGAGGTGGGTTTCAG